>CAUYUJ010006469.1:55000-60000 GCA_963575745.1 Prorocentrum cordatum
GCGCGCGCGCATTTTGCCGACAGGCGAGACACTCGGGGGAGGGGGCCATACCAGCACGCCATTGTCTGTGCTGCGGCCACTGTCCTCCTGAACACACGCTCTTCAAGTAACCTTTTTTTTTCTCCCCACATCCAAAGTGGGGTTCTTGTTTTCTCTGCACACGCCGCGCAGGATCTCACACCCCCCCTTTCCTCTCTCTCTCTCTCACACACACTCACCAGCATCACCATCATCATCACCATCAACCACCATCATCGTCATCACACGCACACACTCATCATCATTACCATCATCATCACCATCAACCACCATCACCGTCATCACTACTCATCATCATCATCCTCATCATCCTCATCATCATCATCATCATCATCATCATCATCGTCACCATCATCACCACTCCATCACCCACTCACTCACTCAATTACTCACTCATCCTCAGTCGGTTTCGGAGGCAGTGGTCCTCCGACGGTGGGACCGCCGCCTCTCTCAACATCATCGTCACCATCACCATCATCATCTCTCGATCACCCAGTCACTGGTCATCATCATCATCAGCTTCATCATCACTCACTCATCACTCATTCATCATCAGCAATCACTGACTCATTACTTCGTCATCAATCACTCCCTAGATTGAATATGGAGGAAGTATCAGGCGGGAGCCTCGTTTGTGAGTGAATTGCGAGGAAGTCTCAGGCGGGAGCCCCCTCCCTATGGGACCGGCGCTTCATGTTGGTAATCCGAGCGGGCCATCCGAAACGTCTAACTGTCGTCACTTTTGGGCTCCTGAGGCCTGAATATGGAGGAAGTATCAGGCGGGAGCCTCGTCTGTGAGTGAATTGTGAGGAAGTCTTAGGCGGGAGCCCCTTCTCTATGGGGCCTGCGCTTCATATTGGTAATCCGAGCGGGTCATCCGAAACTTGTAACTGTCGTCACTTTTGGGCTCCTGAGGCCTGAATATGGAGGAAGTATCAGGCGGGAGCCTCGTCAGTGAGTGAATTGCGAGGAAGTCTCAGGCCGGAACCCCTCCCTATGGGACCCGCATTTCACGTTGGTAATCCGAGCGGGTCATCCGAAACGTGTAACTGTCGTCACTTTTGAGCTCTTGAGGCCTGAATATGGAGAAAGTATCAGGCGGGAGCCTCGTCTGTGAGTGAATTGCGAGGAAGTCTCAGGCGGGAGCCCCATCCATATGGGGCCCGCAAATCATGTTACGAATCCGAGCGGGTCACCCTGAAACCTGTAACTGTCCTCACTTTTGGGCTCCTGAAGCTTGAATATGAAAAAAGTATCGCGCGGGCGCCTCGTCTGTGACTGAATTGTGAGGAAGTCTCAGGCGGGAGCCGCCTCCCTATGGGGCCCGCAAATCATGTTACGAATCCGAGCGGGTCATCCTGAAACCTGTAACTGACATATTTTGCGATCATGAGGTTTGATTACAGAGGAAGTATGAGGCGGGAGCCTCGTCTGTGAGTGAATTGCGAGGAAGTCTCAGGCGGGAGCCCCCTCCCTATGGGGCCCGCGGATCATGTTACTAATCCGAGGCGGGTCGCCCTGAAACCTGTAACTGTCGTCACTCTTGGGTTCCTGAGGCTCGAATATGGAAGAAGTATCGAGCGGGAGCCTCGTCTGTGATTGAATTGCGAGGAAGTCTCACGCGGGAGCCCCCTCCTTATGGGGCCCGCAAATCATGTTACGAATGCGAGCGGGTCATCCTGAAACGTGTAACGGTCGTCACTTTTGGGTTCCTGAGGCTTGAATACGAAGGAAATCTCAAGCGGGAGCCTCGTCTGTGAGTGAATTGCGAAGAAATCTCAGGCGGCAGCCCCCTCCCGATGGGGCCCGCACATCATGTTCGAATCCGAGGCGGGCCATCGGATTCTACCAACTGTCGTCACTTGGAAGTCTGAGGACGGATGTTAGGACCGATTTTGAGGATCGAAAGGGGAACTCGCTCCTGCGGCTTGACAACCGGGGAGTTACCAAGCGGGAACTTCGTCTGTGAGCGAACTGCGGGTAGCCCCGTCTGAACTGGTCGCGGGCAAAAATTTTTTCCCCACATCCAAAGTGGGGTTCTTGTTTTCTTTACGCACGCCGCGCACGATCTCACCCCCCTTCCTCATTCACACACTCACACGCTGACGCGTTCATCATCATCACCATCATCATGAATCAGCATCACCACTCCTCATCATCCCCATCATCGTCACCATCATCATCATCACCCGATCACTCACTCACTCACTCACTCACTCACGCATCATCACTATCATCACTCACTCACTCACTCACTCACCCGCCAACCTCACTCACTCGCACACTCACACATTCACTCACTCACTCACTAATCATCACCACTCACTCACCCATCACTTCGCCGTCACTCACCCCCTAGCTTGACTATGGATGGAGTCTCAATCGGGAGCTTCGTCTGTGAATGCATTGCGAGGGAGTCTCAGGCGGGAGCCCCGCCCCTATGTGTCCCGCGCTTCATGTTGGTAATCCGAGCGGGTCATCCAAAACGTGCAACTTTCGTCAATTTTGGGCTCCTCGAACCTGAATTTGGGGGAACTATCGATCGAGAGCCTCGTTTGTAAGTGAATTGCGAGGAACTCTCGGGCGGTAGCTTCCCCCTATGGGGCCCGCGGATCACGTTGGTAATCCGAGCGGGTCGTCGGAAACGTGTATATGTCGCCACCTTTGGGCTTTTCAGGCTTGAGTATGGGAGAAGTCTTAGGCGGGATCAATGTTTGTGAGTGAGTTGCGAAGGAGTCTCAGGTGGGAGTTCTCTCCCTCTGGGTCACGCGCTTCATGTTCGCAATCCGAGCGGACCATCCGAAACGTGAAACCGTCGTCACTTTCGGCTTCCTCTGGCTTGAATATTGGGGAAGTATCAAGTGGGAGTTTCGCTTGTGAATGAAATGTGAGGAAGTCTCAAGCGGGAGCCCCTTTCCTATGGGTCCCGCATTTCACGTTGGCAATCTGAGCGGGTCATCCGAAATGTGTGACCGTCGTCACTTTTGGGCCCATCGGGCCTGATTTTTTGGGACGTATCAAGCGGGAGCCTCGTCTGTTAGTGAATTGTGAGGAAGTCTCAGGCGGGAGCCCCCTTCCCATGGGTCTCGCATTTCACGTTGGTAATCCGAACGGGTCATCCGATACGTGTAAATGTCGTCACTTTTGGGCGTCTCAGGCTTGAATTTTGGGGGAGTATCAAACGGAAACCTCGCCTGCGAGTGAATTGTGAAGAACCCTCAGGCGGGAGCCCCTTCCCTATGGGTCCCGCACCTCATGTTGGTAATCCGAGCCGGTCATCCGAAACGCGCAGCTGTCGTCACTTTTGGGCTCCACGGGCCTGAATTTGGGGAAGACGCTCCTGGAGTTCGATAAGAGAGCGGAAACGTCCAGGGATGAGGCCGAGCAGCTCGCCGCAGAGTTTGGGTTCATGGTGCCTCCCGCCTGAGCGCGGCTGCGCCCCGCTCGAAACCCGCGGGGTTGTCCCAACGGCTTGGCCCGCGGGGCTGTCCCGACCGCCTGCCCCCGCGCCCCAGCGGCCCGCGCGGGGTTGCCCAAAAGGCTTCGCGAACCAGCCGTCGGGGAACGCGCGCGCTCCTGCCGCGGCGGCGACGGCGCCGAGGAACATCGATTTGCTTGCCCCGACCAGGGGGAAGGGGAGGAACGCGCGGAGAAGAAGCAAGGGGAGGACGATGACGGGGAAGGGGTAGGGAGGGGGCGATGATGAGGAGGAAGTGGAGAATGAGGAGGAGGAGGAAGAGGAGGATCAATAGAAGGAGCGGGAGTAGGTGAGGGCAGAACGGCGGGCGAGAGGAGAGTGTCCGTCAGGGCGAGGAGGAAAATTGTAAGGGCAAGCAAAACATATTCTCATGCGGGGTCCTTCCGTCGGAGTATTTTTTCAGGGGGCGAGAGACGCTTGCCTTTCATGAGAGAAACCAAAGGCTGCGTGATGCGTCCATTCTTTAGCTCGGGCGCGCTGGCAACAAGTCCATGCTGCCAAATCCATGCTTCAATGGCGCGGTGAAGCCAAAGTCCGACGGTGCGAAGCGAAAACTCACTAACTGAGACGCGGCCGAAATCCGAATGCGACCAGGTGAACCCCTAGATCAGGATCCCAAGGCGAATCGCCGTGGCGGCGCAAGCGGAGAAATGGCCCCTGACGCTGGCCCACGCGCTGCCACTGTGCTGGATTCGCCAATAGTCCTCGCCGATGCCTTGCTGTAGAAGGCGAGCTGGGAGCCAGAGATCCCAGACAGCACTGGCGAACGCCAAGAGGGGGTCCATGTTCAAACGGAAAGCTGGATCACAGCGCGGAACTTCTGGCATCATCAGGAGAAGTGAGACTGATCTGCCAGCTAGACTGCTGACCTGCACGTGCGCTTGCATTGCCCGTGCGACTCGGAGCTGGCTGTCACTGCCGCCGTGCGCGTTCCCCCCATACTTGCGGGAGGCCAAGCGCGCAGCAGAAACCATGTGATGCACCCGACGCTTCTGAATTACTTTAGCGAAGAGATGTAGCTTCCTGGCTCTGGCGGCCGCTGAGCCCTCACGAGCCATGCGAGCGGTTCTGGGCAGAACACGTGCGCACGCAAAATCGATGCCTAGATTACGTTCGCTAGAAACTCCTTTTAACTTGACGCACCGCGCTTTCCGCGCAATCCGACCCCGGAGGGGTCTATCCGGCGCAACGACACGACCCTTCTGACGATGGGCGACCAGACCGATACGTTCGAGCTCGCTGTGCAGGGCGGTGGTGGCAGCACCCAAATCTCGTTCTACACCGATGCCGCGCCCTATGCGCTGCAATCCAAAACCATCTACGACAATTCCTAACTCGACTCGGGGAAATAGCGATCGCACTCGATCCACGGGCAGCATTAGCACCAGCTGCAGCATAGCCGTAGCAAAATGACAGCCAGGCAGTACGGCCTGACACACATTGAGAGGCTGCGACGCCGCATCATTGAGCGAGAGCACTCTCG
>CAUYUJ010006469.1:65000-138342 GCA_963575745.1 Prorocentrum cordatum
CGACACGAGACGACACGATAGAATAGAAAGAAGGAGGAAGACAAGAAAGACGGAGATGCGTTGCCCCCGCCCAAAATGGGCTGCTCTTGTCGATTGGGGGCGCCGGCTCCGCCCAAAATGGGCTGCTCTTATCGACAAGAGCCGGGCTCTGGCCACCTCGAGCACCTTTTTTCGTGCTCCTTTGCAAGAGGTGCCAGTTTGCGGGGCCGTGACCCCCCCGTAGAGGTTTCTGATTTGTCCATGGAGAAGTTGGAGAGGGAGGGGGGGCCAGACCCGACTCCGAGGAGACGTGGGGAGGCGAACTCCCACGACGCCCAGAGGCTGCGGGACTGAACCCATCAGAAGAACAGAGGAGGGAGGGGCCAGACCCGACTCCGAGGAGACGTGGGGAGGCGAACTCCCACGACGCCCAGAGGCTGCGGGACTGAACCCACTAGAAGAAGAGAGGAGGAGAGGGAAAAGGGGGAAGGACCCCCCCGATGAGAGACATCCGTCTCCAAGCGCCTTCAAGAGGAGAAGAATAGGGATCTGCGCAGAGCCGCTGCGGGGTCCACCACGAGGACTCAACCTGTAGTTGTGGATGCTGCGGGCCCAGCGCAAACGAGGGTCCGAATGTGCAGAGCAAGTCTGTGACAACCGTCACCCACAAACAAACAATCAATCAAAGGTCATGAGCCAGCAGCGAGCACCTACCGGGGCCCCGCCCTCGCCTCTGCGCGCGAGGTAGTCCGTCGCGCAGGGAGAGGAAGTACAAGAGGAGTAACCTGACTTCTGGACGCTGTTCGAGCAGCGCTATTCCGAGATGTGACTTACTGTCTCTGCTTCAGAGCACTGGGAAAGTTGACGTAAAGCAAATGCCCCACCACCACGGAGCCCCGTGGCATGTAAACAGGGCGCCCCCGCCGCACTGGCTACTCTTCACGATAAGGAGAACGAAATGCTTGTCCGACGCGTGGTCCGCCGCCGTCCAGCATCCTGCAACCTGTCAGAGATGGGGGCGAAATCGTAAACCGAAGGAGGGGAGGCCAGCCGGCCGGTCTGGGCCCGTCCAACACGTCACTCTGCCAGGACGCTGGGATTCCGCACACGCACATACAGAAGCGCAAAGGAGAAAGAAGACGGGCACAAGGGAGAGACAACTGGTCGACATTGCGCGGCGTGCAGCAATCGCCCCGACATGAATGCGGGCACGGTGACAACATGCACAATCATAAGCATGAAAGGAAGAAAACAAGGACGCATGGGTGGGAAGGGAGAAGCAATGGATGGATGGATATGGGGAAGGACAACAGAAAGCGAGAAGAGGAGGGCGTCGAAGTGCACCTGCGGGGGCGCCCCACCCCGACGCAAAACGACGTGAGAGAATGGAATAGAGAGCTGGATACTGAGGGACACATCGAGAAGTCTCAGTCGCGTTAGAAGCTCTGTGACAGCAATGTGCAGCTGCGCCCAGCCAAGGCGACGAGGGCGCAGCTGGTGTTGCCACCGGCGGGGAGGACGCCAGATCAGCTTCCAACAGAGGCAATCAACGATGGATCACAAAACGCATAAAGAATGGGCAAAGAGGGTCGTCACATCATCTGAAGCAATCGCGCCGTCCTCCGAATGGCGCCGAAGGCCGCGTGAAGAAATGACGTAGCACACGCCCTCGGAGACTGACAGCGTCGGTCTCGCAACTCTGGCAAAGCGGCTGATAACCTGTGAGAGGGGCGATCGGGCAATGCTACCAGTCTGCTATACCCACCCCCTGCGGGATGGCGCCTGCATAGGGCACATGGCCGCAGGACACCCCGCAGAGACGCGTGCGCCTTGAGGGTCACGCACAGAGAGGAGTCTGCAGGCGTCGCCACCGGCCTGGCCTGGGACGTCTCCCACACGAACTGCCAGGGGCAAGGTGGCCTGGCCCAACTCGCATGGGAAATCCTCGCAACTTTGGGATCCAAAATGCCGCACACGACGTGGTCTGGTCCGTTTCGCCTGCTACATCCTCGCAGTTTGGGCTCAAGTATGCCCTCAACCTGATAAGGTACAACCTGTTTCGCCTTGGACATCTTCGCAACTCTGGGCTCAGACAAGCCGCGCGCGAGGTGATCTGGCCAACTTCGCCTCATACGTTCTCGCCTGAGACATCCTCCCGACTCTGCGAGATGCCGCGCGCGAGGCGGTCTGGTAAATTTCGCCTGAAACGTCTCCGCAACTCTGGGCTCCTGGATGCGCGCGGGGAGGTGCAACCCGGCTCGCCTGAGGATCCCTCCGGACTCAGATATGTCATGGAATGATGTGGTCCGGCCCACTTCGCCTGAGACATCCTTGCAACTCTCGGGTCGTAGAAACCTTTCGCGGCGTGGTCTGGCAAATGCCGCCAGAAGTAGTCTGCCAAATCAGTCCACATACGTGCAAGGTACGGAATATAATGTCACGGGGCAGGCAAACGCTGTCACGAACGACGCCTCTGTTTCCGACTGCGTGGAACACCAATACGTGTAACAACCAAATCGCCAAAAGATGTTTGTTTGGCCTTCAAAGAAGTAGGGAAGAAACAACTGCCTCCTGTTTCGTGACCTCGCAGCCTCCCGGCTGAGCCGGGTGCCTCCATTTTCATTGGGTGGGCGCCAGCCACGGCCCAGAGGCGTGAGTCACTTGGCCCCTATTGTCAGGCGCGCGTGGGACGCATCGTTCGTGCCACCTGCGGGTTTCAAAACTCGTGCCAGAGCCGTCGGGTCTGGGCCAAGCTACCGGATTCGTATACGGATACGGCAACAAATAAAAACGTACCTGCGAAGCCCCCTCTTTGGTAAAACGACCATTGCTCTTTCTCTGACAGCTGGGGCCGAACACCTGAAAGCGGAGGTCTCAAAGCGACATCGTGGACGCACAGCAAGCCCCCATGCCGAACTCGAACATTAAATTGCCAAACGTATCCACATCACTGAAAGATACACGACATGATGTACACCAGCCTCCCCCCCGCCACCGTCAAAATTGGTGACGGCGGTTGAGGATGTTGATTGCGCGCCTCCGTTTGGTCTGGTAGGACTGAGCATGCCCACTCAGACGGCGCCCCTGGCCCAGTCCGTCTCCAGCGTTTCGGCTTGTGGCTGGCTGTCTTCGTCAGGACCTGTCACAACCAACCGCTCGGGGCAGGCCGACGCTGTCACGAACGACGACTCTGCTTCCGACTGCGCGAAACATCAAGATGTGCAACGCCAAATCGCCCGAAAATGTTTTGTTGGCCTTCAGACAATGGCGTAAACAACTAATAGCTTGAAAACAGATCCACATCACTGCAAGGTACAAGACATTATGTACACCCGCGTTGAAGCCCTTGTCGTGCACCATTTGGTCCAGGACTGGGTATGCCCACTTTCTCGGGCACCCCTTGTCCTGTCCGTTTCCAACATTCTGGCGTGTGGCTGGCCATCCTCATCAGGGCGTGCCACAACCATCCACACGGGGCAGGCCGACGCTGCCACGAATGACGCCTCCGTTTCCGACTGCGTTAAACATCACTGACTGCAACACCCAAATCGCCAGTCGATGTTAGGCCATCCCGACGAACTCAGCTCGTGAGGGACCACGCCCTGTCCAATATATCGGGCCCACCAGGATGAGCGCAGGCAAATGACTTGCCTGCGCCAACCTACAGCCTGGCTTTGTTGCCTTCAGAGAATGGAAGAAACAACTGCCCCCTCTTTCGTGACATCGCAACCTTCCGGCTAATGCATTGGTGGCCATCCGCCGGGCGCCCCCGTTTTCCTTGAGCGGATGCCATCCACGGCCCAGGGGCGCGAGCCACCTGGCCCCTGTTGTAAGGCGCGCGTGGGACGCCTCGCTCCAGAAGCCCATCCTGGCCTCCGGGGCTGCCGGGGCCAAACAACCAGACGCGCACACGGACGCGGCAACAAACTCAAAACGCACCTGTACAGCCCCCTACTTGATGCCACCATTATTTGTTTTTCTGGCTGCTGGGCCGAACGCCGGAGAAGGTTGGTCTCAAAACGACAACGTCGCGTCGACGCAGAGCGCCCGCGCCGAAGTCGAGCTCTGGCGGAACTTTCGGCTGATAGCCAGCAATTTGCCACACGTGTCCAAATCACTGCAAAGCACAAGACATAATGTGCACCCGCGTTGCAGCCCTTGTCGCGCACCCTTTGGTCTAGGACTGAGCATGCCCCGTCTCCAGCGTTTCTGCATGTGGCTGGCTATCCTCATCAGGACATGCCCCAACCAACCACACGGGGCAGGCCGACGCTGTAACGAACGACGCCTCCGTTTCCGACTGTGTTAAACATCGGTGACTGCCACACTTAAATCACCAGAAAATTTCAGGCAATCGTCGACTGAGGGTCCAGCTCGTGAGGGGTCACGTCCTGACCAATGTAGCGGAGTCAGCGGGACGAGCGAAGACAAATGACTTGCCTGCGTCAACCTGGAGCCTGGCTGTCAGGCCTTCAGAAAAGTTAGGAAACAACCCCAGAGGCATCATCGCAACCCTGGGATCGGAAACGTTCTAACCTGAGTTGGTCCAACCCGATTCGCCACGGACATCCTCGCGACTCGGGGCCCAGGTATGCCGGTATGCTCTGACCTGAGGTGGTCTGGCCCCACTCGCCAGGGGCATTCTCGCAATTCTGAGATCTGAGAAGATGCCATGCGCGAAGTGGTCCATTCAAACTCGCCTGAGACATCCTCGCAACTCTGGGCACGCATGCGGGCGCAACCATATGGAACGGGGCCGCCATGCGAAATCGAATAGAATCAAGTCGGCGGAATCGAACTGAGCCCTGCGAGCCCCTCCGACCACCCCACTTCCGAGGAGTCATTGCACCCGCCTTCCAACAGACGTGCTGCAGCATATTTCTGCGTGGATTTTTGCCCGAAACGGCGAACGAACAAACGAAATGAATTTCGCGTGGATTCTTTTTGGTCGTCATTCCCGGCCCAAAAGAACCCGCACGAAGTTCGCCTCGAGATCCGGAACGAAATTCTCCTGGGCCCATTCGATCGTTTTCCGAGCGAGATCCGCTCTGCGAATTTGGCGCCATGAGAGGAGCGGCGGGCGGGGCTGCGGCTCGCCGAGCGTGGGTGCAACAGGGCGCAGAGGCAGCGGCCGGCCTCGCGCGGGGCAGGCGGGCTCCTCCTTCTCGCGCCCCTGCCCCAGTCCAGCTACGCGCAGAGGGGTAGGGGGAGGGGAGAAGGCTTCTCAGAAGCACGCCTGCTTCTTAGAAAGCGCGGGCCTCGGCTGTATGGATGTACAGGGCCGGCGTCTTCCAAGAAGCAGCCTCCTTCTAAGACGCCCACCCCCCTACCTACCCCCCCCCCTTCTGCGCGTGGCTGACCATTCTTACTGGAGGGCTCCTAGATGGGGTCCGAGTAGATGGGGTCGGAGGATCGCGCCGCATCGCCGATGCATCGACGATGCATCGGCGACCTGGGCGATGCATCGGCGCCGTCGGCGTGAAGAAGATCGGCTCCACATCAAGCCGCATCGGCGATGCATCGGCGATGCGGCGCGATGCTCCGACCCCATCTACTCTGACCCCATCTGGGAGGCTCAGACTCAATGCCTGATGTGCGTTGCACTTCTTACCATACGAGACCTGAGATCTCCACGACGAGGCTATGCTCACCCGATTGCGTTAGCAATGCCGACCTAGTGGACCTTTTAAACTCGGCCTGCTGGAGCTTCACGCCCCTCCCTCCGCTTCCCCCCCCCCCTCCCTCCCTCCCCTTCCCTCCCCTTCCCTCCCTCGCCCCCCTTCCTCCCTCCTGCAGCAGCACCGGCTGGGAGCGTCCTTCTGGGGACGCGAGCTTGCGCCAGGCGGCCACCTTTTCGCTACCGCTGCCCAATGCCCCTGACTCGTGGATCTTCCCTAAGTGCGAGGCAACTGGAGCAGGAGAAATTATGGAGCACGGGCAGGCTAGTTGCCGAACAAAATAAAAACAGGCTGCTCGAATGTTGACCAGTCTTTGGGGCCGTAATTGACAATGTTCCCAGACAACTCGGACATGACTCCTGCCCGCTAGTTGTATGTCAAACCAATCGTAGCATTTGATAGTGGTGTTTGTGGTGTTTGGTATTGATCTCGATATTCGCACTAGCTACTAAGCTATCAGGCATACACCATTGAATCGGGCATCGTCGACAGCATGCGTCTGCAACCTCGAGAAACCTGAGATCGGCTCACTACACGTGCCATTGGAACTAGTTTTGCACTGCACCTAGACTTCTGCAAGTCGAATTGTTAGTCGGCTTGATTCCGGGATTCAGAGCAGCTGCAGACTTGTTTGGCATGCCGTAGTACAATGCATCATCGAAAGCATTAGTCTGCAACCGAGGGCGCCGAGATCGGCACACTATTTGGAAAAAACAGCTTCGCCACTACAACTGCTCTGCTGCGTCGAAATATTTGTTCGAATTGGCCTCGATGTTCAACGCAGCTACAAAGAACTTAGGCATACCAATGAATCGGGCATCACCGACCGATGCTTTTCGCGACCTGGGGAGCGCCGAGATCGGCACACTACTCGAACTATACTCGAACAATGTGTTGTACAATGCAATTGTTCTGCTGCGTCGATCTTTGTTTCGACTTGATCTCGTTATGTAGAGCAGCTACAAAGATCGTCGGCATACCGTGGAATCGGGCATCATCGAAAGCGTTTGTCTGCAACCTAGAGGGCGCCGAGATCGGCGCACGACACAGCTATACCCTAAACATCAGTTTCACACTGCAACTGTTCTACTGCGTCGAACTGTTTCGACTTGATCTAGATGTTCAGACCAACTACAAAAAACTACTCGGCATATCATTGAATTGGGCATCGCCGACCGGCATCAATTCGTAGCCTCGAGAGAACCGAGACCGGTTTATTACTCGAGCCGCACTCGGAAAAAACGTTTCGCGCTGCAGCAATTCTGCTGTGTCGAACTGTGTTTTGACAGGGTCTCGGAATGCAAGGCGGCTTCAAAGCCCTTAAGCTCCATAATAGAATCGGTTATTGTCGAACGCATCAGCTTGCAAGCTCGAGGGCGTCGAACTCGGCCCACCTGCTTGAACTATGGTGGACAAACTGAGATTCGCGCTGCCACTATTCCGTGTGACGCTCTAGCTCGAAGAGCTTCTGGCGGTAACCAAGGTTGACGCTTTACCGCCAGCACCTGATATCGGCGGTGGACAAACCTTCCTTTAGGCTCCCCTTAGTGAAAACGGCCTGGGACCGACACCGACGGACCTGGACCCACAAAAATGACGGCCGCGACGCCCTCTCGCGAACCGAAAACGGCCAATTCCTTCATCGACGTGTCAGGGAAGGAGGTCTATCAACATCCGATAGTACCCACACTCGCGTGCCAGAAGCCATGGGCGCTCCCCGCGACGCTCGCGGCCTCCCCTGGCGCCCGCAGCGCCCCCGCCGCACCGCCGCCGGGCGCCACGCCCAGCCGAGGCTGACCACAGGCGCGAGCGCCGCGGGCGCTGCTCGGCGGCCTTGCCCACAACGGTGAAGTCGGGCGTGTCCCTCTGCAGGGTGGACATCCAAGAATAGTAAAAGAAAAATGTCTGGGGACGAATTGTCGACTATGGTTGACCATTTTGGGGGTATGTTGGGGTACACCCTGCGAAATGCTTAAGAAATCATGGGTTAAGAAATTCATAGTCTCAGAACTTGAATACAAACCCAGAACTTCTATCGAAATCTTGGGATTTACATTGAAAAATTAAGAATAATCGAGACTCTGGCCGAAAACTTAAGTTTTCTTAAGCATCGCCTAAGGTGTATGTTGGGGTATGGTTTAACATGTTTCATCTAAAATCTCCCCCTGTGGGAGGACAGGCCCGACGGAACACAACGCATGCCGCGGGCGCGGCCCTCCAGACGGAATGGCACGCCGAGCAGCGGCAGCTGCGCCCAGCGACGAGCCCTGCGAGAGCGAGGCCCGCGACGCTGGGGCGCCGCGAGCCGCTGGCCGCTGGATCGACACCGACCGGGCCCCTGCAGGGGACTTGGACGCCCGAGTTATCCGGGGTAACTCGGGTCCGGGGTAACTCGGGCTTGGGTTCCCGAAAAACGAACCCGAGTTAGCCCTGACCCGAGTTACCCCTGATGATTCGGGGCCCTGGACGCCCGAAATATCCGGGGTAACTCGGGTCCGGGGTAACTCGGGTTCGGATTCCCGAAAAACGAACCCGAGTTAACCCTGACCCGAGTTACCCCTGATGATTCGGGGCTCTGAGGGACTGCGTCCCTGAATCTGGCGGAGGCGAACACGGCGCCGCCGGTGACGCCACCTGGCCCTGCTGCCGAGGCGGCAGGTGGGGCCTCCGCGCGCGGAGGAGGTTTGTGGCGCGCGCCGACACCGTCGAGGCGGCGCGGGGGCCTCCGCCGAGGCGGCCTGGCCATTGGCGACGGCAGCGGCTGGCAACTTCACCCTACCTGTGCGAGCGGCGCAACCGGGCGAAGGTCGGGTCGGGCGAAAGGGGGGGATAGCAAAGGGGGGGGTTGAAAATCAGCTCACGTAGCTGATTTTTCCGGCGCCTCCTGGCGCCGGAGGCGGCTATGTATCGAGGAATGGGCCCCTCGGTGAAGCCGAAACCAGCTGCATGCAGCAAATTTCGTAACCTCCCCTTTCCCAATCCCCCCCTTTCGCCCGGCCCGAGAAGGAGCTCGAGCACGGGGTCACGGAGGACTGCGTAGCCGAAGGACCACCGCCAACGCTGCCGCGCGCGCTGCCTCTGTCCAAGCCAGGGCCCTGGGCCGCAGGCCACATCATTCAACATGTTCAGCCTGCTCCCCGCGTCTGCCCCCTATGAGCCCGCATCCGGCACCGGCACGACACAACACCTGGCGGAGCGGCTGCTGGCGCACCACGTGAGACCGCTGCATTTACAGAAGGGCCTCGGGGCACACATGCCGACAACAGACAACCGCCCGAGACATCCCAAAAATCTGGGCGCGAACGGGCCCGCGCGAACCCCCTGGCGGCCCCCCCCCAGGGAATGCTGAGTCCAACGCCTCGCCCGAGACATCCTCACAATCTGCCCTGGCAGCAGAAAGATTTCGGGCACCCGAACAAGCAAACAGCTTGAGACATCCCTACAATATGAGCGCGAACGAGCTCGTGAGAACTTCCTCGCGGTTCCCCCTCGGGAGAGCTGAAACCAGAGCCTCGCATGATACATTCTCACAATCTGCGCTGAGAGCAAGAGTCGTTGGGCACCCGAGCAGGCAAACCGCTGGAGACATCCCAAAGACCTGAACGCTGACGGGCGAATGTCCTGCCCCCTGGCGGCTCCCCCTTGGGAGTGCTGAAACCTGCGCCTCGCCCGAGACATCCTCAGAATCTGCTCTGCAAGCGGAAGATGTTGGGCACCCAAGCAAGCAAACCGCCTGAGACATCCCTCAAATCTGGGCGCCAGCGGGCGAGCGTCCTGCCCGCTGTTGGCCCCCCTACTGGGAGTGCCGAAGCTATCGCTTCGCCAAAGACATCCTCACGGTCTCCTCGTCAGTGAGTCTGAGCATGGCTGCGTCTGCGTATGAGCGAGCCTGAGTGCAAGCGAGCCAGAGTGTGAGTGAGTCTGAGTCTGAGCGTCTGAGCACGAGTGAGTATGAGCGTGAGTGAGTCTGAGTATGAGTGAGTCTGAGTCTGAGTGTGTGAGCGTGAGTTCGCGAGGGAGGCGGGTGTGAGGTGAGGCATGCAGCAAATGAGAAGAAGCAGGGGGGAGGAATGGTGCGGGTGCCAGCATGGGGCGGGTGCGCTAGGCGGACCCTGCCACTCGGGCCTTGTGGCCACGCACGTGTGAGACGTGAGCCGAACCGGATGCGGGTACGCCATGTGGACCCTGCCGCTGGGGCCTTCGGTGGAGACCCCATATGGGGCCACGGCACGTGTGAAGGGTGTGCCGAATCAGATGCGGGTGCGCCATGCGGACTCTGCCGCTGGGGCATTCGGTGGGGCGGCTTGTGGAGCCACGAAACTTGTGAGGGGTATGCTGAAACGGGTGCGAGTACGCCATGCAGACTCTGCCGCAGGGGCTGCGGTGGAGCTCCTTGCGGGGCCACGAGGCGTGTGAGTGGTGTGCTGAATCGGGCGCGGGCACGCCATGCGGACCCTGCCGCTGGGGCCTTCGGTGGAGCTCCCTGTGGCCACGAAACGTCTTAGGGCTGTGTTGAATCGGGTGCGTTATGCCATGCGGACCCTGCAGCTGCGGCCTTCGGTGGAGCTCACGTCGGTGCCACGAAACGTGTGAAGGGTGTGTCGAATCGGGCGCGGGCACGCTATGCGGACCCTGCCGCTGGGGCCTTCGGTGGAGCTCCCTATGGGGCCACGAAGCGTGTAAAAGGAGTGCTGAATATTCCAATAGTTTTGTGTCCCTGGACTACAAAGGCCTCCCGGACTACAAAGACCCCTCCACTGGACTACGAGGGCCCCCCACCCGGACTAGGGCCCCCCCCAACTACAAGGGCCCTCGAGCCTGTCCAAAACGTCCGGTAATCGAACATTTCGCTTTCTACCATCCTGTGCGCGCGTTGACCGTCTTGGGGGTGCACTTCGAGCAAACCTCTTTGCATCGGTGGGAAACGCGTATCAGGCCCATGGTCTGCGCGTGCAAGGTCACGGACGCGCCGATGAAGCCCGACAGGACCAGCTTGGGATCCAAAGCCTTGCGCAGATCAAGGATCGAAGCAGAAAAAAGGGATGAAAAAGAACGCGCTGTGCCCGCCACCTCCCGTTCCACCGCCCACTGGCAACGACGGCGCGCCAGATGGCTCTCGCCAGCAGGCGCGCGAAAGACACGGGCAGCGGCGACATGATGGGGCTGGCCCATAGCCGCTTCGGCCGCGCGCACGCGAAGGCCAGCTCGATGGGAACCTGGTGGCTTCCGGGTGCACCGCCCGACGCGTCGATGCCTAGGCGAGGGCTGGGCGGGGAACAAGTGGAACTTGATAGTCAGTGGGAGCTGAAACAACCCCCAGATGCTCGATGTGGGTAGGGGCGGCGTCGCTGTCACTCCACCGCTGGCATATGATGACGTTCTCCGCGCATCCGATACCTCGGCCGAAGTCGGCGGTGGCGCCCAAGTCATCCAGGAGAACGTCTGGTGCCTGGCTAACCCAACTGCGGTCGTCCATGAAGCAGTGGCATCGGCTCTGCGGCTGCCGCGGTGTGCGGGTAGCAATGAGAGAGCAAGTCGCAAAGCTGTCGCCCTGCTGGGGGTCTCTATCGGAATCGATCGGCTCTGCCAGGGCCGCGCGCGCGACGCAATGTCGCGGGCCGCCCCAGGCGGCCGGGCAGGCAAACGCGAAGATGTCGGGCAAGCCCGATCTGTCGAGGGCCTCTAGCGCGATGGCGCGCCCCGCGGTGTCGAACGCCATGGCCAATTCGATCTCGGCGCCGTCGGCGGGCGCGGCGCAATCTTTCAACATCTCCCAACCATGCTAAACCTTTGGTTGGCGGGCGGCGCAGGCGCGGCCTGTGCGAGGGCGCGCGGCCAGACTCTCGGGAGCACGGAGGCCACCGCGATGGGCGCGCCGCCAGAACCGCCCATGCGCCAGCAAAAAGACATGTCCAAAACGCGCGAGGAAGGTGCCCACGGAGGCGAACATCTTCGCGGGAGGTGTCCAGCCACAGGTCGAACAGCTCACGTGCGATGGTGTTCTAGATCCTGGCCAAGGCGCGCCGCTCGCGGTAGCTCCAGCCGCCGCGCCCAGGGCATCCCTTAGCTTTTTGATCGCCTTCGTGAAATCTTCATAGTCTGACTCCCTGTTGAAATTGGAGGGGCAGCTAGACTGAGGGAAGACCGCGTTCGCGGTGCCTCCGGTTGCGAAAGTGGGAATCAGGCGCGTAGTTCTCGGAGCACCGCTGAGCGTGCTATTGCTGTCTCATCTCCTCGACGGTCATGGGCGCTGCCGGTTAGGAACTTCGAAGTAAAGGTGTGACCTCAGGCCAAACGTCAATGGGCCATGTCGCGAAGCGCTGTCGCCGGGTCTTGGTGACTTGTTTTTGTAAAACCTGCTGCTGCTTCGTGATATTATGGGTGATTCAATCAAGGGGCGTCTCGGTATGTCGGTCGGCCGAAGCGCGGGGACGGGAGCTGCGTCGTCGGAGTTGCGCGCTGGCGCAGGGACTCAGCGAGGCCTCGATGGAGGTGTGGTATTCTATTTCCTTCATTAAACGTGGGTGATATAATTTTCACAGAGCGCACTTTTCGGCACCAGTATAATTTCCGCCTGCGTTTGGCCCCGAAGGATACGCGCCGCTGGCCCTCGCGAGGTGGCGGCTTACTTGTCGCCGGTGCCAATGAACACACATCGTTTGCAAGATTGACGGTTGTTGGGGTGTGCATCATACGGATGTTCGTCAATTTTATGCAGCAGCCGCGCTCGCGCATTGCACGTATCCCGCGTGTGTTCAAATTTACCACATCTGGCACAACCGCGCACGTGCTTTCACCAACATCCTCATGATCGTGTTATCGGATTCACCATCAAAATTATCATCGCCATCATCATTATCATTTTTATTCTACTCACCATTATCATTGGCGACCATGAGATGGCGCATAAATTTCGCCAGCGTTTGGGCTACGTATTTTGCGACGGCAGGAAGATTATGCGCTGGGATAATTTTCGCCCGCGCGGCACCCCCCGCGACGTTTGCCCCCCCCCCACGTTCAATAACGGAGATAAAGTTGACTCACGGGGCAATGGGCTCGGCCTGTGGATGCCGTGGGGAGTGGGCCGTCGGCCTCGTTGTAGGCGGCGACTCCATAGGGCGTTCAGGTCCGCGTTTGATGGAGAGGATACCCGAGGTGGCCGCCGAAGTGGCCGCTCAAAGGAGCGGCCGCGCAGGCAAGGCCGGGCGCCCGCCCAAGAAAGCCAGGACCAGGGCAGCCAGAGCAGAGGCAGGCCCTGCTGCCGAGGACGAGGGCCTGGCCTTCGGAGCGGGGGCCCACACCCGCGCACCTCGATGGAGGAGGCGACCGCGGCGCCGAGGGCGCGCCCCGGGAGAGCGACGGGACCCCCCATGGTTGCCCGAGACCGCCGAGGAGGAGGAAGGGGAGGGGTGCCCGCGCAGCTGGCAAGAAGAGGGGGGCGCCCGAAGGCGACGACGACGCCGAGGCCGGTGCAGAGGAGGGCGCAGCCGAAGCAGGCGACCATGGCACCGAGGGCGCCGTCGACGGCCCCAGCGGGGACGGAGGCAAGAAGGCGAAGGAAGCGAAGATGAAGAAGAAGGGAGGAAAACGCTCGAAGACCCTAACGAGGAGCGCGGCGAAGAAGAAACGCAAGAAACAAAACAAACACCCAGGACAGCTCAGCGGCCCCAGCCGAAGGCACCGAGGTGCAGCCAGAGAGCGCCGGCGCCCCTGCCCTCGACATGTTGCCACGCTGCGACTGCGTCCCCCTTTGCAACAAGTGCAAGCATGAAGGGGCCCCAGGACACACAAATAAATACACACAAATAAAATAATTCCCCATATTTTCCAATATTTTCTGGGCTTTTGTCCTCCCGCCCACTTCCCATATTTTCCCATATTTTCTGGGGAATCGACGATTAATTGTGTCTGTGTGTTTCTTTCCCTCCTGAAAGCAGCCCGTGGAGCCGCTCGCAGCAGGGATTGCGGGCAAGGGAGAAAACGCATGGCAGTGCCCCGGGCGCAGTGCGCGGTGCGCTCAGCTCCGCTGGATTTTCGGCGGGTGGCCGCCAGCGGCCTTCAATGAAGGGGCCCCAGGACACACAAATAAATACACGCGAATAAAATGATTCCCCATATTTTCCCATATTTTTTTGGTTTCTGTCTTCCCCCTCACTTCCCATATTTTTGCATATTTTCCTGGGAGTCGACGATTAATTGTGTCTGTGTGTTTCTTTCCCTCCTGATTCAAGGCCCTGACGGCCGAGGAAGAGGAAACGTTCTGGAACGAAGTCAAAGAAGCGGACAACAAGGCAGAGGTCGAGAAAATTGCAATCGAGGCGTTCGTGCAGAGGTGCCGCGAGAACCGCGCCTCAGGCAAGCAGGGGAAATGCCTGCCCCTGAGCGCATACAAGAAAAAGGGGTACTCTCCCAAGAGGATCAAGAGGCTGTGCAAAGACAAAAAAAACAAGGCCCAATCCTCGGCAGTGTCTACTGCATGAACCTGGACTGCAAAGGCGGTTAGGGCGTCGAGAAGGACGTGCGGGAAGCCCTCATCAGCATGAAGGAGCCTCGCACCAGCGCCAGGCAGGCCGAAGGCAAGGGCAGATGCGACGGCAAAAGCAAGGGGCTGCCACTCCCGCCAACCACGGCCACCAAGAAGATGGCTGGCGACGCCGTCAAGATCCTGGCGAAGGTGAGCCCGCTGACCTTCACGGCAAAAAGGGTTGTTGAGCAGCCACAAGGCAAGCAAACTGCACGAGGGCCGCAGCAAAAGCCTCGACGCGGCACGTCAAAGACCTCGGGAGTCTCGCGGCCATGGCCCAGGAGACCTTGGCCAGGGGCGCGGTGCTTCCCGTCGACCTTGCGACGGTGAAGGAGAAGGCGGACGCAACTGAGAAAAAGTGCGCGCAGGTGGAGACGGCGCTCAGCACTTTCGACGACCGAGGCTTCCCTGGGCGCAAGAGCGGGAGGGGGGGGGGCGGCAACGGGGAAGGAGGGGGGGCGAGATGAGGGGAGGGAGTGCGGTGCAGCGCGCTCATGGGAGCATTCAGTAGGCTGCGTCGCGCCAGCGCGCCTGGCCGTGGCACCGCGCCTGGCGCCAGGCATTCAGTGGGCTGCACTCGCGAGAACAGTCAGTAGGCTGCGCAATTTTACACGCACACACACACACCACTGCGTTTGAGATGCCACGTTGGAAAGCATTAGGTACAGAGGGCCGCGGTCAAGCGGTGCGCTCGTTCAACCCGGAAGCGACATGAGCGCAATGGGAAAAAAACAGCGATTGACTCGCTCAAATCGGCAGCGACTGACTCGCTCAACTCGGCAGCGATTGACTCGCTTGGCCCGCTCGGCGGCGATTGACTCGCTCAACTCGGCAGCGACGCGCTGGCTCGGCAGCGCTTGGCCCGCTCGGCGCCCCCGCCCCAGCATTCCAGATGCCGCCCCATGCTTTACATTCAATCAGCACTTGAGTGCCCGAGCCCCGAGCCTCGCGGCGCCTGCGAGGCCCCCATGGGGCCCCGCGAGAAGCGCCGTCGCCTTGGGAGGCCGATGAGCATTCCAGGCTTGACGCGCGCTGGTTCGCGCGAGATCCTCCGCCGACTGAAGGAAGCGCCCGTCGACGAGGACGTCGGCGCGCAGGAGGTCAAGACCGCCGCCGGAGGGGTGTCATGTTCTTTGGATTTGCCGCTGACTGCTGGCGGGTCCTTCGAGTGGCACATTGCCAGATTGCCAGGGCGCCGCGGGATGAGCCAAGCAGCATTTCCGCGATGGCCCCATCTCCCCCCCCCTCCCTCGGCCGCCCACGTCCGATCGTTCCCTCCCCCCCCCCCTTCCCCCTCCGCCCCCCCTCCCAGCAGGGGGTCGGAGGGGGGCTGGCGATGGGGGTTCGCGGCAAGGTTGTTTGGCGCATCCCGCTGAGGCCCGCGCGCTAGGTTCAGCGATGCGTCGAGGTGTCCCCAGCGCTGAAGCGCATGTCCGCGCGCGCGCCTAGCACTCCGGACAGGCCCTGGTGCGCCGTTCTTGCGCGTGACGAGGTCGCGCCTGGATCTGTTTTACGCCCGCGCAACCGAAGGCATATCGTTGCTTTTGATTTATCGTTCATAGAACTTGGACACGCCCTTCGTCGCGAATGCGCATGGTTCCGCTGGGCATGGCCAGGTACGCGCACGTGGGGAAAGTGCGCGGCGACCTCGCGGGGGCGATCAAGTGGCTGGCGCGGCGCCTGCTTCTTGAGGGCAGCAATCTCGTGGACGTGGACGGCGCGGCCTCGCCGCTACCAAGCGGGCCGACTTTGTTCTTCGCGAAGTTCGCCGTGCACCTCGGAGACGAAGTCGCGCTGTCCAAGGGCATCAGCGCGAAAGAACCAGCAGGTATCAGGCCGTGTTTGACATGCGCCAATGTGCTCAAGAAACACTCAGGGATCTCTGGCGGCATGCCCGATCGGCTGGTGGAGATACCACGCAGAGACTGCAGCAAACTGATTCGCAATTCTGACGAGGCTGCATGGGCAACCCACGATGTGCTGACGCAGTTACACGGGGAAACATCGCAAGCCTCGTTCGCGCGCCACGAGAAGTCATGCGGCATTAACTTAACGCCTGCCGGGTTGCTTGCGGACGAACGCTTCCGAACGCATGTCGGCCTCGTTTCATCGCTCTACTTTAAACTGGGTGCACGTATACATGTGCAATGGGATTGTGCCCCAGGAAATGTTCTGCTCCATGTCGGCCTGCAAAGCAGTTCGTGCGCTGAAGGACATCTACCCGACGCTGAAGCGGCATTGCCAGGCAGACTTGTGTTTTCCACGGCAACACCGACGCAAGTCTAGGGAGGCGCACGTTGCTTTCTGCACAAGGAGAACGCATCCAAAAAGCACAGGCGAAGCAACGCTTCGGAACTGTTGTGCGTGTATCCCCTGGTGCGGCATTTTGCTTGCTCTGTCATCACTCCGTATTTCGATGAGCTGCGTGACGAGGTCACGTCCCTCTGTCAGCGCTTCGCTGTGATTGACACCATGCGAAGAGCTAGAGCAGGCGACATCGATGCTTCAGCGCTCGAAGCTGCCATTGATCGCCACGCGGGCGCCCCTGCCAGAGCACATGGGGCCGACGATTGGAGGCTGAAGTTTCATTTGGCGACGCACGTCCCAGAGCAGGTGGGGAAATTCGGTGTTGTAGAGACGTCGCACCTTCTGCCAATAAATATCCTGGATAACCAAGATATGTTCCAAGGCTTCAAGACAGCTGCAATTTCCCGCGCGCTGCTGGCGCCCATGCAGGGCCTCGAAGCTATCGACGAGCGTCCTGGGCTCCGGGGCGGCGGTGCTGAACTGTCACCCCTTCTCGCTGAAGCGGTCGGCAGCGACGTCGCCTATCATCCAGTGCTGCGTTTAATGGCTTGCTCGTTTGGGCAGGCGACATGGTGCACACACAAGACAAATATTTATGCGTCGCAGCTCTGGGCCAGCGCGGTGATGATTTATTCATTCTTGGGTCCAAATGCGTCGTGATAGGAACTCGGACGCCGAACGCGTCTGTTCTGCGGAAGAAAGGTTTGCTTCTTGCGTAGTGGAGCGGCGAATCGGTCAAGATGTGCCACGCTTGGTCGGAACTCGCCTGTGGTGACATACTCGCCTTGCACTGAGCGGATAACGACATTTGCCAGAACAACGATCGAATGACTCATCCACCAGTCGCCGCGAGCAGCGATCGAATCGCTCATCAACCCATCGCCACGAGCAGCAATTGACTCGCACATCCTCCCCGGTCCCCCTCCTCCTTCTGTCTGCTAGCGGGAACGGCATCATCAGCAAGAATAATGGGGGGTCGGGGCACAGGGGCAGTGGAAGGCGGAACGCGGACAACGAGGATGATGGGGGGGCGGGGATGATGGGCGATAACGCTTCCTGCATACAGATATAATGCGATCGTGGCCAAAGGGGCCCCAAAATGATTCAAATCTCCCATATCTTATTCTCTTACAAGTTACCTGTAACTTCGATAAGTTCTTTTGTCTGCAACTTCCAACTTGCAACTATGATAGTTACATGGCCGAGCTAACTTGAGCAGTCGCACTTGTGACTGTAAGAAATTCAACCAAACGCGTTGACATATAGTTGGGTAGTTACACGACAGTTCTACAATTGATCTTAGCTGTAGACCAACTTAAATTACACTATATCCGCAGTTGACCAGCTTCAAGTTTTCTAACCCGAAGTCGCTATCCCAGGGATGGGGGGGGTTAACGGGGGGTGTTGCCGGGGGGAAAGGGGGGGGTCCAGCACCGGGGGGGGATTTTCGGAAGGGGGGGAGGACCCCCGGGTTCCGGAGGAAGAGGGGGGAGAATCTTCCACAGTAAAACGGCGGTGGATCACGCTCTCTCTAATTTTGTTTTCGGTAGGAAAAGCGACATGGCGCAATCTATATGGTGCAATCGATGTGGTTCAATCATCTATGCGATGCACAAAGCAATGCCAAGCCATGCAAAGCGATGCAAAGCAATGTAGAACAATTCGCAGCGTCAAACGGCGCTACGCACAGCAGAACAACTCAAATCAATGCGAGGCAAAGCCGAGCAACGTGACACAGTGCGATTGCAACGCAGTGCAATTGCAATGCAATGCAACACAAGCAATGCGAAGCGATGCAACGCGATGCAAGGCAGTGCAAAGCAATGCAAAGCAGTGCAGGCCCAGACGACGGGCGACGACGACGGGGCGACGAGGCGGCGACGGCGACCACGGTGCCGCCAGACAGTCAGGCAGGCCCAAGACGACGGGCGACGACGCAGCGGCGACGCGGCAGCGACGGCGACCACGGAGCCGCCGGACCGCCAGACAGGAGGAGGAGGAGGAGGAGGACCAAATGCAACGACTGTTTGGGGAACAATCTTTCCGAGGTCCACCCGGATTTCTCAGATCGGCGCTGGGCCCCTCCTTGGCGCGCTCAGCGCGCCAGGGGCGGCGCCGGAGGCGCCGCCAGGGGGTCCAGCTCCGATCCGAGAGATCCGCGCGCAGCTCCGAACATGCACGTTTAGGGAATTGATTTTTCGAGCTGCAGCTCGAGGAAGGGGCGCGTTTGCGAGAGAAGGGGCGCGGCTGCCATGACGCCCGCCAAGATCTGCGTGGCGCAGTAAAGCACGGCCACCAGCCACTCTCCAGGCCTCAGGTGATCTCGCCTGGCCACGCCACGGCCGTCAAACGAGCATGCCGCATGCGCTGCACTCCAAGGACATATTGTGGCGACTCTCCACACGCGCACGAAACATCCTTGCTTTGTCTACGGCAATTTCGCGTCGTGACGACCCTGGCGTTGGTTTCTGACACCGCGTGGACCGTTCAACCTGGAACGATGGGTGGCTTTCAGATCACCAGGTCTTTCCAGATTGGCCGATTCTGGACAGCTGACGGCGTTGAACCTTGAGCGCCCGCGGCGGGGTCGCCGCCGCGTCGGAACACTACGACCATCTCCCCTCCCACCCTCCAACCCTGCAGATGGAAGGCAAGATGATGAAAAAGATACACCTGAGAAAACCCGATCAGTGGATGATTTGAAAATTGATATTATTTATGGATCTTGAGATCGATTGTGAGATCGATCATGAGGTCGATAGTGGAATCGATAGTGAGGACGATTGTAAGGTCGATCGTGAGACCGATAATGAAATCGATTAAATGAGATCGATCATGAGATCGATAATGAGATCGATCGCGAGATCGATCATGCGATCTCTAGTGAGATCGCTTGTGATATTAATAGTGAGATCGATTGTGAGATCGATGGTGGGATCGATCGAGAAGTCGGTAATGAGATCGATGGTGAGACCGATCGATAAGAAGATCGACCAAGAACCCGGGAACCAGGGAACCTCGCCGCCCTCCGAAATCGGCCTGGAACCCGGAACTGGGAACCCAGGAACCTGGGAACCCAGCCTGCCACCAAAATCGGCGGGGAACTTTCGCCAAATCGAGAAACACCCCAATCCGTGGATGGTTCCCAGACATGATCGCGTCGTAGAACATCACGACGGCGAATTTTCGGCCGTTTTCGGCCTCGTGGGGCCTTCGGCGGGCCTCGGGACCGTCAAGAAACAACTCAGGATGAAAAACCGGTCCTGGGGAAAGGGTCGGGACTTCTGGGGACCGTCCTGAAAAAAATCAGGACGTCGCATGTCTGGGTTTTCGCTGAGGAGATCGACAGGGAACCCGGGAGCCCGGGAACCCAAAACCCAACACCGAAATCGGCCCGGAATCAATCACCGGGAACCCGGGAGACCGGGAACCGGAAACCCGGGAACCCCGCCTGCCACCAAAATCGGCGAGGAACTTTCGCAAAATCTTTCAACTGCCGCTAGGACCCCTTCGTGCAGGCACTGATTGGGGAAGAACTCTCCCGCTTCCCAGTCGGAAACAGAGGCCTCCTTCGTCCCGCCCAGGCTGGCATCTGTGAGAGATGGGCGAGAAGGCCAACCAAAGAGAACACGGGCCTTGTCCAGAGATCGAACCGCAAGGCGTGTGGCCCAAGACCGCTGGGGCCGCATCCGAGAACCTGGGATGGCCTCAAAGTATCCACCGAGCCGTCCAGTCGGCCAAGGGGCTCAGTATACAGACGACCGAACTTCCCAAATTGTGGGATGTTTCCTCCTCCTCCTCCTCCTCCGCTGGGATGCTGGGGCGTCTATACGCCGAAGTCTGTCGCCGAACTAATGGGCTCCATGGCCGGCCAAACAACGTGGTGTACAGCTGGAGCACGGCCATAAGAACGCGGATCAAGATCATGAGCCTCGTCGTCGAGGGCACTCGGCCCCATGGAGATCCCCAAAGCGAGCAGCACTCCAGGGCAGAAAACCCATCCCAAACCAGTCTTGTGTTCAGCCCTGGTGCATACTGTTTTTTTTGGGGGGGGGGCAGATCCTTGCAGTGATGATGAACATCTCCAGCTTCCCCACTGAGCGAAAGGGGACCCCACCGCGCGATGCACTATGGAAGATAATGAAAAGACGGCGGGAGAGAGAACCACGACTGAACGACGGAATGAGAAAACGAAGGAGGAAACACACTGAATGCGTGAATGCGTTCGCATGTCCAACAATCGCGCCTGGGGCTGACGGCCTAGACCTCATCACTGGAGAGGTGCTCCGCGATGCATCAAATCCATCGAGCCGTAGTGCCGACGGCCGACTGATCGGCACCAACCGACCCATGTTAGAGCATAGAACCTCGTACCAGCATACCAGCATACAT
This sequence comes from Prorocentrum cordatum, assembly GCA_963575745.1. NCBI lineage: Eukaryota > Dinophyceae > Prorocentrales > Prorocentraceae > Prorocentrum > Prorocentrum cordatum. The sequence goes on from CAUYUJ010006469.1 coordinate 85,881, forward strand.
CGAGCACATCCCAAACCACCGATGGAGGGCCCAGAGCACGCGAGCCATACTTCCGCCGACCCGACCTCTGTTACAGCCCGCCTGGCTCGCAGAGAGATGCTGACACCTTTTTCCCGCTCCACACCCTGGCGGCCCCAAAAAGCCCGAAGAGGGGCCAGCCACCGGAGGTGGAAAACCGGGCCGCCACGACTCTTTCTCGGGCACGCGGGCACACGCTAGCATGGATCAGGGATCCGCGGATTCGGCGCGTGGGCGCCTCATTCACGGATCGGGGAAAACAGCCCCGAAACATGACGATGATGCCGCCAGGCTCGGCGTCGGAGCGCACCGATTTTCGTGGAAACAAGATCGTCACAAATCCGCGCGACTGCGTCCACGTTTGCGCTTCGTTGGCCCGCGGAGCCGGGGGGGGCGAGGGTCCGCGCACACTGCGTCGGGGCACTGCGCTGGCTAGCTTTTCGCTGCGGCAGGGCGTCGGCTCTGCCCACTGGGGGCGAAGCCCATGCCTGGTTGCCTAGAGGCCTCCCATCTGTTCTTTAACAGCATCTGGCCACTTCACCTCTGCTGCTCACTAGGCCCCTCCGATGGGGAAAAGGGCCCAGCTCCTCGACAGGGTCGCGTGGGCGGCCAGACAAGTCAGCCACCGCTCAAAAAGGCCGAGATAATAAGCACCCCAGTGCGACCCTACCTAGAAGTTGGAGACCCTAGGAAGCCAGCACTAGTTGCTATGTTATGCTATGATATGTTATGTTATGCTATGCGATGATGCGCTATGCTAGGCTATGCTATGCTGCGCTATGCTCTGATCTGCTATGCTAAGCTATGCTGTGTCATGCTGCGGTTTGCTATGCTAAACAATGATATGATATGCAAAGCTGCGCTATGATCTGATATGATATGCTATGCTATGCTCGGCTATGCTATGCTGCGCTATGCTATACGTGGCTATGTTATGCGATGCTATGCGATGTTAATGCAGCGCTGCGCTATGCTAAGCTAAGCTAAGCTAACCCACTAGGCAGAGCCTAGGAGAGGCTAGCTCGGCATCTGTCGCACATTGTTTTGGCGTTGCCTTTCCTTTGCTTTGCTTTTTGCGTTTGATTTGATTTGCGCTGCTTGTGTTTTGCTTTGCTGTCGCTGCTGTTGCGTTGCCTTTGCTGTGCTGCTATGCTTTGCTGTGCTCTGCTATGCTCTGCGATGCTATGCTGCGCTGTGCTATGCTGTGATGTGCTGTGCTGCGCTATGCTATGCTATGTTATGCTATGCTATGCTGCGCTGTGCTATGCTATGATGGGCTATGTTATGATATGATGTGCTCCGCTATGCTATGCTACGCTATGCTATGCTGTGCTCTACTATGCTAAAGCTCAGCGAAGCTAAGGTGAAGGTGAGCTAAGGTAAGATAAACCTGAGCTAAGATGAAATTAAGCTAATTTAGGGTGAAGTACGCTAAGCTGAGATGAGATAAGCAACGCTAAGTTAAGGGAGCGCCACTTGGGGAACCGCGAAACGGATGCCGGGGGAACCGCCCGGGGCGTGGACCACTGCCCGGCCCATTAAGCACACCGAGTAAGAACCCTTCTAGGCAGAGCGTAGGTAGGGGAACGGGGCAGAGAAGACCTTCTTCCAAGCAGGTGGGGCCTGAGCAGAACACGTAGGCGCAGCGGCTGGGAGTGTCACGGGGCCAGGCCCACACATGGAGACCCGTGCCAGAGACCCTCGGACGGGCGGCCCCTCACCAGGGGCGCAATTCCCGAAACTACGCAGGCAAGCGTGGGAGGGGCCACGTGAGCCGTGCCTTGGAAAGCGGTTGGCGCCAAAGAGACAATTCGGATGCCAGGGAGGTGACATCGAGAAAGAAGCGCACACTCCTGGAAAGCGCGCGCGTCAGCCAGGAGTTGCGAAGAAGCACGCGTGGCATGAGCGTAGCATTGCACGAAAGAAAAAGCATCACGTGTGGACCCGACGGTTCGAGTTGGCACCGATGATGATCTGGATCCTGCGGCTGAGCATCTCCAGCGAGGCGAGAGCGCCGACGTTCAGCCGGTCGTGCGCCCAGGCAAAGTAGAGGGCATCGCACAAGACCTTCATCTCGTAGCACGTCCGACCCGACCCGTTGATCTTGCGCTCCCTCAGCCACATGTACGAGAAGCCACTGCATCGGGCTTCGCGCCCGGCCCCTCTAGGGGCGTGTCGGGGAAGGCCTCCTGCGAGCTCTCTCGAATCATGTCTCGCCATGACTTGTACCTCTCCCCCTGGTTGTCGTAATCGACCCACAAGGTGCTGATGTCCGCGGCGGTGTCGATGTCCTTCTTGGCGGTCGTCTCGTCAGTCTCCAGGCCCAGCGACTCCCGCAGCGCCTCGTCCGACGGGCCCATCTGCCCGCGCTCGGCCCTGGGCGCCACAGCTTCCACGGCCTCGGCGGCCGGAGCGGCGGCCGCGGGCGGGGTGGCGGCGCCGTCCACCGCGTCGCCAGCGCCCGCAGCCCAGCGGTAACGCTCACTCCTGACTAGGTCGGGGACACTCTCGGGCTTCGCCAACCAGCAGTGGACGCAGCAAAGGCCATCCAACGCGAGCATGTCTTTGGGCCCAGCTCGCACGCCGCGCCAACCGCGCACATCGACCTCGTCGCCTAGAGAGAACTCGCCGCCGTAGCCCATCGCGTACCAGCCGAAGCCCCCCAGTGGGCGCTCGGCGTCGAGCTGGCCCTCAGGCCCGGCGGGGGAGCCACCCCGCCGCCGCCGCCGTCAGCCGCGCCCTGCTTCCCGCGCGCGCGGCGCGCGGGTGCGGGCCAGCCAAACACCAGTTCCCTGATGGCAACCTCCTCGCCCGTCGGCAGGAACACTTTCTCAAGGACAGGCGGAGCGGTGCCCTCGCACCCCTCCACGGCGGTTCGGTGTCCACGCTGAGCATGTCCACCAGCTCGTCCTGGCTCGGGTAAAACACGGATCCGGTACACTTTCCTCGAGGGCCAGCTTTTGAGCCGTCGTCGGGACAGGGATACGTTCTCGTGATGTGGGCGTCGGGCCCAATCGTCACGGCCTCCACGTACTGATCCAGGTCGGGGGTGAGAGTATACCAGCGATCCTGGTTCGCCGAGCACGGGTGCAGTAACAACCGTTCTTGGTCCACTTCGTCGCCTAGGCACTGCACTCCGATCGTTTGCCCACCCATCAGATCAATCCGCCACGCCACGCCCTCCTCGAACATCAGCCGGGACATTCCGAGCTGTACGAGCTCCGCTGGCCGTGCGCCTCGCCGTCGGCCTCCTGGCCCGCTCCTGCACGCACCCCGACCGCCGCGCGCCAGAGCCCACAGGCCAGCAGGTGCGCCGCCCGCCTGCCCTGGCACGCCTGACTCGGCCGCCGCAGCCTCTGGGCAGCTCGGGCCATGCGGGCAGGCGGGTGCCTCGGGGCAATCGGGGCAGCCTTGGAGGCCTGGAAAGTGGCACCAACACCAGCACAGGGGGTGGCCCCCACAGGGGGAAGATGGCCCAAGATTTTTCGGTGCTGATGATAATAGTTCGGCCACCTCGGAAACCACAGTACCATCACCATCACCGAGACCGGGATCTTCTTCCCTCGGTGGAGGCACACCGCCGATATTGTAGGGCGACGATATCTATACATATCCACTGCTCCTGGCCAGGCCCATCCTGGGCCCATGAGCGGTGTATATGCCTCCCTGGCCAAGCCAGGAGGGCGTATACACAGCTCTTGGGCCCAGGATTGGCCTGGCCAGGAGCAGTGGATATGTATAGATATCGTCGCCCTATATTGGTGTTGGCGTCAACTTCGGGGCCTGCGATGCAGCCCCACTCCAGCGGCGCCGGGCAGATCGGGCCGGGCGGGGCCGCCGCCGCGGCGGGGGCGGCGTGGGGCGCCTCGCCCCCGGCCAGCTCCAGTCTCCAGAGGCCGCCCGCCGCCGCCGCCACACGCGCCGCCAGCGCCGGATGGGCCAGCCGCACTCCAGGCGCGCCCGCGGGGCCGGGGAGAGCGGGCGGCATCCGCTCCCCGAAGCAGCAGAGTTGAGAGAGGACGGTTGCGGACGAGACCCTTTTGAAGCACGTCGATAGTCACGAGCCCCCAAAAGACATTGACGGCGAGCGCGGGGGGGGGAGTGAGAAGGGGCGGGCCTTCTCGGAAGGCTCGGAAGTCCCCCGGCCTTCTGGGACGTTTTCCAGGCCTTCCCCGAAGACACAGAACACTTCTCAGAAGGCGCGAGGTTGTCTGAAGTCCGGCCGCCTTCTGAGAAGGCCTTCTCCTTCTCACTTCCCCCCCTCGCTCGCCGCCGAAGATAGCTATGTGCACGCACCCCTCTATACACACCAGGGGGGTTCTGGGTCGCTTCTGCTGAAGTGTACTCAGACGACTGAAAGAAAGCACAACGATAGACACGTACATTCATAAACGAAACAACTAGGAAGAAAACAACATAAGAACACGAACCATGACAACAACCGTACGAATGAGACTAACCAGAAAAAGCGAGCGCAGCATTGAAGGACCAAGAACGAGCTGGCCTTGCCAATGATAAGGACAGCGTTACTGCCGGGTTCAAATGTCCTCCAAATGCGCTCGCGGGCACACTGGCTACCCTCGACGGTCCCTTCCACGCGTGTTGATGCATCCCGCAGCGCACAGCGCCATGCACCATATGCGCAACTGATGGACCCTTTGCTCAAATCTACAACCTCCTATTGTGGCAACTGGAAGAGTTTAGCCTTCAAAGCATTGCACACATGGAACAACAAGACACGAATTCGCACAATGCCAAAACCCGTGTTATCTGCGACGACGCTTGGAAACGCATAGTTCAAGACTGCCTTAGTGAGTGACGCGGCACGACATGATCCAGGAGACATGCAAACATCAAAACAGCAGACCAACCCACATGAATCATGCGCTGACCGCTCGCATCAATGGGTACCCCACCGCTCCCTCGACTCCTCCTGAAACACTGACGGTGCTGTATGTCGTCGCCCCAACCACCAGCCCAGTAGCCTGAGGATGCGTGAGAATCCATTGATTTATTGAACGAGCGCGCGCGTAGCGGCTGTGAGCGCCACACACCAAATGTGCACGTTCATCGAATGTAGCAGGCTCTGCACAGCAAAACGCAACTGGCTCATCGACGCATGACTGGAACACACGACAGTGCTCTTTGGAATTTCACGATTGACAGAAAGCTTGCCAACCGACACCTGACAAGGAGACAATTCCTCTTTGCAACCGTTCACGAGAATCATCCTAACTACATCTGATAGCAAGCGAAACCCATGCGCTTTATAAGATTGGCTCGGTGACGCGTTTGCGCTCTTATTCCCAGGTGGCAAAACACGGCCGGACCAGCTCGTCGCGTCAAGCCTGTCGATCACCCACCCAACGAAACTCTCAAGATGTCCTGGCCGAGACACGGGGGCCGACTGCGTCGGATAGCCGGCCAGAGAACGGCAGCGATGCACCGTGTCAAAATTCACTCCACCAATGCCCTCTGAACCCCACGCGCCACGGACAACAGAGGGAACCTTAGAGTGGACTGGACCGGCCATCATTCACCATTCACACTGGGGCAGGCGCCCAACACATCGCACCCGCTGGGACCAAACACGATCTCCATGGCCACGCTTTCGAAGTGGTGCTCGGCTCCGGCCACGGGCCTGCAGACCATGTCCAGCCCAGCAACAGCCAGACAGCAAAGAAGCTAGCTGCATATGCTTGTGGCGGGAGCGCGGAACCACGGGTCGCCAGGTGGGACTGCTCGGTGACAACAAGCAGCTGCCCATTGTCAACACGATGACGAACGTGCCCACAAACTCGGCGCACAGGCGGCGACGTAGATCAGCCCTGATGCGACACAGAGCACGGAAGAGAGAAGCGAAAGGGGGAAACATCAGGGCGCAAGAATCGTACAATGAAAGGGACACTGTTGGCAACACTGGGAGCCATTCCAAGACAGATTGTGCCCCCTAGAATATCTCCTCGCTTCCCTGTACTGGTTCGCTTGTGCTGGTTCAACTTTCATAGTACCTGCGCAGTGTGCCCTCGTATACTGGATGGGGCATCTGTTGGGCCGATCGGAAAGCGTGGATCGGACCCGCCATCGGACCCTGCGAAGGATCGAGCGGGAACAAGGAAAGCGACGAGGCGGCCAGAATGAGGGTGGAAAGCAGATGTGATACCATCTACCACGCGATACCCCTCAATGAGCACCCGATGACCATCGCCTCGAGCAGCCCCAGGGTCAAAGTCTTATGAGCTGAATCAGAGTGAGGGGGCCGAACTGTCAGTCATGGTCCCTGGGCACGTGCCTGAAAGCAGGTTCCTCGGAGCGGATTGTTGTTGCAATGCTGATAATGTTGATGTTGATGTTGACGTTGACGTTGATATTGATATTGTTGTTGTTGTCGTTGTTGTTGTTGTTGTTGGTTTTGTAGTTGGTCTTATTGTTGGTGTTCTTGTTGTTGGTGGTGTTGTTGTCGCTGATGTTGTTGAACCCTGACTGCTGACGAAGAAGTATTGTTGATCCACCCCTCTGGGGCACATGGCGTTGTTCAATTAAAGTGTTCCTTCCGGTGCTTACACCCTGTTTTTCTTTTACAAGGGAAAGCGACAAAAGGCCACCAAACTGGGCCCCTGGCCCCCGAATTACAACAACAACGGCTCCCGCCCGATACTTCCTCACAGGTTATTTCATATATGCGCTCTCGCGCGGGACTTCCGGAGAATGTATCCAGACATCGCGCTCTCGTGTGGGATTTCCTCGCCATGTATGCCGAACTCGCGCCTGCAGGAATCACGCTCTCGCTGTTGCTTTTCTGATGATTGATTTGGGAATCGTGTTATCGCTCGAGACTTCCTCGCGATTCATGCCCGTCTGGTTCTGCCACGTGCTTTCTGTTTCTGGCCCCCCTCCTGCTAATCTCTCTCGTGCTCCATCCTTCTCCCTCCCCCTTCCATCCGTCCTCGCTTCCCCTGTTTTAGGGACTGCGCCAACTATACGCGGCAGATAGGGAAGATATACCCCCGAGGGGGTACGATCGAAAATGAATAGGGCGGGTACCCAGAGTTTGGGATACACGTGTTGAGTGGCATGCGAGCAGGTAAGAGCGAACCGCATTAAAAGTATAGCTGTTGTTGCTGCTGCTGTTGTTGTCGTCGTTGTCATTGTCGTTGTCATTGTCGTTGTTGTTGTTGGTGGTGGTGTTGGTGTTGTTGTCGTTCTTGTTGTTGTATTGTTGTTGTCCTCGCCCGCGACCCATCCCGCGACCAACCCCGCGACCAGCCAGCGACCTACCCCCCCCTGCCCTCAATGTGCAAAAAAGTCGGCGCCAGCGCCGGGCTTACTCAGAACCTCGCAGACTGCCGACGACTCCGCCGCCACCTCACACTTATCCGCAACTGGGGGGTGCTACGTATCGTCTTCACCGACTGGAGGGCGGATCCCTGCTTGCGCGCAGCATTCGGTGATCTGGATTGCCAGACAAAGACATACTCACGCGTGCGCCCACAGATGCTGAACGTCCAAGGTGCAATAACGACGATGGCAACGACATACGCCGACAGAGTGCACACTGCAGCATTGGGCCGACATCCACGCTTGCAAGCACAATGTCTTCACAACAACCTGGGCAACAATACTTTTTGCACTACCGCGAAGCCCGCTTTGGTGCAAGCCCCTCCTCCGGCTTGCACCGCGCACCCGAGCTTCATTACATGCAAGGGAGCCGCGTTCTTAGACAGCCCTGGTAGACACAATCACCGAAGTGTCATCGGGCGTTACTTCATGGTGGGCGATAAATTGGGCGGGGGGGGGAACGCGCACCTCTGGTGCCCCTTTTGAGCCTCAAGGCACCCCTTTAGGGCATAGAACGGGCCGCTTTCTTCAAACCTCCATTAGTCGCCCCCCATTATGCAACGCCCGAAGTCAACAAAAAACACGGTGGCCAGAGCAAGCGAGGGAAGAGCGTGCAGTGGAAACACATTGTTTTAAGAGAGGTCGATTGTGCTCACTATCCCCGCCCCCATGGCTTGACAAAGTCGGACCTCCAATGGGTAAGGGGGGCTGCAAGGATTACTTGGGATGAGGAGGGGTGCCACACTCTTTTCCCGATGAGCGACGTCGGAGATCGAGAGGCCAGATACGTGAGCTGCCCCAGGAGGAGAAGTGCCACTACGGCTACTCAGTGCCACAGCATCTGTTTCACTGTCGTCGCTCGCACAACCTGCCCAGCCTATTCCAAACGGTCGCCAGGTCGAAGATGTTAGCCGAGGAGCTGAGGCTCACAATGTTTGGAAGGCCATTCGCAAGTATTGGGCCGTCCGACACTGCGCCATCTGACACGCACAAGCCATGCAAACCCAAGTCAGTAAAAACCCAAGCTGATGTGGCCGAAACTGCCCACACCCACATCGGACTCTTCCCAGCTCATCTGGCTTTTCCCGGCCCAGGCCGTACTACTCGAGGTCTCCCTAAGCCCAGGTTTACGTTGGACCTGCCCTCGTAAAGGGGGATGTTGGACGGCGAATTGAAAATACTACAAACATACCCCAAACATGGTCAAGCATACCCGACTCAAGCCCAGGCCGGAGTCATCAGACCACATCCCAAATCGAGCTGGACTCGTCCAGTCCTCTATGAATTCGAGGCCGATGCCACCCAGACTAGACCGACCCAGACGCATGCATAGATGGACACACATACACATGAGAGAGAGAGAGCATGCATTCGATCCAAGAACGCATAATCTCACGGGCTCTGAAAATACGGATCCGACCGATCCAGGCACATCCCAGAGGGTTAGGAGGCAACTACTGGGAGCTCTTCGTCGGAAGGATTGGGGAGGATTAAGCCCCATCGGGGGGCTGTTACGCCGGAGTGGGCCTCGGATGAAGCGAGATCGAGCCGGATTGAGCGGGATCAAGCGGGATTCAGCCGGATTCAGCGGGACTGAGCCGGCTCAGGCCGGACTTCGGACCAGGGCAAGATCAGAACCTGACCTCCCAGGAGCCGCCTCCGAGAGGGGGTGCCCACGCCAATGGTGGAGCAGCTCCCTGCCATACAATCTGCGCGGCGCAAGCCTCGCCGTCGCTCGGACGTCCATGTTCCGTGCATTTTCCGGTTTCGTGCGCGTGTTTTTTTTTTGTTTGCTCGATGGTCCAGGATGGTCCTCGATGGCTCTCGCCGAGGAAAGGTGCACACGTCCGAGCGATGCCGAGGAGCTGTGCGGCCGCCCACGGCGCGCCCACGGGCGGCCACCGGGCGAGACCTCGGCACCGGCACGGGGGGCGCCCGCGGGGCGCCCACGAGGTGCCCACGGGCAGCAGCAGCCGGGGCCATAACATCACATCCAAGGAAGCGGCAGGCGGGTCTGAAGGGGCGGCCGGGAGCGCTGGGCACGAGCGGCAATGAGGTAGACGGCCATGGGAGGAGTAGGAGGCGTAGGAGGAGGAGGAGAAGCAGGAGGAGGAGGAGGAGGAGGAGGAGGCGCCCACGGGCAGCAAGACTTCGGCAAACCCACGCAAGTACGATCCTAAGTGCAAGCACTGCGTGGGGAACATGACGTCGCTCCTTCTCGGGACTTTCGAGGGTCTCAAACGCGAATATGCTGACCCAAGTTTTCCATACCCAGACTGGACTCATCCAGAGCCTGGCCTGAATTTCCCACAACTGTTGAACAACAGGGTGTGTTATACAATACCTCACCTAGCCTGTGCCTGCCTTGCTTATCCATGCCTGCCCAAACGCACACATGCAGGTCTGTCCAAATCCCAGATGGACTGAACCTCGCCTGTCTAAGGCCAAGCTTAAATCCTTGCCTCTCCCTGCCCAGGCCAACACCTATTGAAACTCATCAAAACTCACCTATTGAAACTCATCAACACTCAGGGTCGACATGTCCAAGTCGATCGATGAGGGTCGCAAAATTCGAGACCCAATCGCGTGCTCAAGCGTTAAGAACTGGCGACCCGTGCACACCAAAGCACGTCTCATCCGGAGCCTGTCCAGCCCAGGGCGTACACATCCAGCTCGGTTTAAACGAGGCCTGGATTATCTACACGCAGATTCAAATCAAGACAAGACGTATCCAAGCCGATTGATGCCCGCGGAACGCACCCAGGACCATTAGCCAGCCTTATCAAGACCCATCCAGCCCCAAATCGGGATTCTCCAAGCTTATCCAAAAGCATACCGCCCGAACTTTATCCGCACCCAGACCAACCTTATTCAGGCCTACCCGAACTCAGGTGACTGGACTTCTCCAGAAGCGTGCTTCAAAGCCCAGCCAGACTAATGTTTGCCTGTCCAAACCCCAAGACACCTTCCTGGACTCATTTGGGCCTCTTGGAATCCAAGTGAGGGAATCCAAAAACCCATCGAACCCAATGCCATACTAATCCGAGCGAGCCTTCACGAAGACCAAAGCCACCCAGGTCTGGGTCGACTTCACCCAGGCATTCCCGAAGAGAACTGGAACCAAACGCGAGGCTGGTGGCGAGGGGGATAGAGGCCTCACCAATTCGGCACTTAGCGCCCATTCTCGGCCCGCGGACGCCTCCGCTCACAACGGTGCGGTTGAATTGCTCTGCTGCGCGGCTGGAGACCCAAGCCACGGCACCGATGCCTGTCAAACAGAACTGGGCTCAGCAGGGTCTGTCCAAACCCAGGCCGGAGTCACCGAGCCTGTCCATCCACGGCAGATCTGACACACCCCAGCCTGTTCCAAACCCAAGCCAGACACATCCCAAACCTGTCCAAACTCAAGCCGATCTCATCCGGACCTGCACATCCCCGTGCCACCGTCATCCATGCCTCTCCCCACCCTGCGCGCATCCATTGAGGCCTTACCAAATGCAGGCCAGACTCGCGTCGCCTGGGCCTATCCGAACCTACGGCGGATTCACCACTTCCTACTTATCCCATCCTGGGTCGAACACGTCCAGACATACCTGGAACCAGACTGGAAGCATGAAAGGGCTCATCCGAAGCTGACCGAGCCCAGGCCGAACTAATACGGACGTCTGCAAACCCAGGCCAGTCGTTTCCAAGCCTCCAGGCGTCTCCTAGTCTGGGGCAGACCCATCGTCCCCATCCAATTGCAGACTGGACCTGCCCAGGCCTGCCCAGAACCTAAGAAGGGGTCGTCCCTGCCTTTCAGACCTGGGTCGTACGCCAAGCAGCCCATCACAACTCCGAGGAGATGTGCCAAGGCCGATGAAAACAGGATCCGACTTAACCACCCTCGAGCTGATCCCTGTCCCAGGGATCGGCAAGCCCAAGGCGATGGCAATCTTAGGGATGTGCCCTCCGACAATAAGCGAACCCCTAAGTTCGCCACAGCTATAGGACAGTTTTAGGGATATGCTTCAGGCTGGTAAACAAAGCCAAAATCAGCAAGCACGAACGAAAACGCAATCATGCCACGCCAGACCCATCCATGCCTACGACTCGATTGATCTATCTCACAACGGATCATGACAATCCGAATGCTTCCCGCTCCTACTTCGCTTCTGGACGAGACAGTGAACCTCTCAACCAAGATGGGCTCGTAGGAGACACCCGCTTGCGAGGAGAGAAGCCAGGAGTGTGCCAGACTTGACCAGGCCACATCGTACATGCACATGCAGTTGTACACATGCAGTGGCGAATTCACACGGTGCAAACGTACAAATAAACATCGGACGACTCCACTTGAACGTGGGAAACGAGGCGTGCGAGCCATCGGCGACCTGCTCCTCCATATCCCACTTCGCATGACGCCGCGAAGATGCATGCAAACGATATTTACCATACATCTGACTGTACACGGTTGCTTTCTTCGCCGTCTGTATATATATATCATATGTTTACAAGACAGCTGACAGTAGACAATTGCTTGTTCATCCTGTCCACAAATTTCACCGATTGGTACACACATATATGTGTGTTTACGTGTACAACTATCTGTGTACAGCTCTACTGGAATTGCTCACTCGATCTTCCTCTGTACCTTCCTCTCTCTCTCTTCTCTGCACCTGTACCTTTACATGTTCTGCCCTTGATATCACAATCCGTGGTGTGTCCGGTTCCTTCTCTTCTTTCTATGTGTATATAAAAAAGTTTATGTGCTGTTTCTATCTCTCTCTCTATATATTTATGTGTATCTCTATCTCCCTCGTTCTCTCCATGTTTGTTCGTATCAGTAAACACATAAATTAGTGCACCATTGCGGTTGCACGCGTGGTCCCAAAACAATGAGTTTGTGCACTCTGGACATGCTAATATATGTGATGCATCCGATGTCGTGAGAGAAATATGGGGCCATCCCTCAACTGGAGCAAAACGTGTGGTGCAAGCTGTACGGTGAAAGCAATCTGGTGCAAACGACGTTGTGAAAGCTGTGGTGCAAGCTACGTGGTGCAGCCAGCGCATGAGGCGCCCACGAGGCGCCCATGGGGGGCCACGGGCGACTGGCGAAAACTTCAGAAGGGGCCATCTGGCGATCGAGGCGCCTCCACGGCGTTGACTGGGCGAACCCACTTACGCCCGTCAGCGAACTAGGCGCCCACGAAGCCCCCACAAGCGGCCATGTGCACCCACGAGGCACCCACCGACGGCGACTGAGGGAAAAATCCGAAAATCAAACGGAAGTCATAGAACGGTGGATGTGCATGCTATGTCGTGCATGCCATGTCGCGTAAGAAGTACGTGGTGCAACATGTGTACATATATGTACAATATATATACATATATTGTATATGTATGCGATGCATGGTATGGGGTATAAGGCATGCGGTGCAGGCAGGGGTGCAAGCTATGTGGTGAAAGCTATGCGGTCTAAGCTATGAGGAGTAGGCCATGCGATGCAAGCTATGTTGTGTAAGCTATGTGGTGAAAGCTATGCGGCGCAATGCAAGTGCTGCACGCTATACGCCAGCGGTGGACAGACCTCCCCTTAGTAAACCTCCCTTTCATGAAAACGGCCTAAGACCGAAATCGACGGACCTGAATCCGCAACAATGACGGCCGCGACGCCCTCTCCGCAAACCGAAAACGGCAAATTCCTGAATCGACGTGTCAAGGTAGGAGGTCTGTCCACCCCGGAATATAGCGTATTATGTGTGGTGTAAACGATGCTGCGCAAACGATTATGCAGGCTGTGAATACGGCGTGGTGCAATATACGCGGTGAAAGCTATGTGGTGCATTCCAATGCTCGCAATGATCGCACTGAATTGCCAACTCCACTTCTCGTGCAATCATCCCACCCATCCCACCCACAACTTCGTTTGCAAAAACCATGCGGCGGCGATTGCGATGAGTGCTTGGCGTTGGCTGGTGCATTTCTGCGGGCGCGCACAGCGACCAGCTGGTGCGGCGCGACCGACGCAGCCGCGGTGGCGCTGGCCGCGGGCACTTCAGTGTGAGTCGGTGACTTGGGCGAGCGCGGTATCATGGCGACGCCGACAACGGTAGACACGATGATGAGAGTAGGGATGATGGTGACGATGGTGACGATGACGATGGCAAAGCCAATGGCCAATGACGGCGCCGATGTTGACTACGCCCGCCAGTAACGATGACGATGTCCTCGCGTCGGTGATCAAGGTTTTGGAAGGAGTTCGACATGCGCGCGCTGCCGACGCGCGCGAGTGGCCCAGCCCGCGTGGTATTATTCAGCACGGATCGTGCCCCCCGCCCCCCTCCCCGCACGCGCGCAGGGGCGCCCGGATGAGTTCGACATGCGGCGAGAGAGGCCCCTTTGGCACAATGTGGTGACAATGTTGGAAAACGTACGGCTTCCTTAATAATTTGCATGAGCGCGAGCTCCAGTTGTGTTAAAAAACATGTGATGCGGAACTGTGTGTGTTTGTTTATGTGCTCTCGGGGCACTGGGCATTGAAATCCTTACGGCACTTGCAATGTTTGAAAGATTTTTCCACACGCGAGCAACGAGGCGCGCGTGTGCACATGAGTTTTGACAAACGAATGTGCGCGCATAACATTTGCTGCAGAGGATGACGGGGGTGTCGATACCGGCATGGCTGGGATATTGGGAATTCAAACTTAGGATGGACGATGGGGCAGAATCGCATTATATTGCAATGCGAACACGGGGCGGTTAAATCCGACGGGGGGCAGATTCTAATAATCTTTAAAAATGAACATAGATGTGGTGCAAGCCGTGTGGTGCAAGCTAAGTGGTGGAAGCTATGCGGCCGCCCAGCGCACGGCGCGGCCACGAGACGACGGGCGGGCAGCGTGGCAACTAATGTCAACGGTTCGTCTTTGAGAGGAAGGCGGGGATTCGACGGCTCGCTCAGCGCGCTCCTGAAATGCATTGAATGATGTGCGCGGTTAGCTATGTCTGTGTGTACATGTGTATAAATGTTTCATTATCTCTCTCTCTCTCTCTGCCTGACTCTCCCTGCAATGTTTTTGTATCTTTATCTCTGTGCACAACCTGCCTGATGGCTCCGTGCGGTGATGCGCCGAGAGGCGTCTCAGATACAAGAGCGGGCATTGGCTTTGCGAGCCTCTAGACCAGCGTCCTCCTCTGCAGCCTCTCCTTCATCCCTCGCCACCCGCGCTCCCTGCTCCACCCATCAACTTACAGCTCAACACGAGGCGACGAACCGGATAGCGAATCCTCGAGATCCTGGGCGGGGTGGGCTGTCGGCTCCGTATCGGCGATCAATGAGCGATTTGGGACACGCTTCGTGGCCCCATAGGGAGCTCCGCCGAAGGCCCCAGGGGCACCGTTCGCATGCGGGCATCACATCACGCCCGTTCCAGCACACCCCTGACACGCTTCGTGGCCCCATAGGGAGCTCCACCGAAGGCCCCAGGGGCACCGTTCGCATGTGGGCGTCACGCCCGTTTTGGCACACTCCTCGCACGCTTCGGCGCTCATAGGGCGCTTCACCGCAGGCAGTCCCTGAGCCCTTGCCCACCCCTGGAGGTCGTCGGGCCAGAACTCTGGCCTCCGGCGGCCGCTCGGGAGGATATCCGGGCCCCCCCAGCGTGCCTTCGGCGAAGGGCAACTGCCGGCACGCATCCCGCCGAGAGCCGGCGAAGACGCCGTGAAACCTCGAACCTCGGCCCTACCTTCTTGAAAGGGCCCACAACACGCACAAACAAGTCCCCGGACCCCCCATCTTTCCACACATCTTCGGGGCTTCTGTCTTCCTGCACACTTCCGGTGTTTTCGCGCACTTCTCTAGAATCGTCGATTCATTGTGTCTGTGTGTTTTCTTCCCTCCTGTCTTCTGCCCCGCGGGGCCCCCAGCCCTCGGCGAGAAAGCGGCCCGAGTCAGAGGCGCTGCGCAGCACGCCGGCGGACCGAGCTCGCTCAGGCCCCGCGCCGCGACGCCTCGCGCAGCGGCGAGGCGCACCCGAGGAAGGCCACGGGCGCCGGCCTCGGCGACGGCGACCCCTCGCTCCCTGCTTTAGAATTACGTCGGGCCTGTCCCCTTCTACAGGCCGATTTTGGGCGAAAAATTGGAAACACTCAGAACATATTCAAAGAATGCTCCAAAATGGTCAGAACATCGCCCCCAGACTATTTTTGAATTTTCCTCCTGTAGAGGGACAGGCCCGACTTAATTTTAGAAAAGAACAGACAACATAAACGTAAACTTTTGGCGCTCCGCGCGGGTTTCTTGGATTCGCGCTGGACCCCCCTGCCTGGCGCGCGGAGCGCGCCAGGGGCGGCGCCAGAGGCGCCGCCGGGGGGCCCAGGCGCGGATCCAAGAAATCCGCGCGGAGCGCCAAAAGTTTATGTTTACATGCTTTTTTCTTCTTCGATGCTTCCTGTCCACCTTCTCTGGCCTCCTCGAGTCGCCGAAAAATCGAGGCGGAAAGTTTGGAGAACAGGTCGGGAATTCCCAGGAAGTTCCCAGCCTCCAGAGATGCTTTCCAGCGACTGCGCCTCGCCGAGGGCGTTCTGGGGGTGCCTGGATCGTCCCGAACGGCCGCTGGAGACCCGAGTATGAACCGAAAACCAAAACCTCCTCGCGTCGCGAACAAATCGCGACGCCAAACTTTGGCGTCTTGAGGCCGTCACCCGGCCCAAGGACCGCCGGAAGGCGACCGAGGATGAAAAGCCAGTCGCGGTCTAGACCTCTGGGGGTCCATGTCGCGATAAGAAACAATTTCGCGAATCTGGGATCTGACAGCCGCCGCAGCCGGCGCTTGTCGCTTATGAAAATAGCGCTCCCTACCACTACGTTCGCCTAGGAACCGAAGTCTGCTCTGGACCTGCCCCAGAAAGGCATCAAGGCAGGAACAAATGAAGCCCAGGCACGGGGAAGTACGTGTGCCTGCGTGCGTCATCGCTCCGCTGAACCCTCAGGGTATCAGTCAAGTTGCAGCCATTGCGCGCGTGACGGCATCCCAGGGAGGCGAGCGAAAATGGCGCTCCGCGTATGTAGCCATCCCGATGGACATCCCAGGCGCGCCGGAAAGTGGCGACGGTGGCTAACGGCTGTGCGTGCGACCACGGCCAGCGGAGCGAGGGCTCCCATGGGCATTCGCAAGAACGCCGACCCGCTGGAACCCTCGGGGTCGCAGGAACCAAGGCGACAACTGCACGTTCGCCAGCACCCAGCGGAGAGCAAATCTGCTTAAAACGTGGCAAGTATGCTTGGCACGCCCGGCAAGGGAAAACGTTGTACGACGCCCAGCCGCCAATGCTGCCCAACACCGAGAGCGGCCTTCGTCGGGCAGGCGACTTGTTACCCCAAGTGGACAATGTCTGCAATGACGCCGACAGCGAGTGCTGTTCAAAATGGGCAGGAGCTGCTGCCAGTCTTCGTCCCCACGCTTCTGCGACGAACTCTGAGACAGTGCTCGCACGAGTGGCAACTGCGGAGTGCGGCACGGCACGCTGAACATGTTGTGCCACACACTTTGGCCTGGCCTGATCGCTTCAACTGCTGTGGAACGTGGCATTATCCTGTCGCACAGTGGTCGTCAACGAAATGCTTCGGAATATGCCTGAAACCGATGCACGCACGCCATATCGAACATCGATCTCTGCATCATGGGATGCACACCTGGCTCGACTGTGTCACGGAGTATCCTGTTGCGCAAGCGCATTCTTCTCCCAACGCAGGGTCTTTCGAGGTTGCCCGCCATGGGCGGGAAAGGTCGCGGAGAACAGGGGGAAGCTTGCCGTTGGCAGTCTGGCGCGATAAACAGCTGACCTCGGCAAGCCGCATCCCACACGTGCTGGGGCGAGGCTGTCATCGCGAAGGGCCCGAACCTCAGGAGACTGTTTCTGCTCAGGGTCCGGCGATCACCCCCGTCACCGGGCTTGCACAACCCCCCCTCCAGGATGGGATGACCTAACCTTGCCGGTTGTGCAGCTCCGGGGTGGGGGGGCGCGGGCATGTGCAGAGCTGCCCACGGCGCGAAGGTTAGGCTATCGGCTGACCCCCTCCTCCCCCCCCCCCCCCAGGATAATCTGAGTTATCGAAGATTCCCCCCCAAACGGTCCCCAGCCTGCTGACGACGCAGACCCCCGACGTCATGATTTTTTCATTACGTCGACCCCTGGAGGTCTCGACCCATTCCCCTGGTCCGGTTTTTCATCCTGCGTCGTTTGTTGACGGTCCCGAGGGCCAGCAAGGGCCCCAGAGGCCGAAAATAAAGTCATGATTTTTTCACTACCCGAGGGGGTCTGGGGAGTCTCCCTGCGGGCCGTCTCTCCGTCCACACCCGCCTCGATCGCACGGAAAAACCTGCCGGGCCCCGCGCGACCGCGCCCGGGCGCAGCCCGCCGGAGGGCAGCAGCGGCCAGACCCCCGCGATCTCTCTCTGGGCGGGGGTCCCCGTGCAGGAGGAGGAGGACGAGGAGGAGGAGGAGGAGGAGGAGGAGGAGGAGGAGGAGGAGGAGGAGGAGGAGGAGGACAGCGGCGGGCCCCTGCGACCACCCCGCGAGCGGGAACCCGTGTGCGGCCCCCGACCCGGCGCCCTGCGGGCAGGATTCCAGCGGAGGGCGGCATCCGATGGGAGCGGCTGCGCTCTCGGGTCGGACGGCCGGGGGGGCCAACGGCTGCGGGGTTGGCGTCCCCATGCGACGGAGTCGCCAAATATTTCGAAGAAAGCGCCAGACTGCTGGGCCGACGCCTGCTGCAAATAGCAGACTCCGACCCCCCGTTGCAGCGTCCAGTGCTGCTCAAAAAGGCCCCAAGACGGCTCAAGAGGGCCCCCAAACGGCCCAGGAATCGCTCCAGATGACCCCGGAGGGCCAACAGGGCCCCCAAAGGAGCCCAAGAAGGGCAACTCGAACTGACATTTCGAGGTCTCCGCTCGAAGAGGATCCCAGAAACCGCCAGCAGGCGCCCAAGAGGGCCCGAAGTTGCCCCCCCAAAGGCAACAAAAAAACCCGAGAGGGGCTCACCCGTGGACATCGTTTTTCCTCTGGGGTCGGCGGAATGCGGAATGGCGAAAGCATTCTGAATACACAAGGTTTCGTACCACCCCTTTCCCGGTAGCATATTCTCGCCCAGCCAGTGAATTCTATGGTTTGCGGGACTCTGGGCAGGACCCAGTGGCCAACAGCGACGGGACCTGGCGGTCAGACCCAATGCTTTCCCAGACAAGGTGGCACCCTTGAGTTCAAGCACTGTTTGGGACAATGACCTCACACACTCTAACAACGCACAAATAATAAACTCAAATAGACACTGGTGCTCGCATGGGAGCGGCAGGGCGCGACACGACCGGCCGAATCGGGATCGCGAACTCCTCTTCTCCCTCCTCCCTCTTGATGGCGTCGCCATCCTCCTCCTTCTCGAACGGAGCAACAACCCTCTTAAACATAAACTCTCGGAGGTCCGCAGGGATTCCTTGAATCGGCGCTGAACCCCCTTCCTGGCAGCACGGTGCGCGCTAGGGGCGGCGCTGGAAGCGCTGCCAGGGGGGCCCAGCGCCGATCAAAGAATTCTTCGCGGAACTCTCAGAATTAATTTGCTTATGCAATTTCTTGTTCTAGAGGCTTCCTAGATGGGGTCGGAGTAGATGGGGTCGAAGGATCGTGCCGCATCGCCGATACATCGCCGATGTATCGGCGATGCATCGGCGACGTCGGCGATGCATCGGCGACGTTAGCGTGGGAAAGCACGGACTCCGCATCGAGCCGCATCGCCGATGCATCGGCGATGCGGCGCGATCCTTCGACCCCATCTACTCGGACCCCATCCAGGAGGCCAAGATCTCTTGTTCGCCAAGACTCGGAGTTCGCCAAGACTCCTGGGGACTCCAAAACCAGTGACCCTCGCGGAGCTCTGGGGGTCCACGGAGGTCCGCGGAGGCCCCTGGAGGCCACCGCCATCCCTGGAGGCGTCGGGAGGACCACCCGTGGGCCCAGACGGGGCCACAGACACCAAAAAGATGTGACAACCTCGATCTTCGAACCTCGATGATCGAACCTCGATCCTCGATCCTCGATCCTCGATCGTCGTCGTAGTCGTCGTCGTCGTCATCTTCGTAGTCGTCGTCGTCGTCGTTGTCGGCGTCGTCGTCGTCGTCTTCGTCGTCTTCGTCGTCGTCCGTCCTCCTCCTCCTTCTCCTCCTCCTTCTCCTTCTTTCCTCCTCCTCCTCCTCCTCCTCCACCTACCTCGCCTCCTCCTCCTCCTGCTCCTCCTGCTGCTCCTCCTCCTCCTCCTCCTCTGAGCCAGCGGCGCACGGCCCGCTGCTGCGCCGAAGCGGGGGCCACCCTCGAACTTGTCCACCAAGCCCTTGATGCGCGGGGACGGCGGGCGCGGCCTGGGGGGGGACCAGAGCAAAGAGCGCGATCCTGCACGATTTGCGACAACGACAGGGGCGTTGAAGGGGGGGGGGGGGCAGAAGCGTGCACCTGTCGTGCCTCGGTCGGGCCCCTTTCAGGACAAACAGAGCACCCTTCCTCCCCCCCCTCGCCCGCTCCTCCTCCTCCTCCTCCTCCTCCTCTTCCCTCCTCCTCCTCCTCCTCCTCCTCCTCCGCCTCCTCCTCCTCCGCCTCCTCCTCCTCCTCCCCCCCCATTCTCCGCCCCCCATTACGCAACGCCGGCGATTCGCGATGACGCACGTTACTGGTGACGCCACCCCCGCCCCCGGACACGTCACGATTCACGCCAGCGCCGTATGGGAATCGCCAGCGGTGGCGTACTCCCACACGGCGCTCGTGACTAACAGCCACTCCCGCGAGAGAAAGAGACAGGCGTCTTGAAAGAGAGGCGTCTTCTATTTTGCCGCCGCTTTCGGGGTCCTTGGGCTCGCCGTCAAAGACAACGACCCAGGACGGGGAGCTGGACCTTTACGGAGGATCGAGGAGGAACCTCCTCCTCCTGCTGCTCCGTCTCGGCGTCCGGCCCACAGTGAGCCTCCTCCTCCTCCTCCTCCTCTCCTCCTCCTCTTCCTCCCTCCTCCTCCTCCTCCCTCCTCCTCTTCCTCCTCCTCCTCCTCCTCCTCCTCCTCCTCCTCCTCCTCCTCCTCCAGGCACCCACGCGTCGCCTGAAGGCGCTGAAGCCACAGATGAAGCGTGCCAGGGCGGGGGCACGCCGGTGCCACCGTGCAGCCCGGAAGCTGCCCCGCCGTGCTGGGCTCTGGCTGCACCCGCGCTTCGAGCGGCGAGATGTGGGCGGCAAAGGTCGGCATCCCCAAGTTTTGATCTCCGCATGCGGGCATGCCCCTGCATTTTGTTCGCCCGTGTCACAGTTGTGTGATATGGCCACACGGGTGGAATCTTGCCAGACTCCAACAGGATTCCGCCTCCTTCTCCTCTCGGTTGCCCCGCCGCTCTCCCTCCTGTTCCTCCAGCTCTTCTCGGTTGTCATGACCGAGATGGGCACGGGGAAAGTGGGCACGATGCCCAACAGCAAACGTTGTCCCAAACCGAAAGCGACCGCTGTTGGGCAACCGACTTTCTATCGCCAGTGGACAACGTCCGCGGCGACACTGACAGCGAACCCTGGTCAAAATGTACAAAAACTGCCGTCGCTCTTTGTCACCAGTGTTTCCGTAAGTACCCGTATCGATCATCCAAATCCTCATTCAGAAAATCGATGAAGAGGAAGAGGAGGCCGGATCGAGAAGCCATGTAGGTCGCCCCTCTGCTATCGTCGATGAGGGCGGTGTGCTGCTTCACTGTACGACTGGCCCTTGCAGGTGGCTGGAGGGGATGCTGTGCCGCGGGAGCTTGTGCAATGTGGCGGTTGCGGCGGTGTACAAGCATCCGTCTCACATGGGACACGGGTTCTGCGCGAGCGAGGGGGCAAACACTTTATTTCGGGAGCTATGGGTTCTGCGCGTGCGAAGGGTCCCTCACTTTCTTTCACGAGCTGCAGGCGGGTGCCAACGTTAAGTCGGGCGTGTCCCCCTGCAGGCGGATTCGACGAAACATGAAAAACAGTCCAAAAATACCCCACAATGATCAGAAATAGTCGAAACATCGTCCCCAGACTTTCCATACTATCTTGGAATATTCCTCCTGTAGAGGGACAGGCCCGACTTGATGCCAACGTGCCGTCGCGCGGGTCGCAGGCGGAGACGCCAACCTCCCTGGGTCAGGCCACTGGGCCGCACACCGTCCCGTGCGTGGGGCGGATGCTGCTGAGGTGTGTGTGGGGCGCCAGGGCATACCAGCGGGGGGAGCGGGGCGGAAGCGACTCACGTCCCACAGGTGCTCCATGCGCACGGCGGTCGGCTGGCGCTAAGGTCGCGAGCAAGGGGTGCGGCCATGCTCTGGGCGCACGTCGCCGTCGAGATGCCCACCACGAGCGGGAGTTCCGCATGGAATGGATTGGCGGGGGAGGTGGAGGAGGCGTTCGTCTGCGCGGACACAAAGGCACCGGTCACGAGGTGAGCGCGACGACCGCATGCCCTCGGAGCGGCGCGAGCTGGGGAGCGGCACGCGGGCCAAGTGCCACCGGGTGGTGTCGGGTCTCGGGGCGATGCCCTGCAATCCGGCCGTGCAGCATCTGTGGCCGGTAGCCGTGGCCGGGGTCTGGTGTCGATGCGCGGTATCGAATATCAGGCCCATGCCCTGGCATCTGGCCGTGAGATGCCACCCGCCAGTGGTTGACATGAATGCTCGCGCGATGCGCGGGCATGACCTGCAACGACACGGGGCGCGAGCTAAACAGTGTTCTTTCTTTTCGTGCTGCTGTTGTTTCCCCTCGTTCTGTTGCTGTCCCGCCTGCGCCGTATAACGAAACAAAAACGAAAACGGCACACGGCTCCCCTCCCTCCCTCCTCCCTCGAGGCCGCGTTCGCATGTATTTCCCTCCTCCTGCGGCAAATTGATTTGAGCTTTCCGTTGCCCGGACCGCCTGAGCGCGCGTGCGGACTGCCTCTGCCGCGCTGCGACGTTAAAAAGTGTACGGTCGGGGGCTTTTGCTTAGCGTGTCGCACTGGCGTCCCTGGCGACACGCTATGCTTTGCAAGCGGATAACATGTCGCGCCACTCCGCGGGGCGGAAGGCTGGGAAAAGAGGTCAGCAGCCTGACCGGGTCTACTGGGTATCGCCTGTGTGGTCATGGGCTGGGTCTCGCTCTGTGGTTGCGGCGGAGCTGGGAGAGGCAGAGGCGCTGATGAGCTACTCGCCATGGTCAGCTACAATGGCCTGCAAGGGGACCCGGGAGGCCAGTAACGTGAGGAGCTTCTGGGTCTTGGTAGGGCTGAAAGGAAGGCAATGTTGTATGTCAGGGTTTTGCGGCAGGCCGAGGCGCAGCCGGAGGAGGGTGTCCGCTGACGTGGCCAGGCGGCGGGGGAGCCGGCGTCGCCGCTGAGACTCGCTCCTTCGCTTAACCACGGCAGGGACGGAAGAGTCCTTTTTCTCAGGGCTCCGCATCTTGGGTCTTGAGCCAAAGTGCAGCATCACGGCGAAAGTTGGCCTGAAGCTGCAAACCTAGAGTGCAAATTACATTGCAACCCATCCCTGGAGGCGGCGTCGCCGCTAAGCCTCCAGAGATCTTGAGACACGTGACCAAAGTGCAGCGTCACGGCGAAAGTTGCCCTGAAGCTGCCGACCTAGAGTTTGTTTGCTTGTGACGCGATAGAACAACTATGCGTACGGCGCCCCAACAGTGCGTACGGCAAGCGTGTAAGACAAAATGTTGCCGGATCGGCTCGCCTTGAGCCTTGAGCCAATCCATCCCTGGGGGCGGCGTTGCCGCTAAGCCTCCAAGGATCTCGAGACACATGGCGGCGCAAGCGTCAACATGCGTGATCCCACTTTGTGGGATAAAAGTCTTCCAACAATCTACCACAAGCAACAGCGATAGCTCGGGATCTCTGGGAACGGGCGGTCCAGAGTGGCGAAAGCCCAAAGTCAGGCCCCTGCCAAAAACAGAGGGAGACGAGGAAAGGAGGGGAAAGTTGGCGTGCAATGGAGCGGGCGGCCACTCTGCTGAAGGGGCGGATCCCCCGTGCCAGAGAGGCCCGGCCCGGCCGACCGGCCGGAGAATTCGGCTTTTCTCTACCCGGCGGCCCGGCCGACCGGCCGGAGAATTCGGCTTTTGTCTCCCCGGCGGCCAAACCGTATGTATGCCCTGGGATGACCTCCGGCTCGGAGTCCCCGCTCGGAGAAAACAGTTGGTGCGCTAGCGTCATATAAAGGTTTACCGGCGGCGGAGTAGGGGCATCCACCACCTATTTTGCACACCCCCCCCGCTAAGCGCCAACGTCATCAGTGCAAAACACAAGCTCGAAGTGCAAAATGCAAAACAGTTAAAATACGACCAAACTGCATCAGCTCCGCTCGCCTGAGTGAGGACACCGGTCATTTCACCAGGCTTTCGATGGTGATGTTGCCGATCCTGATGTTCATGAGCTCGCGGGCCTGAACGAACTTGGCCGGCAGCAGCGCCTTGGTGAACCCGTCGACCTTGTGGGTTGCCGTCGGGTGGTGCTCGACCTCGATCTCGCCGTCCTTCCAGAGCTCGTGGACGACGGAGATCGCGCACTTGTGAGCGCGCTCCAAGTGCCAGAGCTTCTTGGAGTATCCGCGCTCAACGGCCGCAATGGCCTGCGTGTTGTCCACCAGCACGACGATGTTCGTTTTCACGCCCATCTTGGCCAGCATGTCGGCCATGGGGAGCGCGTCCATGCGGACGTTCTTGGACATCGCCAGCGTCTCGGACTCCGCGGTCGCCGAAGACGTCGCCGTCTGTTTCTGGCTGGCCCAGCTCAGAGGCCAACTATGCTCAGAAGTCGGCGCGAAGAGCTCGAGGAAGAGGCCGCTGGTGGAGCGCGTCGTCTCCGCGTCGCCGGCCCAATCCGCATCGGACCAGGCTCTGAGCTGGAGCTCCTCGGAGTCGTCCGGGCTCAAGAGTGCGACGAGGGCGACGTTGCCGGCGCTGTGCAGGTAGCTGTGCAGCCTCACGAGCGCGACGTCGTGGGTGGTTGACCACTTGGTCACAAGCTGGCACAACCGCTGCACCGCGACCGAGATGTCAGGTCGCGCCACCCGGCTGAGGAAAAGCACAGTGGCGACATAGCTTGCGGCGGTCGTCGCAAAGGCTCCCGGCATGGCACCAGGGTCCGCCCACTGCTCGGGCGACACGAAAGGGCTGGTCACCTTGCCGAGGCGCATCTGGGGCGCGGTCCTGGCCATGTCCTCCACGAGCTTCTTGACGGCGTTCTTCACGTAGTCGTTCATGTTCGTGACGAGCGGGCGCGGCGCGCGCGGGCGTCTGGAATCGCACTGGGGGATGTCGCAATGCGCCCCCAGGTACCTGTCAAGGTCCGCCTCCGGCTCCTTGAACGACACGTGCTTCTCCAGCTCCCCCCAAAGTCGCCTGGTGGCCCCCGGGGGGGAAACCATCAGGAGGTCGTCCTCGTAGACAATGAGGATGGCTCCAGTCGCAGAGCGCGCCGAAGAAGTAGGGCCAGATGCCTCAAGAACACCGCTGTGGATGTACACGCCTGGGAACTCTTTTCCGGCTGGTGCCCATCCAAGCTGGCGCAAGATGGAGTCGAGTTTCGCCTCCCAGAGCGCGCCGGCCTCAGGGTGGCCGTAGAGGGCCTCGACGAGCCTGCAATGCGGCCTGGTGTACTTCGGCTTCTTGCGGGCGCTGCCGTCGAAGTACCGGAGTCCAGCCACCACGCCTCGGGCAACTCGACGAAAGTCGGCACCCGGCTCGTCGAGTCGATGAGCGCCTGCAGGTAGGCCGACTCCGCATCACGGAGCTTGTTGTCGAAACCCTTGAGGACTCCAGCGGCAATCGCCGCGCGAGCCGCGGCGAAAGAGGCAGGAGCGTTGGCGACCTCTTCGAAGAGTTCCGCGGCCGAGGTCCCGGTTTTGGTCCGGACGTTGGACCCCTGGAAGACCGCGCGGGCCATCCACTGCTGGTGCTCCTTGCTGAGCTCTTCGCCCTTGATCCCCAAGATCGCGAAGACCCGGCCAAACATGGCCTCAGCCAAGTTCGGATCGCGGAGGAGGTCCGTCAAGGAGTGCACATCGCTCTCATCCCACACTCCTTTGTCATGCATGCTGGACCTCTCTTTGGCGATGGCGGCGCGGGCTTCGTCGCAATCGGCCTCGGGGCTCCTGGGTTTCACGACTCGCGTGACCATGGCGCACCAGAATGGCCTCGAAGGCGGCGCCGAGGCGTCGTGGCCACGGTGGTCGGCGCCAGAGGCCTCGGGGGCGCAGCCCTTGAAGAAGCTCCTGAACCTCGGTGCTGGCGCGGCCGGTCGACTTACCACGCCCCTGGCAAGCCAGAAAGGTCGCGCGAACGTGTCCGTGTAGATGGCGGAGTCCTTGGCGAACTTACCCCGGCACCACGCGAACTCCTTCTGGCCCTCGTGCGGGTCGGAGGTGAACGCGCTGAACGCCGTGCGGACGTGCGCGTCGGTGGAGTAGATACACCACTTCTTTCGAGTCCACACCACCTTGCTATTGATGGTGTGGCTGAGGCCAACAGCCGAGGTGGCAACGGCAATGAAGCCGTCGCCCTCGTCAGCCCCATGGCACAGCGCCTGAACTGCAGGGTGCGCCCACAGGTCGGAAGTGGTCGGCCATTCCCAGACAAAGTGCTGGCCCATGTTGCGGACGTACCTGCAAAGCGCCACTCCGTGCGAGATCAACTTCTCGGTGAGCTCGGGGTCGCCAGTCTTGATGCCCTTGGACTCGTTGACGTGCTTCCACGGGCAACCGGCCGTGCAAGGGATAGCGCTCCAGACCGCAACCCGCATCTTGTGCTTGTGTGCCGATCTGGCCAAGTGCTTTAGGTGCTTGAGGACGGCGGTGTCCGTGAAATCGAAGTCGGTGGTCACTCGGGTCGCCAGGGTGCGCCTCGGGGCGTGCTCCGAGAGCTTGGAGTTCTCCGTGCAACAAAGCTCGATGAACAACTCGTCGAAGTCGCCACTCAAGATCGCAGGGAACGCCTGCTGGCACAGCTGGTCCTTCGACTTCGGGGCGAGCACCCTGCCGGCGTCGTTGGGGTCAGCGGGCGCCGCGGGCCCTTGTGGAGGAAGGGCAGCCTCAACGGAACGGCGAGCAGGCATGGACGGCCTGGCGCCAGGGGCGCCAACGTAGTCAGACTCGAGGTCGCCACCGACGAAGCCAGTGAAGCTGCAGAGCACGCGTGGCGCAGGACCTGCGGGCTTGGCCTTCTTGGACTTGTGCTCTGCCCAGGCCTTCCGCCTAGCTTCCTGGGCCGCGAAGCCGACAGGGTCGTCGGATTTCCAAGCGTTCCTGGCAGCTAACCGGTTGGCCGCATTCAGGGACATCCATACCTCGGGCTCGAAGGCCGGCGGGTGGGTGGACCACGGCGGCGTCCAGACAAATCTGCGGATCACGCCGTCCGCGCCGAAGTCGTCTCGCCTCCAGCCGGCCGGGGGAGCGCGACCTGGTCCAGGGACCACCTCGGTGTCGATGGCAGCGACAGGCGCCGGCTGTGCAAGCTCAGCAAGGTCTGCATCCACGGGCGCTGGGGGAGGCGCCAGAGATCCGAGGAAGTTGCCCCCCTCCGCGTCGATCTCCTCCTGGTCCTTGGGGCCGAAAGTGGTCCTGCCAGTCCATCGGGCATGGAGTGGACGATGCGGGCTCGGATCCCGAAGCCAATCGTCTTCTATGAGGTCGGACTGGCCGTTGTGGTAGTCCACCTTAGTCAATCGCCATCCTCCGAGCTCGTCTGCGTCGGGAGCTCCATCAACGTCGATCGGGGTGAACATGGCCACGCGCGGGACTACGTGGACCCGGTGCCACAAGTCATCCTCCCGCTCCCAAAAGTCTTCCTTGGGGTCGTCGGCCGGAGTCGGGGGGGCAGTTCCCGCCTTCAACTCGACCAGACACAGGGAGCCAGGCCGAAAGACGTAGCTGGTCTTCACGGGGACCCAGGCGTGCCGACTCAGGCGGTTCACGACGAGCTCCTGCGGGTCCAAACCCACGCGGGGCGAAGCTGCGACCTGCGTGCGGACTGCGTCAGCACGGAGACCACCAGCATCCGGGCACGCGACGTCGAGCACCCGGTTGTTCCACTGCAAGGTCGCCTTGATGCTCAGCGGAGCGTCCATGGGCGGCAGCGGCCGGCGTCCGCTTCCGCGAGGCGGCGGAGCAGAGGCCTCAGGGGCCGGCTCGGCGGCTAGCTCCGGCACCGGCGAGACAGACACGGTAGGGGAGTCCGGGTCGAGGGCCATCATGATGTCCATCGCGCGCTTCTTCCGCGAGTAGTGCGGTGCATTCTCGGACAGGTCGCCGTCGAAGGTGAAATCGTACCGCTCGGCGTCGTCCTCGCAGGCGTCCTCCGTGACGATGAGCTCACCCGGGGCACCGATGTCGTCGGGGGCGATCGGCGCTGGGAGGTTCAGGTCCTCGAAAGCGCCGTGGGCCATCAAGCGCTGCTTGAGCGGGAACGCGGGCTGGTCGGGGAAGACCACGTCGGTCACCGTGCGCACGCTGACGCGCGAAGCGCGGCCGTCGTCCATGATCGCGGCCAGGGGCGCCACGAGGTAAGACTTTGCCCAAGTCTCGCCGGGGCCGGCGGCGACGCCCGCGAAGACGGCGGGGACGAGCCTGCTCTTCCATTTGGTCGAGCCCAAGTGCTTCAGCTCCGCCTTGGTGGTCTTGGAGCCGGCCGGCGGGCGGTAGGTCACCAGGCCGCCGGAGGGGAACACGGTGTATGGTGCTCGTTCCCCAAACCTGCGCTGCCAGGGCGTGAGGCCGTCCTTCCCGACGTGCGTGGCGTTGTAGGCGGTGGCCCACGCTCGAATCGCCAGCGGCCGCCAGCTCTCGGAGAAGCCGGACTGGTGGAGCAACGCACGCGTGCCCTCGACGCTGAGGCGGTTCATGCGCTCCGCCTTGCCGTTGGCCTGTGGCCGGTACGGCGTCGACCGGTAGTGCGCTAGAGTGCGCTGCTCGCGAATCTGCCTGGCGGCAGCGCGAAACTCGGGAGCGTGGTCGCTCCACCAGCGCTTGATCTTCTCGGGCGTGTCGTCGAAGCGCCTGACGCTGTCCAACACTGCGCTGGCGTCGCGGCGGACCGCCGGGTAGCTCGAAAAGAAGCCCGTGCCCTCATCGGTGATGTTGAGCGCGTAGGGCGCGGCCCTGCGGGCGTCGCTGCCGCGCTCCATCTCGACGTGGTCCATGTGGGCAAGGGCGCCGAACACCCCCTGCTCCTTGGGCGTCGCGTGCAGCTCAATGGCTGGTGCTGGTCTCCTCCCGCTGCGGCTCTTCGCAGTCTTGCCGAAGTCGCACCCGGGGCATGCACCCGGCGGGCAGCGCGGAAGATGAGCTGCAAGGTGAGCTCGCGACAGCGGGTCGTTGTGGAAGGTGGCGTCCATGGCGTCGTCGGGCAGGCACTCGCCGCACTTGAGAGGGATCTCGTCGGGGTCGATCTGCTGGTCGTAAGTTGTCAGACCGCCCTCCAGGTCGCGAATGAAAGCACGAGTATCACCGCTGGGTCCGATGCTCTCGTGCTCGGGCACGTGCTCCACGATGGGCGGGTCGCCGGCGATCCAGATGTCGTCGCCCAGGCCTGCGGTCTCGGGGGCCACCGCCACCACCTCGGGGACCACCACTTCAGAGTCTTGTTCAGCATCCTCGGGGGCTTGGTCAGCATCAGCTGCTCGAGAGGGGCTCTGCTCCGAAGACCCAGCGGCCGGCATGCAGGCGACTTGGCGTCGCTCTCCCTCGGGGCGCGCGAACCCTGGACGTACCATGGGCACGTAGTGGTCAACCCTCACGTCGAGGGGAGTCCCGTCAGGGGCGAGCCACACGGGCTTGTCCTCGAACGGATTCCAGGTGAACGTGTACCCGTACTCGGCGCAGCGCCTGCCGATGGACAGCGCGTTGATTGTGCCTGGCAGGACGACTGCCTCAGTGTCCTCGCCGAGCCGCTCAAGGCCGACAACTGCGGTGGTGTCGGGCGCGATGGTCCCGTTCGCAGTGGCGAGCTGGTGGAGGTCGGTCCTGTGGTGGGCGTCGCCGAACTGCATCGCGGTCTGGGCGTCGAGTAGGTCGTCGCCAACGCCCGCGTCGGCCACGGCCCACTCAGCGTCGTTAGCGGTGGCACTCGGCATGGCGACTCCGGTAGCGCCAGCGGCCTCATCGGCATGGCGAGCCACTCTGGCTGGAGCCGCCTTCTCGGTGGCCTTGGGCGCGTGCCTGAACTCGCACTTGTCGCCCTTGTCGCACTTGCCGGACTTCTGGAAGGCGGCGCACAGGGGCTTGTCCTGGGACACGTCGGGCATGCCACCGGCCGCAGGGGCCTTCTTCTTCTCTGCAGCCTTCTTCTTCTCGGCAGCCTTGGCCTTAGCCTCGGCCGCCTTGGCGGTAGCTTTGGCCTTGGGCTCTGCGGCAGCCTTCGACGTGACAGCTGCAGCCTCGGTCCTGGCCTTCTCGCCAATGCCAGCTGGTGGCATCGGCGCACCGGGGTCGTGCGACCATCTGCACCTGCCCCCCAAAGCGGCCAGAGCTGTTGGTCCGGAAGAGGATGCAAGCCCACGTCTGCTTGCCCTTATCCTTGCCCTTGCCGGTGTCCCCCTTGCCACCTTTGCCGGCTCCTGGGGCGGCGATCTTCTTGGGCACCGCGTCCTGGAGCTGCTTGGAGGCCGCCACTCGCTTCTTCCTGGCCACCTCGCGCCGGGCGCGGTTGTATAGCCAAGAGATAGTGCGCTCCTCGGAGCCCTCCTCGGCGCCGTCGAAGGTAACGAAGGTCGGTGCGAGGTCACGGCATAGTCGAAGCTGCGGCTCGACGATTGCCATGATGAGCTCCTCGTCTGGCTGCCGGGTGTAGTCCAGCATGTCCAGGTACGCCTCCAAGTCGCCGTGTAACGTCAAGTTCACGAACGTGGCGACGTCGATGCTCGACTTCTGGCTGGACTCGATGCGGAACTGCTCGAAGAACATCTTGAGCGCACATCGACCCGAAAGGGGGTGCCCCCTCGCCGTCAACTGCTCCTGGTAGGTCAAGAGCTGGCGCTTGAGGGAAACGGTGGCGATCTGCAAGATGGAGTCGGCCAGCGCTGTGTCCAAGTCGCCCCAATTGCGCTGGGCGGACGAGAGGTGCTCGAGCCGCTCCCGGGCGACCGCCGGGTCCTCAGCCAGCTGCAGCCAGCGGAGGGTTCTGCGCTTAGAGCGCTTGGAGGCCTTGCAGACCTTCGAGTACAAGCTCTGGATCCACTGCCGTAGCCCAGAAGCCTGCGGGTTCGGGTCGAGCTTCAGCTCCTTCACCGCGCCCTTCCTCCGCCGAGCGTCGTCCTCATCACTGGGCGAAGAAAGCGACGCAGAGCGCTGATGCGCCTGCTGCGCCCCGGCGGCGGCTGCAGCTCCACTCCAAGGAGCGTTGAAGTCATAGCCGTCGAAGTTCCACCCGTCCACGGGACCGCCATCATCAGGAGGTCCGCCGTCTGGGGGTCCATCCGGCGGTCTTCCGCCACTGTGCCGCTGCCGCTGCGGCGGCGGCGGCCCGGGCGGGCGGCGAAGCGGAAGGAGCGAATGAATGCCCCCCGCTGCGCCAGGCTCAGATGGCGGCCGGCTGCCGCCGGGGGCTGACGCTGCGGCGGTCTGCGCGAGCATCTGGCCCATGCTCATGCCGCAGCCCCGGCCGGGTAAAACGCCAGCGGCCGAAGCAGGTGGGCGCGGTGGCGGCGCGATCGCGGCCGATCCCAGCGCGCCCAGGGCAGAGGCGTCAAGAGCCCGCCCTGTCAGCATGAAATTGTGCGCGTGCTGCTCGCCGAACTGCCCCTCGATGGACTCGCGCTGTGCACTTGCGCCGGCAGCCCGGGCTTGGTCTCCAAGAAGACGTTCGGGATGAGTAGCAGGCCAAGCTCCCGCGCCAGCTTGCGGCTCACGGGGAGGAGCACCACCTTCACCAACTGCAGGAACTTGGCGACGCGCTTCAAGTCCAGGTTGTGGGCTACGTCGGTGCTGAGAGGCCTCCGCCAGCGCGCGCCAGTTGGCAGCGCACTGGAATTCTGCGCGAGCCACCTGCCCCTCGGCTTCGGCGGCTCGGGTCTCGGCCATGAGCCTGTCGCGGAGTGCGTGCTCGACGGCCTCGTGGTCCTTGCCCAGCCTCCTGAGCTTGCGCCCGGAGTCGTCAATGACGCGTTGGGCACCAGCTCGAAGGGCAGCGAAATCCCGCTCGTAGTCCGCCAGCTTGGCCGCTTGGACCGCGACCTGGGCACGGAGCCCGGCTGCCTCAGCGCACTGCGCGCGGAGCTCAGAGACCGCGGAGGCCTCCAAGTGCAATCGAGACTCGGCTTGGCGGAGGCGGAGCGCCTGCCGGGACTCCGCGCGATGGGCAGCTTGCTCGGCGTCCCGAGCTGCCGCCGCCGCGCCCTGGGCATCGGTGATGGCCTGGAGCGCCTCCGCCTTGAGTGAATTGATGGCGGACTCGGCGTTGGCGTTCACCTCGGCCTCGGCCCGCCTCGCAGCCCGAATCGAAGACTCAGCCTGCTCACTGACCTCCCGGAGCTGTCCAAGATGGGCCAGGTTGGCCACATTCAACTGGGCAGTGCGGGCGGCCAGCTCGTCATGCATGCGGCGGCCGGCAGCGATGAGCTCCTCGGCCTCCGTCTCCACGACGTCGTTGATCCTCTGCCTTGCCGCGGCGTCGAGGTGCTGCTCAGCATCCAAGAGGCGAGCCGCGTACTCGGGGCGGATGGAGTCCTGCTGAGCCTCGGCGTGCATGAGCGCGCCGACAAGCTCATCCCTCATCTCAGCCTGCTCTGCTCGAACGATGTCGGTCGCGCGGGCGGTCATCGCCTCGGTGCGGGCCGAAAGCGTTCGCATCATCTGCGCCTCCAGGACCTCCTCATGCGCCATGGCCCTCCTCTCCAATTCGTTCTCGTCCATGACGGCCTCGAGGGCCGCTGCGAGTCCGTCAGCCTCCATGGTCCCGGACTCGTGGGTATGAGCAGGAGCCTCCGGGGCGCGCTGAACAACCTGGGCGTCAAGGTGTGCACCGTGATCGCGATCACCAGGATGATATCCGGCAGCATCATGGGCTCGCTGGGGCCGGCCGCGATCGCGGCTCCTGTCGAGAAGTGCTGGCTCAGCTTGTTGAAGTACCTGTGCACGCAGACGATGATGCCCGCGCTCGGCCTGGCCGTTGGCCTGCGGCCGGTATGCCGACGCCCGCTCAAACTCGGCAGGAATTTGGAGCCCAAGCCTACGAAGGTCCACTAGTGCTTGTGCGGGTATCTCTGGGAGAGGCTCTGGGGCACCAGGGACAGACCCGTCGGGAGCTCGCCCGACGACTGCATGGGCTGCATTCGCCCTCTCATTGTAGTCGTGGGTGGTGTCGAGCTCTGGGCTTCCAGCAAGCTGGTGGTCGTAGTCCAGAGTAGCGTCAAGCTCTTCATAATCCAATGTCTCATCCAGGTCTCCAGCTCCAGCCGCATCAGCACTTCGGCTGACAACCTCAGCAGCCTCACCGGGTCTACTGGGTATCGCCTGTGTGGTCATGGGCTGGGTCTCGCTCTGTGGTTGCGGCGGAGCTGGGAGAAGCAGAGGCGCTGATGAGCTACTCGCCATGGTCAGCTACAATGGCCTGCAAGGGGACCGGGGAGGCCAGTAACGTGAGGAGCTTCTGGGTCTTGGTAGGGCTGAAGGGAAGGCTATGTTGTATGTCAGGGTTTTGCGGCAGGCCGAGGCGCAGCCGGAGGAGGGTGTCCGCTGACGTGGCCAGGCGGCGGAGGAGCCGGCGTCGCCGCTGAGACTCGCTCCTTCGCTTAACCACGGCAGGGACGGAAGAGTCCTTTTTCTCAGGGCTCCGCATCTTGGGTCTTGAGCCAAAGTGCAGCATCACGGCGAAAGTTGGCCTGAAGCTGCAAACCTAGAGTGCAAATTGCATTGCAACCCATCCCTGGAGGCGGCGTCGCCGCTAAGCCTCCAGAGATCTTGAGACACATGACCAAAGTGCAGCGTCACGGCGAAAGTTGCCCTGAAGCTGCCGTCCTAGAGTTTGTTTGCTTGTGACGCGATATAACAACTATGCGTACCGGCGCCCCAACAGTGCGTACGGCAAGCGTGTAAGACAAAATGTTGCCGGATCGGCTCGCCTTGAGCCTTGAGCCAATCCATCCCTGGGGGCGGCGTTGCCGCTAAGCCTCCAAGGATCTCGAGACACATGGCGGCGCAAGCGTCAACATGCGTGATCCCACTTTGAGGGGTAAAAGTCTTCCAGCAATCTACCACAAGCAACAGCGATAGCTCGGAATCTCTGGGAACGGGCGGTCCGGAGTGGCGAAAGCCCAAAGTCAGGCCCCCGCCAAAAACAGAGGGAGACGAGGAAAGGAGGGGAAAGTTGGCGTGCAATGGAGCGGGCGGCCACTCTGCTGAAGGGGCGGATCCCCCGTGCCAGAGAGGCCCGGCCCGGCCGACCGGCCGGAGAATTCTGCTATTCTCTCCCCGGCGGCCCGGCCGACCGGCCGGAGAATTCGGCTTTTGTCTCCCCGGCGACCAAACCGTATGTATGCCCTGGGATGACCTCCGGCTCGGAGTCCCCGCTCGGAGAAAATAGTTGGTGCGCTAGCGTCATATAGAGGTTTACCGGCGGCGGAGTAGGGGCATCCACCACCTATTTTGCACAAAGAGGCACGTGGGCGCCAGGGCGCCGGAAAGTGGATAGCGTGTCGCGCCGAGGCGTGGTGGGCCAGAACTGGTGGAGCGGCACGCTATCCAGAAGTTCCCGTTCGCAAAAGGTTGCAAGAGAGCGGCAGGCACGTAGGGGCGGCGGAAGACGATTGGCTGAAGACGGTTCGAGCGGATATCGAAGTCAGGGGGCCGAACAGTCATTCACTGTCCTTGGGGGCGTGGCTGAAGTGGGACTGCCCGATGCGGATTATTGTTGTTGTTGCTGCTGTTATTGTTGTTGCTGTTGCTGTTGTTGCTGTTGTTGCTGTTGTTGCTGTTGTTGAGCTCACATCTCTGAAGCATAATTATTGTTGATCCCCCCCACCGGTGCATACTGTCTTTTCTCAGTCAAAACGTGCCCCTCGACGCTCGCAACCTGTTGTTTGACAAAAAAAATCTTGATGGTCAAACTGGGCCCCTGGCCTCCCGGACTACAACAACAACGGCTCCCGCCTGAGACTTCCTCCAAATGTACTCAGGACCCCTGCCCCTCCAGTCTGAGTTTTCCTCACAATTTACTCAGGAAGAGCGCTCCCGCTTGAGATTTCCTCACAATCCAGTCCGGGTCAAGCTGCGTTATTGCTCCCCCGGACTACAACAACAACGGCTCCCGCTTGAGACTTCCTCACAATTTATTGAAGAATCGCCTTCTCGCTTTGGACTTCTGGGCAATTTACCACCGAACCGCGGCTCCCGCCTGAAACTTCCAGACAATGTACTATAGAATCGTATTATATCATCGCGCTCTCGCTTGGGACTTCCTCGCAATTTACCACCGAAGCGCTTCGCTTGATATTTTCTCACAAATGCATCCAGATGCCGGTCCTCGACACTCAGGAATCGCGCCCCCGCTACAGATTGCCTCGTGGTTCAAGCAGGACTCACGCTTCAACGACCCGCCCGCTCGACCCGCCCGTTGGGGCCTGCCCGCCCGACCAACCCGTTAATGACTGCAGTCGCCGCTCGCCCTTCGCCCGCCTTCGATGCCCCTCGCTGCCCGTACTGGCTCCGCGGTCGCCTTCGCTCGCTGCCCTTCGTGGCCCCGTTGCTGCCCTCAGTGGCCCCGTCGCTGCCTTTTGTGGCCCCGCGTTATATGCCCTTCGAGGCCCCCGCTCGCACGCGCCCGTCGTGGCCCCATACGCATGCCCTTCGTAGGCCCGCTGGCTTTTCTCACGATTTACTTGGGAATCGCGTTATCGCTCGAGACTTCCTCGCGATTCATGCAGGACCCACGCTTCAGCAACCCGCCTGCTCGACCTCGTCGCTTGGGCCCGCCTTCCCGACCTGCCCGCCATGGGTCTGCCCACCCGATCTGCCCGTTTGGTTATACCACTTGTTTTCTGCTCCTTGCCCCCCTCCTGCTAATTTGTCTCGTGCTCCATTCCTCTCACTCCCCCTTTCACCCGTCCTCTCTTCCCTTGTTTAAGGGGCTGCATTAAATACACGTGGCAGGTGAGGAAGATATACCCGCAAAGGGGTACGATCGAAGACGACGAGGGCGGGTACCGAGGGTTTGGGATATACATATTGATTGGCACGTGAGCAGAGAATGCTGCTGTTGTTGTTGGTGGTTTTTGTTTGTTGTTGCTTGGCGTCGTCCCCCCCGCGACCCGGCCCGCGACCCACCCGCGACACACCCGCGACACACCCGCGACCCAACCCGCAACCCACCCACATGGCTTTAACAACAAATCGGAACCTGCGGCGGGCCCGTTGTGGAACTCGGAAACAATCAGGCGCCTGCGGCGGGCTTCTTCAGCCGTGCAGACTGCAGACGTTCCCGCCGCCCTCTCACTCTTATCCGCGACTGCGGGGGGCTACGTAAAAACATAGGGGCGACCCTGCCGAAAACGGTCCGATCGGCAACAAAGACACTACGGCATCGTGTTTGGAGACGAAAGCGTAACTTGAGCGAGGGGGCGAGGCGGGCCCCGCACCGAACCGCTCCGGGTGAGACGGGAGGGCTGTGCTCACAGGCACGTGCGATAAGGGGGGGGGGCAGGAAGAGGGGCGGTGGGCGACAACTGGCGCTAGCGCGCATCCTGACGCGACCAGGGGGAGGGGGGAAGGGGATGGACGATCTCGTCTGCGGCGGAGCGGGCGCGGCCGAATCCCAGCCCCGGAAGAGGGGACGGACGAGGGGGGTCCTCCTCCTCCTCCTCCTCCTTCTCCTCCTCCTGGGGTGCCGAGCCGAGGCCTGAAGGCGGGGGAAGAGGGGCACTCGGGACGAAAGAGGGGAAGGGGGAGGGCAGGAGAGGACGATGAACAGGCTGGAGGTGCCTTAGACAAGCTCGGGTGAGACTGTGTGGTCGCAAGCGCTTCCAAGCTCTCCGCTCTATGAATGGTCTTGGTGCCAGCATGCGTGCGCGCGTGCGCATGCGGCGCGTGCAACCGTGCTGCACATACGCGGGTGACTCCTCATGGAAAATGCGCGCCCTTGTGCTCGACGTCTGAGGCGGAACACGCTCCCACTGGTCACTCTAGTCGTGCCCCTGCGCCGTGGCGCCAGCGACGCCAGGTCAAACAATCGCGTTCGCGCACATCTGCTTCTGCCTGCAACCTCGCAGCCTGAAGGATGCCCCATGGTTCTGTGGCAACTCCGGAAGCCGTCCATGTCATCATGCTGGCTCTTGCGGATCGACGCTGACCGACGCGAATCGACCTTAATCGACATGAATCGGCGCTCATCGACACTAAGTACTCGGCGCTTCCTCATCGACTACCAAACGCTAGCGCACGCTGAATGCTTTCTAAAAGCGGAATTGCGATGACACAAGATGGGTGGCGACATACGAACCCTACCCCCATCAACCATCGATGATCCTAAATCGGTGTGAGGCGGGTATCGGGTTCGAATTTCGCCACGTGTTCGACGCATTCCGAGCCCTACCCCCGCCGCCCACCGAGTTGCCTGAACCGTTGATCGGCGAGGACAGGGTTCTGAACACTTTTTTGGGGTGGAGGGCTCAAGGTGAAATCCACATGGGACTTCGCACATCGAAAATGAATCCGTCTTGTGATTCACCTTCTGCAGATTCAAGCCTCGAAGACCAATCGAAACGGCATTTCAGATCTCACCCTTTGTCCTCCACCCAAAACATTGGATGCTCGTTCTGGGGACCTTCCTGGAGCCACTCGCTCCACTCGTGCGTCGAAGCTGCGTCGAACGTCAGTCGAGTTGGGTCGACCCTGAGTCGAGCCTGAGTCGAACCTGAGTCGAACTTAAGTCGAACCTGAGTCGAACCTGAGTCGAACTTTAAGTCGAACTTGAGTCGAACTGGGGTCGAACTGGGGTCGAACAGATCCGTCAGGTGGGCTCCAGGAAGGTCCCCGAAACGAGCATCGAAGAAACAAATGCGCCGGGGGGTCGGACCTCGCCGCCGACAAAAGGCTCCCAGGAGGTGGCACCGAACCACGGTGCTGGCCACGGCCCATAATGAAGGGGAACTGGGACACACAAGTAAATACACACAAATAAAAATATCCCCCATATTTTCCCATATTTCCTGGGTTTCTGTCTTCCCCCCCACTTCCCATATTTTCCGATATTTTCCTGGGAATCGCCGATTAATTGTGTCTGTGTGTTTTTTCCCCTCCTGAATAACGACGGCGCCTCATGCCGGAGCGTGTGCACGGAGCCGCCGCCCGCGCTTCGACGACGTCGGCCGCCTCGGCTGCACGCTCACAGACTGCCAGGCGAACCCAGGCAACGACAGCGAGGGAATGTACGTCAGGTTCGTGTCGCGCCGACTTCGACGTTGGTTTCTGACACCGCGGGGATCGTTCAACCTTGAACGATCGGCCGTTTCCGAAACGTCCAAATCGTTCCACATCGAACGATTCTGGGTCGCCCGCGGCGTTCAAAGTTGAACGCCGCTGGCGGGGTCGCCGCCGGTCGACACGACAAGAACCTACCGTAATACTCTTTAAGGTGCCCACTGCCTCCTGGGCGCTCTTGGGATGTCCCGCGGCTTCCCGCGCGACTTTTCTGGAGGCTAGGGCTCCAAGACGGGCCAGCAGGGCGTCAAGAGACCCCCAAGACGGTCTAAGAGGCATCCAAGACAGGCCAAGAGCGCTCCAAGATGCCCAAGATGACCCCAAAACGGCCCCCAAGAAGCCCCAAGAGGCTCCCCAACAGTGCCCTGAGAGGCTGAAATCATTGACGTTCTCATGGCTTTGAAGGATGTCAGCGCTCTCGCCTTTTCGAGCTTCCGACGCTTCAAGACGGCCCAAGAAGCCTCCAAGATCGCCCCAAGACGGCCCCCAAGAAGGCACCCAGACGGGCCAAGAGAGATGCAAGTCGGCTCAAGAGGCCCCCTACACGGCCCAAGCCGGCCCAAAAGGAGGGCCCCAAGAGGGAGAGCTCGAATGAGACCGCCAGCCAGCCCCCGAGGGCTCCCCCCCAGAAGCCCCAGGAGGCCCCAAGAGTTACAAATCAAGCCCCAGGAAGCTCCCAAGAGGCCCCAAAACACACCCAAAAACCGCCTCAAAGAAACTTCTGCATCCAAGAGGCCGCTGACCTACAACCGTGATGGGCCGAAGGCCACTGGACATCATCCATTGCCGCAGTCGAACGGGGAAGAGCAATCTGAGTAGCAAGTAGCGTGAAACCGCAATTCAGAATCAGTGCGCCACCGAATGATCCCATGTGTCCAGAACGCAGCCACCATCCCAACATCATTCTAGCTCCCCCGTCGCAATGCCAACCAAACCTGCCCCGATCTCGTATCAGAGACGCCCCCCACGGGAGATAGAGCTAACCTGCACCTGCGCTCTGCAAACAACTGCACCCTTGCCCTGCTACTTCTCCGTACACCTCCCTACCTTCAAACGCCGGGTCAACCTTCACTGCATACTCTACTTCCAGGACGGGGGGGAGAAGAAGTATGGGATGTGGGAAGGGGAGCCAAGTAGGGGCTGGCGCTGTACGAAATAACCAAGCAACCAATCTCCAAGAATCCTGGAATGAACTACTGCTGCAAGAGAGCCCATCATCGAATCGATAAATCGGATCGGCGATGGAAATGAATTGGATCGGCGGAAATCGGCAACCGAATCGGGAGACATCGAAACGGCAAACATCGGCAAGCTAGACCGCGACTGGGAAACCGGAATCCAGATCGGAATCCGAAGCCGAATCGAATCGGAATCGATCGAGAACGAATCGAACCGAGTCGGAGGAACCGAGATGAGCCCTGCTGCTGGCCGTCAGACAGAGTGGCTGAAGGAGGCTGGGAGCAGGGGATCAGGAAGAGCAGGAGATGGAGGGCAGGAGGACGACGATGAGGGGCATGACAGGATCGCGGACTCCCGATGGCGCAGATCGCTCGACGTCGTCCGATTCTGGGCCACTTGCGTCGTTCAGTCTTGAACGCCCGCGCTGGAGTCAGCGCCACGGCGACACGACACGAGCCTGACGGTGGTGAAGACTCTGGGCCCCCGAGGGCAGGGAAGGCCAGGGAATGCGGGCGGGAGCAGGCTGGGGCCAACCGAGCAGAGAATCCAGCCTGGCCATGGGCGCAACAGCCCACAGGCAAGCGCGGGCGCGCGCCGTCTCGTCGGCGATCGCTGCCTTGGAACGCCATGCAGGACCTGCTTTAGAACAGGAACGTGCCGAGGACGGATCTACCCTTTCTCCGACCTTGAACTGCGCCGAACGCAACGGCCTCGTTGTCTACAGACGCATCCATCCCACCCCGACTGTGTCAAGATGCTCAACTACACCCGATGTGTCTTTACATGCTTGTGGCTAGAAAGTGAGAGGGGCAATTGGCAGATGCTCCAGAGATTGGTCTTCTAGAATCGGGGAGGACGAACATGTAGTGTAGAGAATCAACTCACGCTGCTGGTTTTCCTGGCGCCTCCTGGCGCCGGGAGGCGCCCATGCATCGAGCGAAGTGGGCCCGGCGGCGGTGCGGAATCCAGGTGCATGCCTCAGATCTCGTACCCTCCTTTCCCTGTTCTGCCCTTTCGCCCAGCCCATACAGAAGAAGGCACACGCAGTGGTCCTCCCCGAGCCCCACCCGTGCCCCTCGCTGCTGCCTCCCGCCGCGAGGAGGAGGAGGAGGAGGAGGAGGAGGAGGAGGAGGAGGAGGAGGAGGAGAGGAGGAGGGAGGAGGGAGGAGGAGGAGGAGGAGGAGGGAGGGAGGAGGAGGAGGAGGAGGAGGAGGAGGAGGAGGAGGAGGAGGAGGAGGAGGAGGAGGAGGAGGAGGAGGAGGAGGAGGAGGAGGAGGAGGAGGAGGAGGAGGAGGAGGAAGAGGAGGACGAGGGAGAAGGAGGAGGAGGAGGAAGAGGAGGAGGGAGGACGAGGGAGAAGGAGGAGGAGGAGGAGGAGGACCTCGCAGGCAGAGGGCACTGGTGCGGACGCGGGCCCGGCCTCCCGAGGCCCGGGGCCTCTCGCGCGCCCCCGCTCTGCGGGCCACCGTGGGGCTGTGGGCGCCCGCAGGGGGCACCGGACCGGGGAGCACGTCATGGCCAGAGATCCAACGTATTGAAAAAATCAAGACGGAGGTTATTCGCAAAGTTCGGCCCCCAGGGGCCCTCGCCGGGCCTCGGGACCGTCAAAAAACGACTCAGGATGAAAATCCGGTCCTGGGGAATGGGTCGAGAGTTCTGGGGACCCCGTATTGAAAAAATCACGACATCGGATCTCAGGGTGGCACAGGCTGCGTGCTGGACCGGGGGCCCCTCGCCGCCCGCCGCTCCCGGGCCGTCGTCGGGGACGTCTTCGGCGGTCTCGGGAGGGCCACAGGCGGTCTCGGGCGGTCTTCGGCGGTCTCCAGCGGTCTTCGGCGTGCAGAAGCCGGACGGCTGCGTTCCAGAGGGGGGCCACCATCGAACACCTAAGCGTGGCACAAGCCAAAAACATCTGGAGGTCCGCGCGGACTTCTTGGATCGGCGCTGGACCTCCCTCCCCCTGGTGGCGCCTCTGGCGCTGCCCCTGGCGCGCTCCACGCGCCAAGGAAGGAGGGTCCAGCGCCGACAGCGCAGACCTCCGAATGTTGATGCTTGGGCCTTTATTAATAATCCCTCGGGGCACGGATCAAGACCTCGGTCTCAACTACCCACCAAGCCACCCCAACCCAACCCGAAGTCGACGACGGGCCTGCCACCTTCCAGTGGGGAGACGTTCTGGAGCATGAAGAAAAAGCACAGCGGAACCCGTAGCCTCCCTGGCCCTGAAATTCTGGGGCGTCCGGGGCCTCCCGGATGGGCTTGGATGGTCTGGCAAATTAGGGGAACAAAAAATGGCATAAACATAAAAACTCGGAGGTCCGCGCGGATTTCTCGGATCGGCGCTGGACCCCTCCCTCCCTGGCGCGCGGAGCGCGCCAAGGGCGGCGCCGGAGGCGCCGCCAGGGGGGTCCAGCGCGGATCCGAGGAATCCGCGCGGACCTCCGAGCTTTTATGTTTATGTCACTTTTTGTTCCCCTACAACTGGTGCGGCCAACGATCTCGCCGAGACCGTGCCGGAGGAGGCCGCGCCGCGCGCGCGCCTGGAAGGCCGGCGCCGGGGGCGACGCCGACGCGCGGCGGGAGCCGCAGAAGGTCGCGGGCGTGGCCTGCGAGGGCGGCCTGCGCGCGGCAGCGGGGCCGCGCTCGCTTCGGTGCTGGAGGCCTCGAACTTATCCCTATCCCTAAGATGAGCGAGCAAAAAGCGAGGACAATCTCAGGGATAGGCCCTCAGAGACTGAGGGAATCCTTAAGATCGGCATCGAGGTGAGGTGATGTCAAACATAGGGACAAGGATCTGATTCAAAGTGGTAATCCTAGAAGCGGCCCGAGTTCGGCAGGCTCAGTGTCGTGACGACCCCGGCGTTGCTCTCTGCCGCCGCGCGGATCGTTCGAGCTCGAACGATCTGCGCCGTCTTGAGCGCCAGGTCGTTCCAGCTTGGCCAGCTCTGGGCCGCTGGCGGCGCTCCACCCTGCACATCCCCGCGTGGACGAGCGTCGCCGCGACGACACGACACGAAGCTCCAGCAAATGGGGTCGGAGGATCGAGGCGCATCGCCGAGTCATCTCCTCGAGGCATTGCCGATACATCGCCGATACATCGGCGATGCCTCAGCGACGTCGGCGATGCGTCGGCGCCGTCGGCGTGGAGAAGATCGACATCGCAATTGCATCGGCGATGCGGCGTGATCATTCGACCCCATCTACTCGGATCCCATCTGGGAGGACTGGACAAACTCGCTTGGGTACTGCAGGTCCGTGCCGTGTCGACCCTGGCGTTGGTTCTTGACACCGCGCTGGATCGTTCAACCTTGAACGATCGGCCGTCTCCGCAACGTCCGATCGTTCAACATCGATCGATTCTGGGTCGCTGGCGGCGTTCAACCTTGAACGTCCGCGCTGGGGTCGCCGCTGGTCGACACGACGAAAACCTACCGTACTCGGATCCCATCTGGGAGGACTGGACAAACTCGCTTGGGTACACAGTCCACATCACTGGTCCTGGCCTGGCGGACCCTGGGCCCAGGGTCGGTGCATGCAGCGATCGTGCTGCCACAAGGGGCACTGAGTGGGGAACGAGATGGCTTGTCTGGCCACGGCGAACCTCGGCAACGTGCAGGTCCCCCGAACCAAGTCAGAGGAACAGCCCGAAAACCGTAGCTCCCTCCCGAACCCAAAGCGGCCCTTCGCTCAGCGTCTTGGCTGCACGCCCTCCTGGCTTCCAAGAATTCCAGTCGAAGCCGAGCCGAACCCACGTCGACTGCACATCGAAACCGCGGCGGATAGAAGAAGCGACCATACTTAGTTGGACAGACAAGGTCCCCCGACGAGCCAATTTACGACAACTCTCTGCCATTGCGGGGCCTCCAAGAAGTCTGTGAAGTAGGCGCCACCATGCGAAGACTGGCACACGAATCGACGTTGGCTGCACGCTGCAAAATCCAAAATTCGACCCCAAATCAAACAACCGACGCAGTTGTCTCACAACCACGCACATTCCGGGAAAAAACGACCTAGTCTCGACGAGAATCGGCATCCATAGGAAGTCCCTATCTTTTTGTCAACGTTCCTCGTTTTGTCTGTGCACTGAACCATGCAATGGTCTGAATGCCCAAGGCGGGGCAAGAAAGTGATAACGTGTTCGTCCGGCAATGCCCATCGTAATCTTAGCGGTCGCAAGCCACTATGCGTCATATCTGTCTCGCCCCTCCGTGAACACGAGGCTCTCCCTCGGCAGCCATGATTTTGAAGGGGCGAGGCAGCAAGCAACGGCGGCCGACAGGAAACAACTGTTTGTATGGAAAGCTTCCTTCAGGGGGCCCTGGCAGCGCGCCTGGCGGGCGCGCGTCTCCGCCTTGCGGACGCGGCGGGCCTGTCCGATGGCCCTCTTGCGCTCCAGCATCTCGTCGGCCGGCGCAAGGCACGACACCACTGGCACTTCGTCGTGCGTTCCAATACGTATCCACGCTCGGACTCCACCTTGGCGAGGGAGCCGGCTAGCATCAACTCCGTCTTACCGGGCAGCTAGCACCGAGTCGACCTGAGCACGGTCGTCATAACTCGTAATGTACCCCATGAGCTCCTTGATCTGGGCCATTCGGAATCGAACTCGTTTGTCTGTAGGATGGCCTCCGTCCTTTTTCTGAGCTGGGATGTCCACCTCCTTGCCGTCCACGAATTCATCAAAACTGCGGCTGGTGAGGCCGATTATAAGGATCTCCTCGATCACATGCTTGAGAAACTCGGCGTTCTGGGCAAAGGTCAAGAGACTGCTGAAGTCGGCGGGCAATGATCTTTGGCACGCTCGCTTGACCATGGCACTGGCCCGCTCCGAGATGTGGATGGAAACAGGCTCGCCGTTCGTCAGCTTGTGCTCTGCTGCCCCTGTCAAGTAGCCGCACAGCGACATAGCCTTCTCGACGGGGGACTTGTCGTCTACGTCGCCGTGGCTGCTGTCGCCAGAAAAGGAGTGAATCGCCTCGTCTCAGTCGAGGTCGGATGCGACAACTTGCGGGAACTCCATTTCCCCCTCGGGCATGCTGATGGCCTTGCATATATTCGCGATGTCCTTGATCGTCAGATAACTCATGGATTTGGCTCAGAAGCAATCGTGCACTGATCGATCTGGGCGGGTCTGCCGCGCAACGCAGCCCAGCGAGCCAGCTCCACTGCGAAGTCCTCAGGATTCCTCAGTCAAGAACGGCGAATCGGACTGCTTCCTCCGATGCGGCCCCCCCACTGTGACGCACGGCAGCGCGCCCGCGGCATCAACCCGTCCCATCTTGATGTTGTAGCTGTCGTCCTGGGCGACCGACTTGCCGCATTGCGTAAACTTCTCGCACTTACCTGTCATGCTGACAGTGTGCTTGGGATGGCATCCATGATATCGTCGAATTCGCGGCCCTCTGCCCGCTGCGAACAGGTCCCCGACATG
Organism: Prorocentrum cordatum; assembly: GCA_963575745.1. Lineage (NCBI taxonomy): Eukaryota > Dinophyceae > Prorocentrales > Prorocentraceae > Prorocentrum > Prorocentrum cordatum. The sequence continues at coordinate 130,315 of CAUYUJ010006469.1, forward strand.
GGCGCGGAGCAATCCGATCAGCTTTCCAGCCATGCCCCCCGGCATGAAGAGCTAAGGCTGAAAGCGTGACTCTATCCAGCCATCCAAGACCAATATGACGAGTCGGTGTAGCCAGCGCTAGCGGCCGGCGCCCTTCGCGAAATGGATAACGCCTCGCGCTTGCACGCGCGCCTCCCCGGGCAATCGAGGCGGCGCTGGTCGCGGGGCCTTGCGGACGAGCGCTCGCTCGACGCGAGAAGCTGGGTGGCTCGCCGCAAGGAAAGCGAGCGACATGGCTGCAAGTGCGTCCCCTCGCACGCCCAAGCCGCGTTCCTGGCGCCCTTGCACGACCAGCCAGCTCTGGGCAGCAAAAAGGATGTCGCCCGTAGCCTGGCGAGGCTTGCCAGCTTCCGCGTTCTTGTCGGTGCGAGCCCCTATCGTGCTAACGGAATAGATTCTCTTCTCGATGAGCTCCGTGGCCTGGTGATCGTTGAGCACCACACCTGCTTTGCACTCTCTCCAACTGCGCCGTTCCGTCTCCATGGCCAGGTCGTACTGGCGGCGCAGCTTTGGCGCGTGGTCCTGCCGCGTGACCAGAGACCGAAACACTCCTTTGCGTCAGGCAGGCGTACTCCGCGCGGTCTCGCGCCCCGACGACCTCGTCGTCGCGCGCGAAGATCGTCTCGATGGAGGCGTTTGACGGTAGAGCTGCTCATAGACTGCGGCGTCGTCGCGGCGGGCCTCGGGCGCCGATGTCTTAGATTGCATCACCTGGCTCGATGTCCTCCTCGATGCGTCTCAGGACCTTTGGCTGGCAAGGTCTCGGGGCGTCCGCGGCGATGTAGCTCGAGCTGTCGTAGTCAGTGCGCCTCCACTCGTCGGCGCAAGCCAGGTGGGACCTGTGGTCACTCGCGAAGTAGGCACTCCTCCATCAGGCGGGGCTCCTTGTCCATGTAGGGCTGGGGCGCCCCCTGCTTCCCGACGCGCGTCCATCCGTCGAGTCGGTGTGCGCCTATGTGTAGGGCTTGCTGCGAAGGTGTCCGCCCTGGCCGCTCAACCCCTCGTGGGGGGCCCAGCTCTGGTCAACGACGCGGCAAAATCCACGCGGTTGTCTCGGCTGGCGGTTCCGTCGAAGCAGCGGCTCGTCGTGCAGGACCGGGTTGTTCGCCAAGTCCATGCGCAGCGGGACGCCCCGGCACGGGTCCTCGTGGTTGTCCTGCTGGCGATGTTCAGCTACTGATTCGACCAATGGCCTGTCGTCATCTTGTCCACCTCCACCCCCTGAGTGCTGCGGCAGGAGGTGCAGGCCGGTCTTCCGAGGTCATTGTCGTCCTGGCCGTCGTCATCATCGTCCTCTTTGTCGTTCTTAGCGGCCCCTCCGTCTCCTGGCGGCGGGGGCACGGTGGGCGCCGCCGGCGACGCTGGCGGCTTTGCGGCAGGCGGCCCAAGCACCCCTCCGCGACCGGTAGCACGTCTCTACGGAGCGGGCACACGTCGCACAGGATCGCCTGTAGCGGCGGCGCCTGAGCTTGAGTCGGCATAGTTGCGAGCGCCCTCGGTGCTCGTGGCGTTAGGCAGGTCGAAGTTGATGCAGGTGTTCATGGATCGACTTCGGACGCGAATTGTTTCGATTTGGGCGCTACAAAAGATCAGCGACCGTCGCGTGTCCGAGCGTAACCGAACTGCATGAGCGATGGTGTTGGCGGCCCCCTGCGCGTCGTCATCGAGGCACTTCGGTTCCGAACATCGTGCGCGATCACGCGTGCCAGGCCAGACCGCCGGTGCGAAATCTCCGAGTTCTCGCTGAGCAGCGCCATGCTTCGGCGGAAATATATGAACGCGCCCGTCCGGAAAGGGCCCCCGATAGGTCAGGCTGAAAGTGGGATTGCTGGTCGAACTCGATCGTCGGTATCCACGCGTATCCCCGAAGCGGGCGCCTCCTCGCAGTGCCATCGTCTGAGCCATAGCCGACCCTGGCGCTGGGCTTCGCCATCCAGGCGCTGAGCTTCGCCAACTTGCGCTAGACTTAATCATCTTGCGCCAGCACAGGCTTCCAGTAATTGCAGACGCTGAGCTCCATTATCTTGCAGTGAGCTACCTGACGCACTGGCGAAAGGGCCCTACGACCCACTGCCAGGGCGAACGCCCTCCAATGCTTAGGTGATGGTTTTCATGGTGGCCCCGGAGTCTTTAACATCGGTCACCAATGAATCCTGGGCGGTGCGCCGCCGCATCTCTTTCCGGATGCCATCAGGTCGCTCGCACCTGACTATCGGGCGCGGTGCTTCCAGCGGTGCCAGGTCTCCATGGGTCATGCTGTTGACCGCGAACTCCTTCACCCACTCCTTCCTCAGCCAGGCCACAATGGGCCAGCTAATGATGAAGTCCTTGATCGTAGACTTTGTTGATGGCATACCCTTGGCTGGGCCACAACAGGTTGCCACTTGACAATTGGTGCCCTCGCAGATGATGCCCATGAAGAATGGACATCCGTTCGCATCGCGCGCGTGGAAAACGCTCGGCAAAATACAAAATACTCCGTTCAGAACGTCTGCCAGAAAAACAATGATCATGTAAACCCTCATGGGCTTCATATTTGGCAGGCCAGTATCGTCATCCTTGTGCCCAAACTGACAGCGATCGTAATCGGCGGCCTTGAGCGCCCCATGGTCAATCAACTGGCGGGCGCCCTACATCTCAGGTTGGTCCATGGCCTCAGTGCCCCTGGCGGCAGCGCGGTGGCCCCTCCGAATCCGCTGGGCTATCGCGCGGACAAGGATGGGCCACTGCCCCTCGCGCGTCTGCTCGATCTTGGTCAGCAAATCGCCAGTTCCCCTGCTCATGTTGAAACGTCTCGTATTGCCCCGCGGCGAACCCGGGTGGGTCACCACCAGGCAGCGGGCTCTTCGTTCATGATCTCCTTGTCGAAAGTCCGTCGGCCGCGCTGGGACGCGGCGCCCCTCCCCATCATGTTCTTGTCGGGGGGCACCCTGGCCGCGTGGGGGGCGAGGCCCGCTGGGCAAGCAAAAATCGGTTTGGCCCAGGTGCGGCAGCCCGCGGGCATTCTGGCTCTGCTGGGGATTCAGGAGACAGCGGCCTGGACAACGTCGTCGCTGATGGCGAACCCCCGCGCTGACGACTCGACCATCTTGGAATTCTCGTTGGAGAACTCGCGGGCCCCACCCCGCCCCACTGCCTCAGCAGACAATGCTTCGGGGCCCATGCCGTGGTCCGCCGCGGCGCGCAGGGAGATCTCCTGCTCGGAATAGCCGCCGAGGGCGTCGGCGCAACGCGCGTCGCTGGGGTGGGCGGCGACGCCCGCCTCCTGAATCACCTCGGCGTGAAATTGCTCGGGGATCTGTTCTATGATCTCCTCGTCCGCAGCCGCCCGCCGCGCGGCGCCGTCGCCGGGGCAAGCGGGAAGTCGAGCAGGTTGATCGCGACGTGGCCGGCTGAGGCGCGGTGAAGCCGAAGGCCGTATATGCCGACGTAGGAGAGGTCCACTGTGCCACCGCCGCTGTCGAGGTGGATGCGGGCCCCGAGCTTCCTGATCATGTCCTTGCTGAGCAGCATCGGGCAGTCGCGATTGTCGTTCGGGGTCTCAACCACCCCGGGGGCTGCAATTTCCTCGATGCAACCGCCGACGGAGACAGGGAGCGCCACCGTCTTAGTGCACTTCGCTCGGCCCCCGACCCCCGCGAAGGTCCGATGGGCCGCGGTCGGGGTGGATGGCGGTCCGCGACAGGCCAGCAGCCGCTCGACACGGCGTCCCCGATGCGCTCCGTGCATGGCCCTTGTGCAAGCCGCGTCGAGCACAGCCTGTGCTCGATCGTCTTCGTTTTTGTCGTCGCTCTCGTTGGTGGCCACCTTGACGATGCAACCATGCTGAGACACGTGGAGGCGACGCACCGTCTGCCCATCTCGGTAAGCTGATTTGGGTCTCGCGTTGGACCTACGCGCCACGCGTACGATACCGTAAAGGAAATAGCCGTCGCGGCATAAGCCGACGTGTTTCGGGTCGGTCATCTCGATGAACTCGTCTAGCACCCACTTGTTATGCCAGATGAGCCCTGGGTCGGCCGCGGAGTCGTCGAACCCCGAAATCACAGGACTTCCCAACTTGGTAAAATCGCCTGGGTCCGGGTTGCGGCCCACTTCGCGGTCGCTCGTCGGATAGCGGGGCAAGCCCTTCGAGTTGTTCAGCGGGTAATCTCGCGGGAGAACGAAGTCTCAGGTCAACTACTGTGGCTCTGGATTGGTGCCTGTTGCGTCGATCGTGCGAGCCCTGGACGGTCTTGAGGGTCACGGAAATCGCGGCTCCTCCTCGCGCGGCGGTAGTTCCCTGGCCCGTGGCTGGGCTCGCGGTTGAATTCGACGCCCCAGTGCTCTGACTGACCCGACAAGTACAGATGCTTCTGCCGCGCTGCCGATGCGAATGTCGAAGCCGATGCCATCGCTTCGACGCGCGCACAATCACATTGCGATCGTTGGCCCAGGTCTTCTGCCCCTTGAAGGTCGCGCATAGGGTGGTCACCAGGGGGTGCTAGGTCTGCTAGCTGTTGACGTGCACTGCACAACGTGCTTGTCGCAGTCTGGGCACTTGCTGTATCTGCAGAAAGCGCCAGCCCCCGTCTGGATTTCTTTCCCTCCGAACAAAGAAGCCATGCGGTGTTCGCATGGCGGTTCATGTCCTGCCCGGACTCGCGTGCAATGAAGTCTTCGTGCACGCGCATCTGGCATTCGCCCTCGACGTCGTCTTCCTGCAGGGTGACGTAGCTCGCGGCTAGCTGTCGCGATCCTGCTCGACGGCGTAAGTCCTTCTGCCCCGGGAAAGCCGCGCCCCCTTACCAGTGCCTCAGGTCCCGGCAGTCTGCGCACTGCGCTATCTTCTTGAGATCCTCGTTGCGCTGAAGGCGGGCGATCCCGTTGGCGGCCTTCGAATCCATGATTCGAGTTGCTGTTGCGGCGCGTCGGCGTAGGATGTGGCGATCGGTGGCATTGGTCAGTGTTTCTTCCGCGATTGTCATGCTCCCCGCCTCCCTTGCGGAATGGCTTCGGCCGTGGAACGGTGGCGTGACGCGGCGCAGCGGCGACGTCTGCTTATGCCTTCTTCTCCTGTTAGTGACCCTGTTGCGGCCCAAGCCTCGCTCTCCTCCTCCACGCTGAGGTCGCCAGAGTACACTTCGGTGAAGTAGGCGTCCAGGTCGTACTCCTCGTCTTTGTCAAGCTCGCCCTCGCCAAACGCCTCGCCGCCCTCGTGGCTGGCCTGGTCGGCTAGCTCGCTGCCGCGCCGAGTTGTCTTCGTCGTCCTCCATCGCACTTGTCAGCTCAATCTGTTCTCGTCGATAGTTTCGGTGATTCCTGGGCCCACGTGCGCTGGGATACTGAGCTCGGAGCCCGTGCCTGACGCCTGAGATGGTCCACTTGTTGCACTGCTCGCCAGAACTGCTGCTTGTTTCCATGCCACCACCAGGTAGTCGTAGCAGGAGTGCTGCTTGGATGCCCTCGTTGCCTGCTGGGTCCTCGCTGACTACCTTGTGCTCTGCAAACTCCCTGCGACGTCTGGTCGCGCGGTCTGCCATCGAGTCGTTCCTGCTTCGCTATGCCGTGGAGCCATGCTGCGCGGTGTCGGATACCTCCCCGACGATCGCATTGAGCCGATGCCCTGGTCGTCTCCCATCGAACTCCGCACGATCAGCTGCGATCCATCGGCGCAGGCATCTCCTCGTTCAGCCGTTTCAGCAAGGGTTCGCGGCGCAGCGTTCGCACTGCTTCGCGGGCGGGGCCCCTGAGCCCAGCGCGGAAATTCAATGGGGGAGTCTCTCTGTTCGGGCTTCCTGGCGCAATCGCGGCAGAGGCCCCATCAGCGCTACTCGCAATCCGCGGCGCGCTCGGGCTCGCCCTCAACTTCGGGGGCGCCTGACCTGCCCAGCTCGAGGGGCATCTCCCCACGGCGCAAGAGAATGAACATCGGGATCGCGGCGTAGAAGGTCAGGTCGTGGAAAGGCATGATGCGGTCCGCGGCCGTCTCAACGGCGGCGCCGCGGCGGGCGCGCTTGCTGCGCGGCCCCGCAGGCGCGGCCGCCGATCTTCTCGCCTCGGCCTCTGCCCCCGCCCTTGCCAGGCTCTCCCGGCGCTCGGCCCGCTGCGTTTCCCCCGCCGCTTCGGCCTGCGACCCTGGCCGCTCGCGAAAAGGATTCTTCCCCTCTGAACAAGATTTTCTTGCCACTTGCCCCTGGCGACGTTTTCCGCGCCGGCAACTCGACGGCGGTCTCCTCCGCGATATTTACCTGCGATGAACCGCGGCTGCGCGCGTCGCAGGGTAACTTCATCACGCCCGCCGTCGAAGCGGAAGTATCGAAAAAAACGGAGGCGCTGGGGGGCCTGAAACGTCGTTCCAAAGGAATCCGGCGCCCCACCCCCCCCTGAGGGCCAGGGGCGGCATCTCTGCCCCGAGTCTATTGTCTTGTCATTGTTCTCATGTCGTCCTCGTTTGTCGTTCTTGCCTATCCTTCCCGTCTGCTGAAACACAATTTCCTGCGCCTCGCGCTCCTGGCCGGCGCCGCCTGACCGCGCCTGAAAAGACACTGCGCCAAAACAATGCATGGGCAGGCTCGCCCGCTCGTTCCGCGCTCGGGGCGGCATTGCCCAGTCCTGGATATAAACCATAAGCCGCTCGCCGTTATTGCTGCGCTGCCCCCTGGGCGCCCTCGAGCACTCGGCCGTTCTCTCGCCAATTCGCGAGCCCCCTGCAGGTCGCCCAAGCTCGCGTCGCGCATCCCCAAACTTAACTTGAGACAACTGCGCTTCTTGAGATGTCTGGATTAACGTTCGCGAATCAAAAGCCGCATCTGCGCGCCGGGCGGGCCGGCGCTGCCTGGCGCCGCCTTCCGCCTGCGTGCGAAGCCGAAAGGTTCGTCGTCAGCCTTGCGCCTGGCGCCCTTGATGTGCGCGAGCACCCTGCCGGCCGCGCGGGCGACGCTTCGTCTGGCGACCTCGCCCCTGCAGCAGTCTCTCTCGGAACTCGAGGCACGGTGGCGCCTGGGCTCGTCGACGGGGGCCGAATGCTCGCATGCATGGCGGCAGCCGCTCTCGCGCTGCCCTCCCCCGCGCGGCGAGGGCCGCGGCATCCCGGATTTCCGCCGAGGTGACTGTGAGTCCGTCGCCTGTGCCCGCAGCCTCTCGCTCCCCCTGGCGGGGCAGCAGGTTCTGCGCGTGCGCCGCTTTCCGCCGGGAGCGGCGCCCCCGGGCGAGCCCCCGCCGCCGGGGCGGCCCCATGTCCCCCCTGGGGCCGCAATTTCCGCGGCCACCGGGCCCGCGCCCATCGGGCGGGCCTCCGGGCCCGCAGGGCCAACAGGGGCGACCCCTGTTCCTGTTCATCAGGGCCGCCCCCGTCTCCAGGGCCGCCAGACCCACCCCCTTCTGTGGGCCGGGGCTGGCGGGCTGAAGCCGGTCCGTGGAGGCCCGCCGCTTCCGAGCGGCGTCTGGCGTCCATGGACTAGGAGCTTCGCGGTCATTCCCAAGTGCCAGATCGATGGGCATCGCCTCAGCGGTTTCCTGCGCGGCAGCGGCTTCCGCCATTTCCTTTCCAGCTGCTGTCTTTCTCGCCCCGCTCTTCCACCGCTCGGGGGCGCGCGCCTCTCCTTCCAGTGTTTCCCCCCTCTCAATCAGATCGGCGCGACGGCGTTTTTCCCTCTCCTTGGCTCTGGCGCTCGCCCCTTCGACCCGGCGCGCCCGAGCTTCAGCGTTGGCGCTGGCGCATGTCGCGCGGGCGCGCTGCGCCGGCGATTCGATTATTTCTTTCTCCGTGGCTGCCTCGACGCTGTGCCTGTCTTTCGGTTTGCATGCGCCCCAGTTGCTCTCCGCGCAGCCTGCGCCATGCCAGCTCTTCTTCGCGTGACCCCCCGACCCTGCTCTCGGCGGACAGCGCCATTTAATCGCGACAACTCGGTCGCCAGTGGAGCTGGAGCTGCGCATCGCGATGTTCTTCGCAGCGGGGGGCCTGGCAGCCGACGCAGCCGGCGCACTCCTGCGCATTGCAGCGGCAGC
>CAUYUJ010006469.1:138442-158442 GCA_963575745.1 Prorocentrum cordatum
CCTCTTTCTCTTCCTCTTCCTCATCCTCTTTCCACCATAGGAAGCACGCTATCATGGATTAGGGATCCATAGTTCTGACGAGCGGGGTGGCTCCTTCTAGGCCTACGCTAACTCCTCCTGCCTCTACTTCTCCCCCTGCTCCCCCTCCCCTCCTTCCTCCTTTCCTCTCCTCCTCCTCTTCCTCTCCTCCTCCTCCTCCTCCTTCCTCCTCCTCCTCCCTACCTACCTACCTACCTACCTACCTACCTACCTACCTACCTACCTACCTACCTACCTACCTACCTACCTACCTACCTACCTACCTACCTACCTACTCCTCCTGCCTCCACGCGCGGGACGGGGAGGGACACAACGATACAAGTCCACCTCGTTCATCCTTCGCCCTCCCCCATCCAGGGTAGGGGGGAACTCAGACCTCACCCTCCCCTTCCTCCTCCTCCTCCTCCTCCTCCTCATCATCCTCCTCCTCCACCTCCTCCTTCTCTTCCTCCTCGTCCTCCTCTTCCTCCTCCTCGATCCTCCTCCTCCTCCTTCTCCCCTCTCGTCCTCCTCCTCCCCTCCTCGTCCTCCTCTCCTCGTCCTCCTCGTCTCTGCTCCTCCTCCTCATTTTCCTCTTCCTGCCCTCCCTCCTCCTCCTCCTCCTCCTCCTCCTCCTCCTCCTCTTTCTCCTCCTCCCCTCCGCCTCCTCTCCTCCTCCTCCTCCTCCTCCTCCTCCTCTCCTCCTCCTCCATCATCCTCACTCTCCAACCTCTGGCCTCCTCCTCCTCCTCCTCCTTCTCCTCCTCGGCCCTTTCCCGTCCCCCATCCACCTCCTCTTCCACCTGCTTTGCCTCCTCTTCCTCCTCCTCCTCCTCCTCATCATCATCCTCCTGTTCCTCCCCGACCCTTCGGGAGGGTTCTCGTTGCCCTCCCCTGGCTGCCAATCTGCAGCAATGGTGCTTCGTGCGCGCAGGTCTGATGGCGGAGGCTTGGGGACAGGGCGAGGCCCCTGGCGGTTGCGCTGCGAAATCTCTGCCCGCCCATCCCACTCCGCACGGCCTGTTCATCCCCCCCCCCCAGACACGCATGGCCTGGATTTTCCCCATGCGGGGTCCTCAGAAGTCCAGACCCACTCCCGAGGGCTGGTTCGTCATCCCGCAGGGTTTTTGGACGATCCCAGGGCCCGGCGAGGACCCCCAGAGGCCAGAAACGAGCAAGAACCTCCCGTCGTGATTTCGATCACGGCGCGAGCAGGTCTGAACCTCGTGGGTTTCCTGGGCACCGTGGGTGGCCCTGGGGCCTGCCCGCCTGGAGGCACACTGGTCGGTGCGGGGTAGCTCCGGCGCGGGAAGCTTCCATTCTTCACGGGCAGCCTCGCGGAAAGCATCCGTGCCCGAGGATGAGGACGTTGCCCTATGGGCCATTCCAGACAGCTAGCCTCTTCTATTCCTCCTCGTCCTCCTCCTCCTGTACCTGGCCCCCTGTCTCCTCCTGCTCCTTCTCGTCCCTCTCCTCCTCTTCCTCTCCCCGCCAATGCCGCTCCGCTTCTTCTTCTTCCTCCTACATCCCTTTTACTTATATAATGTAACCCATCCCTGTCGCACACCGAAGCGTGTCGTCGTGGTGGGTCCGGAAGACTGCCTCACCATGCCTGACTCTGAAGCTTGAGCTGTACAACAATTTATGGATGGCGGACCGTTTCAAAATGTGGCTCTGGCCTTAGCGCCGCGCTCACGTGACTTTGAAATTTACAAAAAGATCAAGATGGACGGCGTGTCGTTTTCAACAGGTGGTTCCTGCCTTTGCGCCGCACACATTCATCTGAAAAGCTTGTAGCACTATCGCGGATGGAGGGAGGCTCTTTTTGAACATGTGGTTCTCGCCTCAGCGCCGCGCACATTCGGCTTAATACTTCCAGCATGTTGACGGATTCGTATGGTTGAAGTCCCAGGGATGGTGGTAAGGTGCGATTAGGAAGTCAAGACGCGACAGTCACGCAGTCACGTTGATTCGCGGTGTTGAAATCCCAGTAAGGTAATAATGGTGCGACTGTCAAGACGTGATAGTCTCGCGTTGAAGTACCAAGAATTATGGCTCGACTGAAGGTTCTCAAATGGTTATGTGGTTCTTCTGATGGGCCACTTTCCGCAAAGAAGCTGAACTGTTGTAGGGCACTGTGGAGAGGGCACTTGGAGGAAGAGTTGACTGCAGCATCGTTAATGCGACTTGGACTTCTACTGGTCCTTCTCCTCCTCCTCATCCTCCTCCTCCTCCCCCCTCCTGCCTCCTCTTCCTCCCCCTCCTCCTCCTCATCCTCCCCCTCCTCCTCCTCATCCTCCCCGTCCTCCTCCTCCTCCTCATCCTCCTCCTCCTCCCCCCTCCTGCCTCTACTGGTCCTCCTCCTCCTCCTCATCATCCTCCCCCTCCTCCTCCTCACCCTCCTCCTCATCCCCCGGGTCGGCGAGAGCCCCGCGGTCTACAGCTGCCCGTGCGTGGGGGCGCCGCCGCCCACGCTGAGGCGGGGACCGCCTGCCGACGAGAGAACCCGGCGAGGAGCGAGCCAGGACGGGCACAGAGCACCCCTTGCATGGCGGCGCGCACGGGGGGGCAGGCGCTGGTTCTGCATCTATAGGCAGGGCCCGCGCCTTCTGGGAAGCAGAAGCGCTTCCAAGAAGCCTTCCCTCTCCTCCTATAAACCCCCCTGCGCGTGGCTGACACCCCTTGCAGAGTCACTCCGCACGGGCGTGGCATCCGATCAGGAAGTGCTAAGTCTGGACGGAGTAGGCCCGGACGGAGACCGAGCACTCCGTGGGGATGTGACCCGCACGGACCGATGCTCCGAGACGAGGGCGCTCTCTCGTCAGAGCCCCAGAACTCCTGCGACTGGATCTTAGCAGCCCTCGTTTTGTCATCGATCTCGACCTCCCTGGGGTCATTTTCGGGCCCTGGGACCCTAAAAAAAAAACCTGGGACGAAAGACGATTCAAAATCCCTTATTAATCGACCCCCCCAAAGAAACGGGATCTCCCTCCAAATGCGACCTAATATTCCCGACCACCTTCGACGGGGCGCCTTAATATTCCGGACCCCCTCTCAGCAAAACAACATCACCGTTGCGGGCGCACCAGAGGAGTTGTTGACACCGAGGCGGACGCGTTTGGGACGCAATGTATTGTTCAGGTTCTGCGGAGGGCCGTTCCCAGCATACCACGCCAGAGGATATATTAACACCCTGACGGAACAACGAGTTCCAAAAGAAGCCTTAATAAACCGGATCCCCCAAAACTCCAATCCAACGAAAGCGCCCTAATAAACCGGACCCCCCCCCCCCAACTACAAAAAAGGCGCCTTAAAAAACCGGATTCGGGGGACGATTACGTAATAATGGAATTGGAGCACCCCCGGAGAAGCGGTCGGGACACTGGAGCCTCGGATTGACGAACAAATGCATCGGCGAATGTCGGGGGCCAACTTTGCGTTGATGCTTTCCCTTGCTTTAAGTCGGGCCTGTCCCCCTACAGGAGAAATATTCAAAAATAGTCAAAAAAAATATGAGGAGGATTTTCGCAATATGTTTGACCAATTTTGAATACTTCTTAGCTTTGAAAATATTCCGTCCCAAATCCGCATGTAGGGGGACACGCCCGATTCAACCCTTTCTCCTGGGCTCTCTGTGCATCACCCTGGGGGCCCCCGGCGCAATGCCGTATCAGACTGAGCTCTTCGAGGTGGTTCCAGGCGGAAACTTCCTTGACGCGTGTCCTCCTGCCGACGCTAGCGAGCGCCGATTTACCCCCACCTCGTCGCGTCGTGGACAGAAGGCACGGGAAAAAATGTTGGCCAGGTTCGGCATCTGGGGGCCTTTTTGCCAGGCGCCGGGGCTGTTAACAAAACCACTCGGGATGAGAAGTCGGTCCAAGGGAAGCGGCCTCGACCTCTGGGGGCTCACGTTGCGAAGAAATCACGACGTCGGAGGCCTGGAACTGTGGCAGGGAGTGACTGCACTGCCCGCCCAGGCTTCCACTCGGAGGGCAATCAGTGGCAATTGCAAGGGGCTTCGCGATCCCAATCCCCGACTTCGTGGGATTTTCGATGGGCCAGACAATCTGGAGTCCGAATCGGGGGTATACACTTGGGGGGGAGGCGTGCATCCTCGACAGGGGGGGCGTCCGAATAGCTCCTCTGGAGGAGCAGCCCCGAATTTCCCTCCTCCCCTCCTCTCCTGAACTAGGGAGCGCACAAAGGACGTACGCGCCCAGCTATGTACATGAACACGGCCCCTCGATCTGCGAGACCGGCCGCGTGGTACGAACTTTCGGGCAACGCGTACTCTCGAAACCAGCGTGGATTCATGTACGTGTACGTCCTTCTTTCGCTCCTGATGAACGGCCCGCCTAGTGCCCACCCAGTGCGCTGGCTGGCGTTCCCGGGGCTGTCGCCCGACGGCCGCCCGCCGCCGCCCCCCTGCGCGGGATGGCCGCCCGCCGCGGCCTCGTGGCCGCCCCCTTGGCGCCTCGCTGGGGCTTCGGGGCGCTCGGCGGGCGGCCGCCTCGCGGACACCTCGTGCGCGAGCTCGCGCCTCAGGGTGCACACATACATGAAGGGGCCCCAGGACACACAAATAAATACACACAAATAAATATATAACCCATATTTTCCCATATTTTCTGGGTTTCTGTCTCCCCCCCACTTCCCATATTTTCCCATATTTTCCTGGGAATCGAGGATTAATTGTGTCTGTGTGTTTTTTCCCCTCCTGAATACAGCCGGACCTAGGCCAGAAGAACATCCCTCAAGTACATGAGACCCTCCGCCGGCCAAAACGCACAGAACAGCCAAGGGTACCCTCCCCAGGATGCACAAGAGCATTCAACAGACACGAAGAACATTAGGGTACCCTACCCGAACCGACCTCGGCCTTGTACATCGGTCCGACTGTAGCCCGCACCACGCAGACGGACTTGAGCACGAGAGGTGGTCGCGCGCGATCGCCCACAGCAGAATTCATCACGCAGGCTCTCCTTTCTCAGAAGAAGGATAGATTCGACTACCCTCCCCCCTGGGGTTAGCGCGCTTCCCTGGGACACCGCAATTTACGTACGATTCTGCCTCGTCGTTCATGTTCTGTACGAACTCATATCATCCCCTTCAACCTGGTACAGGCCCCAACCTCATCCCTGTCAAAACAGACTCTGCGCGCACACTCGTCACTGTCGAAAGATCACTGCCGGAACACATTCCACACGCGCGCTCATGTCGAAATCAAACCAAACACCAGTGCTTCAAGCATCTCAACATAAACGCCCCAACCGCTCGGTCGCTTGCCATGACAAATACGGAATATGTTCCGCCAGCGCGCACTTGCTGAAACCACTGGGGAACCATCTGATTTCAACCATCTCGTCGTCCCGGATCCGCATTCTCATCCGGCCACGCGGTACATCCGCGTTGATCCAGCATGCGCCCAATCCGCGAATCAATATCAAATAACACCATGCAGGCCACGCGCACGCGCCGCCTCGCGCGCGCACGGAAGCCCTTCCAAATGTTTCGGTGTTCGAAGCACTTCAAGATAAAACTCTTCACAGACCGATGGAACAAGCAAAGGCTGTTCAGCAACGAGTCTGCCAGGCCAGGAGTCTTGCATTTCCACCCCTGCGCCCTTCCCCACCATCACCGCCACCATCACCATCAGCGCCACGCATCACCCCCGTCATCGTCATCGTCAATCGCCGCTACTGCAGCCCTCGTCAGTCAACCACCTCCACCAACGATGCATGGACATCAACATCATTATCGTCGTCACCAGCATCAGCACCCTCGTTGGCCTTACCGTCGCTATCGTCATCATCGCCATCACCATCGCTACTTTCATCATCATTGCCGCCGTCGTCGACGTCATCATGATACGGTGCCCGTCCAAATCACCGGCCCACACTGAAGTACCCGCGCGCCAGCGCGGCCTTTGAGACGCGCAGCAATTCTCATCGGCAAGTGCCATCGCGACGGTGCCAAACCAGCTGGCCGCTCTGCGCGCGAGCTTGCACGCGCTCGAGCAGCCGCAAAGATGCGCCAACCAGTGCCACGTAGTCACCGCAATCGCGGCCGCACGGGCTGTGCAACACAAGCTGCGGGCCGGAGGGTTAGAAGATTGCGCGAGCAGTGGAGTTGACAACTTCGAGTTCTGCAACGTGGAGTACGCAACATGGATTGTCTCCCCCCCCCACGTCGTTTGTTGCACCACATGGCTTGAAACAGGTGCGTAGAATGTACCACAAATATCCTTCTACATAGAGAAATCCGCCGCCGCGCTTGCAGCTGTTGGTATATGTGTGTGTGTGTGTGTGTGTCTCGTGCCCTTGCTATTTGTTCGCTCGTCTCGCATGATACATCTAACCCAACATGCAATCATCTGTTGGACCAGGTCCCTGCGTTTAGGGGTACCCGTCCACAACCGAAGCGCGGGCAAGCACCCTCATGGAAAACTCCACGCTTCCCCGCTCCCGACGCCGTCCAATGGGGCCTCTGTAGCCTCCCCCCGTCCCCCCCAAGATGGCTCCTGATGGCTCCAAGACTGCCAAGATGGTATCCAAGTCGGACACATGTGACCCTCGATGGTCTCCCTGACGGTCCCAGATGGCTTCCAAGGCTGTCTCGATGGCCCCAAGACTCCCCAAGACGCCTCCAAGAGCCCCCCCCAGGAGGGCCCGAAGATGCCAAAATTATTGACCTCCCGTTGGTGCTTGAAATCTGTTCGCGTTGGCGCCTCTTCGGGCTCCCGGACCCCAAGACGGCACAAGAAACCTCAAAGATGGCCCCAGTACGGCCCACTGGGCCCCCACCAGGGCCCCAAGACGCCGTAGGACGGCCCCAATATGGGCCAAAAGGCCCCCGGGACGGCCATCCCGGTCAAAAAACGTTGCTCTGCACATGTGGCCTCCACGCTGGGTCGGAAAGGAGGACCAACTGGGCGCCTCGACTATAGCGAGATGCCGGATGTCTGGGCAGGGGGTAGGGAGGAGCACGCGCCCAAGACCGCATTGATGAATCTGGAGCGCGAACATGGTGAACAGAAACCTCCAGGCGTCCTCCTTCACGGCGCGAAGGAGGACGAGGACGAAGAGGTGGGAGTTGGAGGTGGCCGGGAGGTCTGGACAAAGTAAACCCAGGCAAGATCGGTCAAGCGGGCGGGGGGGACGAGGGCAAATCCGCTCAAAATCGGTCCCCAACCCCCTCCCTGGGTCGAAACTGACTCGGTCTTCGAGCCGTGGCGACGAGGGGGTCCCTTCCTCCCCCAGCCGGCTTCAAGGTGGGAGGGCGGCCTAGTCCTTCCAGGCTGAGCCGCGTCCAGCCGTGGCGACGATGGGGGGCGACCAATAGGAGGACGCCCGAGAGGGGGGGAGTAAACCATGGCTCGAGGCGCGTGCGCGGACGACGGAGGCCAACGAACGTAGTGAATGAAGGAGAGGAAAAAAAACGAATCATAAGACAACTAATACTAAGAAGAAGAAGAAGAAGAAGGGAAACAACCATAAAAGAAACAGACATAGAGGGGGCCATACAATCTGAGAGATATCACGGCACCGGCCATGATACCCACCCCCTAGTCATCACCTAGAGGCCTCCCAGATGTGGTCAGAGTAGATGGGTTCGGAGGATCTCGCCGCATCGGGAATGTATCGTCGATGCGTCGCAGATGTATCGGAGACGTCGGCGGTGCATCGGCGACACCAGCGTGGAGAAAATCGGGCTCCACATCGAAGCGCATCGCCGATGCATCGGCGATGCGGTGCGATCCTCCGACCCCATGTGCTCCGACCCCATCTGGGACGCTTAGACCCCCTCCCTCCTGGACGCCCCTCCCTCCTGGACGCCCCCCTCCCCCCGACTCCCTCCTGGACGCCCCCGAGACGAAGGGGGCCCCTCCCTCCCCCGGCCGGCTTCCGGGTGGGAGGGCGACCTTGGGCGCCCGAGTTATCCGGGGTAACTCGGGTCCGGGGTAACTCGGGTTTGGCTTCCCGAAAAACGAACCCGAGTTATCCCTGACCCGAATTACCCCTGATGATTCGGGGCTCTGGATGCCCGAAATATCCGGGGTAACTCGGGTCCGGGATAACTCGGGTTCGGACTCCCGAAAAACGAACCCAAGTTATCCCTGACCCGAGTTACCCCTGATGATTCGGGGCTCTGAGGGTGGGAGGGCGACCTGCTCCTCCCAGGCTGGTGCGCCCGCCGCCGCCCAGCTCGGCGCGCCCGTCGCCGCGGGCACCCCCCAGGCTCGCCCGCGAGCCGCTCGAGGACACCCGGCGCATCGGAGCTCCGAGCCCTGCGGGAGGGCTCCGGGCAGAGGGACGACGACGACGACGACGACGACGACGACGGCGACGACGAGGACGACGACGACGACGACGACGCCGACGACGACGACGACGACGACGACGACGACGACGACGCTGACGACGACGACGACGATGACGACGACGACGGCGACGACGGCGACGACGACGGCGGCGACGACGGCGACGACAACGACGCTGAAGGCGAGGACGACGCTGACGACGGCGGCGCCTCCACAGACATCCAACGCCCTGATAGGATCGATGTGTAACTACTTGGTTCACTCCCCTTTACAGCCTCCCTGACAACGTCCGTCGTTACAGTTAACCCGTATAACAAGAATGCACGGTAAGGATGCAAGGGCCTTGGAGGGCCACGTTCACGATTTTCGAACGAGGTTGGCCAGCGAAAGCGGCCAAGGATGGACCGAGGAGGCAAAGATGCAAGGGTGCACTTGGGAAGGCTGCCCATCCTTGGGATTTCGGTTGACTGTGGAAAACGCAGCGAGATATCAACCGACGTGGATCCGTAGGCCCCGAGGCCGTCCACAGCATGGCTGACCCCGTGGGCAGGGTCGGACTTCCTGCCGACCCTTGGGGCTCCTCGGCGCGTGGAGTACTGCCGCTCCCAGATCTCCTTCATCGGGGGCCCAGTCCAAGCGATTGGGAATAGGGGCCAAAATATGAAGACGAAGCTCCTCCGGCCCAGGAGAGCTCCCGCGCGCTCCAAAGTGTCCCAGACGGCCCTCCGACGGTCGAAGATGGCCTCAAGATGGCCCAGCGTGGCCTCACGTCAGCCCAGGACGGCTTCAAGAAGCGCCAAGAGGCAATCAATACGGCCCAATGCCACCCCAGGGGGGCCCTCCAAGATGGCCTCCGGAGAAACAAATCACTGAATTTCATGGTTTTCAAATCCATATTCTCGTTCTCGCCTGTCCGAGTGTCAGGGCGCCCAAGACCGCCCCAAGTATCGCCCAATCCCAAGAAACGTACACAACGCCCCCGAGAGGACCCCCAGAGGATCCGAACACGGCCCAAGACGTACCAAGAGCTCCCCAAGACGGCCCCACTGGCCCACCAGAGGGCCCCTAGACGCCCTCAAGACGCCGCAAGAGGACCCTAGACGCTCTACCTCCTTGACAGCTCCTAGAGACCCCCAGAGGCCCCAAAGATGCCCTCGAGAGTTCCTCAGAGGCCCACAAGAGGCCTGCAGAGGGCTCGGAAGAGGCCTTCACAAGGCCACCGAAAGCCTCAGACAAACTTCAACAGGACCCCAAAAAACCTGCGACATGGCAGAGCGGCACGGCTGGCTCTGTTTCTATTTCATCCGCGCGATTGGCAGGGAACCGCCACATCCCATACCAAGCGCCCCGAGGGTGTGGAGAGCTGTAACATGTGCAACGATCTTTGTTGGCAACCAACATGAACACGATACTACTGATGAGGATGATGATCATGATTGTGATGCTGGTGTTGTTGTTGCTGCTGATGATGATGATGATGATGATGATGATGATGATGGTTGTGCTGAGGCTGATGAGGCTGATGATGCTACTGATGCTGATGCTGGGGATGGTGATGATGATGATGGTGATGGGCCATCACCATCATCACTGTTGGTGATGGTGATGATGGTGAAGGTGGTGATGCTGATGAAGATGGTGAGGATGATGATGGTGATGACTCTGATGATGCGGAGGAGGATGAGGACAGTGATGATGATGATGATGATGATGAGGATGATGTTGACGATGATGACGATGATGATGGTGATGATGATGCTGATGATGATGATGCTGATGCTGATGATGATAATGACGATGATGATGACGGGACAGGCTGGGCCTTGTTCCCTCCGCTTACTCCTCCTCAAGTATCCTCATCCCTTCTCCTCCTCCTCCCACTCCCGCCTTCCTCCAACTCCCCCCCGCCTCCCCCGTTCTCTGCTACTCCGAACTTGTCCTCGTCCGCCTCTCCCCTCCGCTCCCTCCTCCCCCTCCCTCCGCCACCTTTTCCTCCTCCTTGTCCTCCTCCTTCCTCCTCCCTCCTCCTCCTCCCTCCGCCCCCCCTCTAGATGCCTGGAGGTCACCGTGAGGCCCCCGCGGGGTCCCCGAGGGCTGCCGCGAGGTCTTCGTGAGGCCCACGACTTCCGACGCGGTGGCCCGCCCGAAGCCACACAAGATGGCCACGGCCACCCGAACACCTCGATCCTCGACCCACGTGCGTCCAAGGTGCATCCAGGGCGTATCCAAGGGTGTCCCGGATGGATCTGATTTGGGTCTGCGGGGAGGTCCCTTCCGCTGGACGTCTCATCAGCTCACGTTCGTGGCGACAGTCAGGCGTAGTTGGCAGCCCCCCAGGGTGGCGATATCTGCCTTGGGTCTGCATGCAGCACCACTCCGCTGGACATCTCAGGAGCTCACGAAAGCGGGGACAGCCCAGCAGTGATGTCGAGGTAACATGAGAAGAGTGACAAAGGGGAAGCAGGAGTCGGAAAGGAGAAGTGCTGACCGAAGTGCTCCACGCAAAACGAATACCCAACACAGGAGGGACATAACAGCCCATTCTCAAATTCCACCAGCCCGTAGGACTAAGGTAGTCTAACGATATGGCGATTTATCGTTTGCTCTGTCACTTTTAATTGGTTCCCAACTTCCCCCGGCACTGGGGGCAACCCCAACAACAACTCCGTCAATGTCGCCTTCAAGCCAGGAGCCTTTCACCGGGGCCACCTCAAGTCTGGGCATCTCGGAGCCAGGGATTCCGAGGATGTCTTAATTAGAAGAAGCGTGCCTGAGCACATCGCGGACCACGTCTTGGAACCAAGAGTTGTGATAACGTCTCAAGCGAAACGGGCCAGAGCACCTCAAGTCAGGGCATCTCGGAGTAGCCAGGGGTTCGGAGGATGTCTAAGGCGAAACGGGCCTGATTACCTCGCGAATCACAGATTGGAACCCACCGATGTCCCAGGCGAAACGGGCCAGAGCACCTCGCGAGCCGCATCTTGGAACCCAGAGGTGTGAGTTCCGAGGATGTCTCTTGCGAACAACGTAATGAGGATGTCTCAGGTGAAACGGGACTGAACATCTCAAGTCAGGGCATCTCGTAACTCAGGGTTCCGAGGATGTCTGAAGTGAAACGGGCCTGAGTACATCGTGAACCGCATCTTCAACCCAGAGTTGCGAGGACGTCTCAGGCCAAATGGTCAGAGCCAGGGATTCGGAGGACGTCTCAGGCGAAGTACCTCGCGAAACACATCTGGGAACCCAGAGTTGTGAGCATGTCTCAAGCGAGACGGGCCAGAGCACTCCAATTCAGGGCATGTCGAAGCCTGGGGTTCGGAGGATGTCTCAGGCAGAACGGGCCTGAGTACGTACCTCGTGAACCACATCTTCGAACCCAGAGTGGTGAGTACGTCTCAAGCGCAACCAACCAGAGCACATCAAGTCAGGGCATCTAGGAGCCCGAGAAAATGGTTCTCTGTGGGCCATGGGGCGCACCGAACCAACTCTTTTGAGAGCCACCCCTTCCCGGCACCTCCCTGGCACCGCCGTTGGGGTTGCCGGGGTCGCCCGGAGCTGTCCCGGGCGACCCGGACAAGACTCCGGTGCACTGCCCGCCCCCCGCCAGCCCAGGCAAGCCCCGGATGGGGCCCAAAACAGCCCCCAAAGCCAACCGGAGTTGCCAGCGAAGACCGGGAGCGGCCAAGAGGGGGGTGTCCAAGAGGGGGGGGTGCAAATCATGACCGGCGGCATGTGCGCGGCCCAGCGGGGGGGCCAGGGACGTAATGAAAGAAGAAGAGGCGCCATGAAATCTGGGGAAATATCATGGCCCACGCCATGATATCCACCCCCCCCTAGTCATCACCCCCCTTTTTTCCGCCCCCGAGAAGACCATGCGGCTCCGAAGCGCACCTCCACCCGGTAAAATTGGCCTGACGAAGGACCCAACTATGAGCAGTTGTGGATGCCGCGTTCTGGGTCCATCGTTCGATCTCTATGGGGCCACGGAACGTGTGAGGGGTGCGCCAAAATGAGCGGGGAAGCGCACGCGGACCCTGCCACTGGGGCCTTCGGTGGAGCTCCCTATGGGGCCACGAAATGTGTGAGGGGTGTGCCGAAAAGGGCGGGGGACCGCATGCGGACCCTGCCACTGGGGCCTTCGGTGGAGCTTCCCATGCGGCCACGAAACGTTTGAGGGGTGTGCTGAAACGGGTGATGACGATGATGATGATGATGATGATGATGATGATGATGATGATGATGATGATGATGATGATGATGATGATGATGATGATGATGATGATGATGATGATGATGAGAGGAGGAGGGAGGGGGCAGCGGGAGGATGAGGAACGCGGGGCGCAGTCTCTTCAAAACGAGGACCCAACACCACAGGATGGTTGGGACCAAACGGACCGTTCGAGACATCCCCACAATCTGGGCGCGAACGGGCCCGAGACATACCCTTCGTCGGCAGAGTACCAGCCCGCGTTACCAGGCACGATCGAGCCGCGTCCAGCCCTGGCGCCGAGAAGTGCCCCGAGAGCATTGACAACAAGAGCACTTGTCTGACAGCAATACGAGCATCATCCTTCCTTCCCCTCGCCTTCAGTCATCCTACTACTCCTCCTCCTCCCACTCCCTGTTCGCCTCGCACTCCTCAACGGTTGCTCGGAATCGCGGGGACGTCTCATGCGAAACTGGCTGGACACCCTCGCACGCGGCATCTCGTTGCCAAGAATTGCGGGGCCGTCTCAGGCCGAACTGACCTTATCACCACGCGGGCGCAACGATGTCTCATGCGAAACGGGCCGAACCACCTCAGCATGCTGCCAATGTCTCGACGCGTGGGCCCCTTGGGCGCCAGTCCTTCTTACTGCAACAATGCCCCCCGACACCTGCCGGGCGACCTGGGCACACTCCAAGGCAGAACAACCTTTCGACTGGAACTGAACGAGAAGTTCCCATATCTGGTTTTCTTACCAAACCCCTTCTGGGAGGTTTGCAATGAGGGTCTTGACCTAGGGGCCAGCTTGAGGCTTCAACAGCGCATTGGAAGCGAAACATAGGGAAGGCACAAATCATTGACTTTCCATCGGTGTTTGACTGATGATGGCGGGTGGGTCCTGATGGGGGCTCCGAGAGCACTTGGAACAGGCCATCTTGAGCCATCTTGAACGCTCCAACCCCTCGCCCCCCGTTTAGCGTTCAAGATGGCTCAAGATGGCCTCAAGAGGGCACCCAATGCTCCAAGGGTGCCTACAAGATGGCTCAAGATAGCCGAAGATGGCTCAAGATAGCCGACGATGGCTCAAGGTAGCCAACTCCAAGATGGCTCAATATAGCCGAAGATGGCTCAAGATAGCCGACGATGGCTCAAGGTAGCCAACTCCAAGAGGCCCGACGAGGGCCACAAGACGGTTCCAAGTGCTCTCGGAGCCCCCTCAGGACCCACCCGCCATCATCAGTCAAACACCGATGGAAAATCAATGATTTGTGCCTTCCCTATGTTTCGCTTCCAATGCGCTGTTGAAGCCTCAAGCTGGCCCCAAGATGGCCCAAGAGAGGTCCCAGACGGCCCCAAGAGCGCCCAAGAGCGACCCCAAGAGCGTCCCAAGAGCGTCCCAAGAGCGCCCCCAAGAGGGCCCCAACTGATTATTTTTATGGCAGCAGAAAGGGGGGGGGAACATTTGGGATCACCTCCATTTCGGTCGATGGCCTCGAAGATGGCCCCAAGAGGCCCACCAAGGCTCCCAAGGGATCCCCAAGAGGGCTCGAAGAGGGCCCAAAGAGGGCCCCAAGACCGCCCAAAAGCGCCTCAAGGGGACCCCCGGATCCCCCAAAAGAGTCCCAAGAGGGCTCCAAGATGCGAGTTTGTGGGCTTTGTGCTCGTCCTCGTTTTCCTCGTGCTCCTCCTCCTCCTCCTCCTCCTCCTCCTCCTCCTGCTCCTCGTCTTTGCCAGGGCCCTCATCGTCTTCCTTTCCTACACCTCCTATTCCTCGTCGTCGTTGTCGTCGTCGTCGTCGTCCACTCCTTTTCCTTCTAAGAGTGGGGGGGCCGAACGGTCATTCACTGTCCCTGGGCGCGTGGCTGAAGTGGGACTCCGCAGCGCGGATTCTGCTTGTTGTCGTTGCGTTGCGTTGTTGTCGTTGTCGTTGTCCCCCCCGCGACCCGGCCCGCGACCCACCCAGCGACCCACCCGCGACCCACCCGCGACACACCCGCAACCCTTCCGCGTCCCACCCTGCGACCAACACGCGACCCACCCAGCGACCCGCCCGAGACGCACCCGCGACCCACCCGCGACCTGGTCCGCGACCAACCCGCGACCTGCCCTCATTGCTTGAATGGAACCATCGGCGCCTGTGACGGGCTCGTTGTATAATTTGTGAAAATTGGGCGCCTACGGCGGGCTTCTTCAGAGTCTCGCAGACTGCCGGCGTCGTCGCCGCCCGCTCACTTATCCGAAACTGGGGGGTGCTACGTCAATAACTCCTCCCTGTCGCACCCCGAGGCGTGTCGGTAGGTCGGGCCGGGAGCTTCACCTGAGATTGTGTTCGTCATTTCCGATCCGTCAGCTGAAAATCCCACCAGCCCTCTGGGCGTAGTAGGTGGTTTGACTTCCCTCTGCTGGAATCCCTCCGTCCTCTGCTCGGGGCAGGGTTTACCCCTCCCCCACACCCCCTCCCCTGGGCTTATGTGTGTGCGTGCCGCTCTGAGCGGGCCCGGCTTCCTCTCCCTCCCGCCGCCGCTGGGCGCCTCCTCCCTCCCTCCTCCTCCTGCATGGTGGCTAACTTCGCGCTTCGTACAACCTACTAACGCCTCACCGCCAGCGCAGTCACCCTGCCTAGCCGCCGACGCAAAAAGTGTGTGTGCGCAAGTATGTGTGTGTGTGTGTGCGCGCAAGTATATATATATATATATATATATATATATATATATATGTGTGTGTCAGAGGGTGCTTTTTGGTCCACGATGGCTCCCAAAGGGCCTCCGCGAATCCAAGATGGTATCACAAATGGGTCAAGATACCTCAAGATGGCTCAAGATAGCCTCCGACGCACATCCAAGAGGCCTCAAGATGGCCCGAAGACGGTGTCCAATGCCCTCCGAGCCCTCCGAGGACCCCCACCCCTGGGAGGCCAAGCTGGCTCTGAGAACTGGGGGAAATCGATGCCGTTTGCCTTCTCGCATTTTCGCTTCGGATGGTTTTTTGAAGCCTCAAGCTGGCCCGAATACGGCCCAAGAAAGGCCAAAGAGGGCCTCAAGAAGACCCAAAGAGCGCCCAAGAACGATCTAAGAGCGGCCCATGAGAGCCCCAAAACGCCAATTTGGAGCCTCTGGAGGAGAAGGAATGATACAACCCTCTCTTTTTGATCCATGGGGCCCAACAGGCCTCGCAGACCCCTCCAGTGAGCCCCAAGAGGGCCCCGAGACCCCCAAAACAAGCCCCAAGAGGGCCCCAAGAGTGCCCCGAGAGGGGGACCCCAAGAGAGCCCATAAGATGGCCTCACTCGTCCTTCAAAAACCGCTCACAACAATACAGGACCAAAGCCCGACTTCTCATCTTCCTTGTCATCGTCCGCTCCTTCCCTCCTCCTTTTCTGTATCATCCCTCTTCCTCATCCCCCTCATCTTCCTCGTGCCGCATTCCTCCTCCTCTTGGTCCCCCTCCTCATCCTTCTCTCTGTTTCCTCATGCTCCTCCTCTTCCTCTTCCTCCTCCTACTCCCAAGATGGTCCAAGGAGGTCGAGCATGGCTCACGAGAGCCTTCGACAGACGTCCAAGAGGCCTCGAGACAGCCTCAATATGGCCCAAGATAGCTGAACATGGCTCACAATAGCCTCCGACAGCCTCGAGCCGAGATGGCTCCCGCTTTAGCGCCGCGCACATTCGTCTTAAACAGATGCAAGAGCTTCACGAATGGAGGGCGCTTCATTTTCAAACGGTGGCTCTCGCCTGAGCGCCGCGCAGCAATTTCGAGGGCTCTCATGGCTACCGTCCCAGAGCTGGTGTTCTGGAACGATGTCGGATTGTCAGGGCGGTAACGTTGATTCGTGTTGTTGAAGTTTCCTCCTCCTCCTCCTCCTCCTCCTCCTCCTCCTCCTCCTCAGGAGTGGTGCTATGGCACGAGTCTGGACCGTCAAGACGCAGCAGTAACAGTGATTCGCGACGTTGCAGTCCCAGGAACGGTGCTCTCGCACAGCTCAACATCTTCCAACGGCTGTCTTCCAACGGGGCACTTCCCTCAGTGACAATAAATCCTTGTAGAGGCCTCAGAAGAGCGAACTTGGATGGATGGTTCATTACAATATCGTTGACGAATCTTGGGTTCACACTGGTCCTCCTCCTCCTCCTTCCCTCGCCCCCACGCGGGCCCCAGGGATGGCCCGAAGACGCCCTCCAAGGCCATCCCCTTGCTCTCAGAAGTCTCTCTGTTCATCCTGGTTGCCCGCTTTGCTTCATTACACGTGTCACGTGTCCATTCGTCCCTTTTCCCGTCAACTCTCGTAGGCAAGGTTTGCGAATGGGCTGGTGGGGATACGCGCTTGAAGAATTCACGTTAAGATATGAAAAGACACCAGGCAACACCAGAATTCACTGCAAATCCGAGGCCGACGGCATTTTTCTTTTGATGGCCCCAGAGCCTGGCCAGGGCCCCCAGAGGCCGAAAACTGTCAGAAACCTTCCAGCGGAACGCTATCCAGGACCCCGAGGGGTCTCGGCCCCCCCGCCTCAAGCGTATTGCACCCCTCCTGGCGGCCACGACCCCGCCGTGACGACGAGGAGCTCCCCGGGAGGTCGACAAAAACATAGCAATAGGAGCTCGACCATAAGAAACCTTCCACAGGAAACCCAACCCTGAGACCCCGGGACGTCCATTGCTTTCTGCATTTGCCTTGGGAACGTCACGCTGCTCCTAGCAGAACCATCGACCCCCAAGAAACCCAAGGCACCCTGGAGGCAAGCAGGGCGTCTCTTGGCATGGGCTCCCACTGTATAGAACACCCCGAACTTCGGAGGTCAGGGCGAATTTGAACGGGCCCTGGGACACACAAATGAATCGATACAGGTAACCCAACATTTCCCCAAATCTTCCAGGTTTTCGTCTTCCCCCCCCACTTCCCAGATTTTCCCGTATCTTTTCTGGGGCGTTGACGATTCATTGTGTCTGCGTGCTTCTCTCCCTCCCGAGAACTTCTTTGCGCAGAGCGCGCCAGGGCTGGCGGCGCTGCGGACGCCGCCCGGCGGGGCCCGGCGCCGCTCCGGGGGAGCCGCTTGGAGCTCCGACGGCCCCCGCGAGGGCCGCCCGCTCCCCCTCGAAAAGTTGAACGGCGACCCCGCCCTCCCCCGCCCCCACGGGTCTGAATCAGGGGAACGTAAGACCTGGGTACACCTTGCGAAATGCTTGAGAAATCATGGGTTAAGAAATTCATAGTCTCAGAACTTGAATAAAAAACCGAAATTTCTATTGAAATCTTAGGATTTACATTGAAACGTTAAGAATAATCGAGACTCTGGCCGAAAACTGAAGTTTTCTTAAGCATCGCCTAAGGTGTACAGGGGACTCGGAAATCCCCGACGAGGTCGTCAAAAAAATGAGGAGGCCGAGCCTGCATTTTGACGAGGCCTCCCGCTGCAGACATCCCACGAAACTCCTCCTCGTCAAAATTCGAGGCGCGGTCGTCAAAAAACGATGGCGAACCCGAGTCCCGGCAAACCCAGGTCTTACGCCCCCACGGGTCTGAAGGGGCCCCGGGACACACAAGGAAATGCACACAAAAATGAAAAGATTCCCCCTACTTCCCCGTATGTCCTGGGCTTCTGTCTTCCCCCCCACACTTCCCATCTGTTCCTATATGTTCTGGGGGATCGACGATGAATTGTGTCTGTGTGTTTTTTTCCTTCCTGATGGTTGGCGGGGCGCACGGGGGGGCAGGGGGAGGGGGAAGGCTTCTTAGAAGCACCCAAGCTTCGCAGAAGGCGCGGGCAATCTCTCAGATGCAGGGCCGGCACCTTCTGAGAGGCAGCCTCCTTCTAAGACGCCGTCCCCCCTCCACCTGCCCCTCTTAGACGAGCGCGTTCCAGTACCCGCAACGGAACTACTCGCAAATGGCCTGGATCCGCCGCGGGGAATCTACGATGCATCTCATCGAAGCAAACATGTTTTTCGGACGCTTGCGA
Source organism: Prorocentrum cordatum (assembly GCA_963575745.1). Taxonomy (NCBI): domain Eukaryota; class Dinophyceae; order Prorocentrales; family Prorocentraceae; genus Prorocentrum; species Prorocentrum cordatum. Next base: position 156,945 of record CAUYUJ010006469.1, read on the forward strand.
GAAGGCACGTTTGCGAGTCGTGCAACGCGCTCGGTGACCCTTGTGCGCGCCGCCAAATTTAGAGGGAAAAGAACTATGCACATGCACCGATTCTGGCCAGGCCCATCCTGAGCCCAGGATCGGTGCATACGCCCTCCTACCTTGGCCAGGAAGGCATATGCACCGATCCTGGGTCAAAAATGGGCCTTGCCAGGATCGGTGCATGTGCATAGTTCTCTTCGCGCCGCCAAATTGGTCCCGCTCGCCTGGACACCTCTTCGGCGCGCTGCCGGGGCCGAACCGGCGCGGCCCGGACCCGGAGCGGCTCGCGGGCTGGAAGAGCGCCCGCTTCACGCCCCCCACGGACACGTCGGGGCAGGGGCTCCTGCCACGCGCGGCGGCACCGGCCGAGCTGGGCTGGAGCACATCGCGAGATCGTATGAGCCTGCTTTTTTAGCTCCGGGCAAGTTTACTTACATGGCGTTCGCCCCCCCCGCCCCCCCTCCCTCGCCCCTCAGACGAATACTGGCGTGCAAGTGCCTCGTCCCGCGTCGAATCTGGATCGGATCGACGCACCTGGCTTCGGGTGCCCCGGGCCGACGCCAGTGAACCGAACCGAATCGGGTTGGAATCGCGGCCCCAGCTGGCGCATCGAATCGTAGAATCGGGTCGTATGGGCAGCCCTGGCTGTCCGTTCGAGCGGGCGCAGAGGCCCGAGAGTCTTGAAGACCATGGGCGCAGGCTCGAGGTTCGAGCTCGTAGGTTGATGGCTGCTTTCACTCGTCTGGGATCTGAGGGGCTCCTCGTCGCCACGGCTGGATCCGCGTCAAAATTAGGGTACGAAAGCACTTCAGGAAGGGTCTGGGGTTCCATGTTTGCAGGGTAGCCAAAACCCGAGGCACCCTCGCATCGTGGAAACTCACGACGGAAGGCTTTGGATTGTTTTTGGCTGCCGTGGTCTCTTGCCAGTCCGCGGGGCTGGAACAGCCGACTAGGGATGAACTCGACCGCAACAGCCGACTCGTGGTCTAGACTGCAGGTCGAAAGTCGCTCGCGAATACAAGCAAGTGCACGCATGATCGCGAACGATCGTAGGTCCGCTCAAATTTACCAGGTCTGAACAGCATGCTTTGGCGAGTCTCGCTCATCACGGGGGCCGGCCTCTCTCTAACATACGGTCAGGAACTGCTGCTTAGCATGTCGCGGTGGCGGCCCAGGCGACACGCTATGCCATACGAACGGATAGCTTGTCGCCCCGCTCCGCGGGGCGGGAGGTCGGGAAAAACTCGGCGTTGACGCCTGGGGGAAGCGACACGCTGACTCAAAGTTCCTGACCACAAAACTGCGGATCGCACTGCCAGCACTGTAAACAACAGCCCGCCCTTCCGCGGTCACGCGGCGTGGGCCGCAGCCCAGGACCCGAGTACGGACAGCTTCCGATTATACGAGCGGCGGCATACAAGACACAAGGAGGCGGCGGCATACAAGACACACGGGGGGCGGTCTCTTTGGTTACTGC
>CAUYUJ010006469.1:163442-258090 GCA_963575745.1 Prorocentrum cordatum
TACGAACTCGGGGCAATTGACTCCACGTGACCAAACAACTGCATAGTCGCAAACTGTCGGAGCTTCGTGCGGCTGTCATGGTCAGGTCGGGCCTTCCTTTCCCCCCTCCGAACGCGCTCGGGGCGCAAGTGAGAAGTACGAAGGAAAGCGGATCCGGAGCAAACCCAGGAAACGCGCGCGGACCTTCATAAGGCTGTACTAGCGTCTTCGTCTGGCATTTGAGAGGGGCACGGCCACGTCGATATGGGGAACGACTTGGAGGTCGGCCTTGAACCCACGCCAGAAGCATCCGTCATCGAATGGGGGAATCGGATCAAACCGACAAGTGCTTCAGATCGGGCTGCATCGGCACGGAATCGAACTCGATTCGGATCGGCCGTGCCGGGATTCACAACGACGCCATGCGAGCATCCTGCCGCACCGGCTCCTCGGAATATCGGAAGTGAATTGGATCGGGACTGGCCGAAATCGATACCAAACTTGAACGGACTGATCGGATCGAACCGGACCCTACCAATTCGATCCGATGGTCGACTCGGAAGCTGCCTGTGAACCGACTCAGAGGCGACTGGACTCGCGCAGGCGGCGCCGAAGTCTGGCCCAGTCTGGGACCCTCTGGGTGACTCGGGAGGGCGATTAAAAGCATGCTTTCGTGGCGGACCCGCCGATCGCACGAGTCAGCACGACCAGGGTGGGCTTCCTCCTCCTCCTCCTCCTCCTCCTCCTCCTCTTCCTCCTCCTCCTCCTCCTCCTCCTCCTCCTCCTCCTCCTCCTCCTCCTAGGCAAAGTCAAATAGGCACCGATGCAGGAGAGGGAATGGGAGCGGCCGCGGAGGGAGGGCGAGGTGGAGGGCGCCCTCAGATCGACTTAGATCAAACACGAGGGGAGCTATGTTTAAACTACACCCTGCGAAATGCTTAAGAAATCATGGGTTAAGAAATTCATAGTCTCAGAACTGGAATAAAAACCCAACGTTTCTATACAAATCTTAGGATTTACATTGAAACGTTAAGAATAATCGAGACTCTGGCCGAAAACTTAAGTTTTCTTAAGCATCGCCTAAGGTGTATGTTTAAACTATGCTTGTGCTGCGGGGGGGAAATCTGGGAGAAGCCGGCCCAAACATCAGAAAGACGATGACGCTCGCGAGCAGGCCTGGAGCCCAACTAATTGGGCAGTCATCGCCCAAGGCGCTGCTGCGTGATGGGCCCACCCCATATATCTCCTAGCCGCCATGGTACATTACGGTGGCGTTGGCCCCTCTTTTGAGCAGGGGCCAGAAGTGCTATAGGCCTATCGCGGACTGCAGTTAGAACATACGAATGCTCTTATAACCCAGCAGTAATCCTAGAACGTCGAGGATATAGTAAACCAAAACGGTCTCAGCCAAAACTGTTCCAAGAACAGTTCGTGCAACCCACAAACAGTTCTTATACTATTATTTCGTGGGCGTATATACAAGCAGGGCGCCTCGCCACTTCTTGAGGGTGATTCGAAACACGCACATGGCGCTGGTGCCCACCCCATCATCCATCAACCCCCTTCCCTGGCAGCGGCGACTGGCGCCTTCGGGAAAGGCGGAGGTGATGGAGGGGGCAATGGTTCTGGAGTGCAACGCCGTGGCCACTTCAGCGGTGAAGGACTCCCGGGCCAACGCCGTCGGTCAGCACGTGCGCAGCAACGGGGTCCGACGTAAATGGCACGCAAGTTTCTCCTTGGGAGGGATTAGTGCTTTAAGGAATTGGTAACATATGGAAATGTTTGGAGGGGGGGCCAGGGGGCAGGGAAACGGCACGATGGAGCAGAGAAGAAGGCAGGGGGACAGGGGGGCTGGGGAGGGGCTCTGCCTCCTTTTTTCCTCCTCCTCCTCCTCCTCCTCCTCCTCCGCCTCCTCCTCCTCCTCCTCCTCCTCCTCCTCCCTCCTCCTCCTCCTCCTCCTCCCACTCTCCCATCCCCCCTCGCTCCCCCAAGCCCTCCTCCGCCTGCTCATTCCCTCCGCCCCCCTCCCTCCTCTCTCCTCCTCCCCCTCCCTCATCCCCACTCCCGCCTCTCATCTCTCCCCCATCGAGCGATCCCGCGCGCGCGGGGTCGCGCACGAGCAGAGAGGAGGCACAACCAGAGAAAGGGCGTGAACCCTGTCCAGATGGGGGAGGGAGGATAAGGAGGAGGAGGAGGAGGAGGAGGAGGAGGAGGAGGAGGAGGAGGAGGAGAAGGAAGAGGAGGAGGAGGAGGAGGAGGAGGAAGACCGTTCGACCTTTCCTCTATTGGGCTCCCGGAATGCCTACTCTCTCGAGCGCGAAATATACCAGTGCCGTTACCCAGGCGGGGTGGGAAGGGGCGGGGGGAGCGACGCTCCACAGCCGACGGCGGTTGCACAAGTGCAGATGCGACGGCCCATGGAACATTACAGGACGCTGTCTTCTCCGGGCATCCGCTGGCACCGAAAGCGCGCGTGTTCCAATCGGCGGAGTGGCCGACCACGCATTGGTCGCTCTCGGGCTGAAGTAGCTCCTTCGGAGGTGCTCCACCGAGGCGCACAATAAAGCGTTTGGGGCTCGACGCGCCAAATGCGCCCTGGGTGTCCTCGGCGGGCGCCGCTGCAATCCCGCGCTCGCCCCGAATGCCTGGGGCCCCCGAACGCCCAGCGCGGTCGCCAGGGGCCGTTCCCTGGAGAACCCGCGCGGCGTCACCCCAGCTAGGTCCAGGCACGCGTCGGGGGGCACAGTCGCCGACGCGCGTTGATGGGTGACCCCGGACACGCACCCGCACACTAGTCGAGGTGGCGTTTGGTCGAAATCAATCGCTCTCGGGCGCGCGCGGCCCCCCGAGGGCGCCCCCGAACGCGGCCGCCGCGGCCCCCAGAGGAGCGCGAGACTGCAGCGACGCGCCTGCGGGCAGGCCCCAACGTAACGGAGTGGCGGTGCCTCTCCCCGAATGAGACAGGCACCACCACTCCAATGCTGTTCTAAACCCCGCGGAATATTGCAGCAGGTCCCCAGGTCAGGACCGACGGCGCAGCTGGGCAGATCACATCCTGCAATCAGGATGACCCCGCGGACACCCCTGAAGCCCCCAGACATCCCTGACGCAAATCGGGGCATGTCGCTGCAATCGAACAGCCAGCCGTTCAGCGTGTCGTAGCGCCCTGACGCGCAGATGCTGAAACAGCGCGCACGCGGCAGACTGATCGGGCGCAGTGGCAAGTGCCCAATCCAGCGGACGGCCCATTTCACCCAGGCCGACCCCGGGTAAGGGTATGTGTAGAACCAATGATGCTCAGCCACACCTCGCGCAATTATCAAGGGAATGTGAATTCATATGTTGGCGGCACTTCCTTGCTGCGCCATCGCACCCTAAACCTCCCAATGGCCGAACTGGGAGGACAGGGCTCACCCAGCTTCACAGGAGCTCTGACACAGTAGTTGCCGCAGGTCCTGCACAGAGAGAGAGAGAGAGAGAGAGACTCCCCTGCGCACAGAAAGGGGATGGGAGTCGTGGCTCCCAGACAAGCTCGGTTGCGAAACAGTAGCCCCAACAGAGCCCGGGTCCACGGTAGCGGTCCCAGCCGACGACCCAACTGCACCAACGGAACCCAACACCGCGGGCCCGAGGTACACCGAGGGACAACATCGCGCAAACTCATCCTTCAAGGCATGGAAATCCAGAAACTAAATCTGACACTTAAGTTGTGTATCAGCCTTGATTTGAGTGTGCCCAGCGCCCAGAAGTCTCTGCTTCCGAACATTGCAGCTGAAAGAAGTGCTACGCTGCCTGTGATATGCTCGGCCAGTTCGATCCTCGCGGCTACGAGAGCAAGTTAGCGCAACATGCCAATTGAGGGCGAATGGCCGTTTGAGAACTTGGGTGCAAGTACAATCGCCAGCTTCTTTCATTGAGATCAGAATTAGGCAGCCCCCCTAAACTAATTTGTGTCATTCCCAGCAAAAACGTCGGCAAGCTTATTTGCCACCGAACAGCTGGCGTAGTCGCACTTCTCGCGAAGGTAAATTTCAGTGCGATGGGATGTGATCCAACGAATATGCATTTATCTGGGTTGCGTTCAAACTCATTCCACGCCTCTTGCAACACATCGAACACACATGATTCGTCTACAGCAACTCCTGCTCAACGACCTGCAACAACTACTTGCTTTAAACCACACCAGCAAAGTATGCCACCAACCGTGTATCAGAAGCCGAATGGCGGCCTGACATTCTGCTCTTTGTGAGCTCTGGTGGGGCCATGGCAGAATACTTCAAATGACTCCAGGAACTTCCGAGGGCCCTCGTTTCAGATGCACAACAGAGCAACCATACCACCTAGACCTCTTAGATATTTCAAGATTTCACGCTCTGTACCCTAGACCCATCAGTTCCGACAAAAACCTAAACGAATCGGTCGTTCTGTCTCCAGAGCTTGCAAGAAGGTATCCCAGGCCCAACCTTCTTCAGTGAGAGCAGGGGTACCGTCCGTTGTCCACCCAAGAGGCAAACGTCCATGTCAGTATTGCACCTGCAATTCCAGCATCAATGATGCGGGCCCTCCATCGCAGCATCAGTCCTGGCGCAGATGTCTGCACTGAAAATATCAGCCATCTGTCAAGCTGGCTTCTAGCCGCTGCACACTAGTGACACGTTCGTTAGAGCATTCCACGCCCTTTGTTATCATGCTCATTTTGCAACTGCTTGCCCAAGCTGCGAAACGTGAAATCCACTCCACCTTGCAGCCACTCTCACAGAAGTGCTCCTTCGCTTGCTGCCACTGCTGCGCACCTACCTGGCGAGACACACGATGCCAGAAATGAAAATTACAATCACGCTTGTTCACACACAAAAGACATCAATGAATTTCCCATTGAATACGACTAACAGGGCCCCCGGCTAACCCAAGAAACGCAGCCGCCACCGCCCCAACAGGCGCTCGAACAGCACGCCACATGTGGTTCCTGGTCTCCTGGAGCTTCTGCCTACTGGGGCCCCAAACCTTCAGAACATGTATTTTGATCCTGGTCAAGTTTGATCCATAGCCGTCTCCATTCGAGCAACTGTTCGTACCTAAGTTTGCAACCTGGACGATTACGATCAACATTACCGAGCGCAAGTAATGAGGTCGTGCAAGCTCCAGCACCCCAGCATCCCGTCGCATTGGCCGCGTGCGCACGGGGACGCTGCTGGACGCTGGAGGGCGGTGAATCTTGAATTTGATAAGACCAAGTGCCTACTGCCACCACAGCAGGCTTGAACAGCCGTTCAACTTTCCGATTGGGACCAGCCAACAGATTCAACTCTTTGGGGAGGGAGAAGGAGGAGGGAGGGAGGGAAGGAGGGAGGGATGGAGGAGGGAGGAGGCTGAAGAAAGAGAAGGATAATGTAGGGAGGACAGGGGGAGAGAGAGGGTAGCGGAGTGTCGTCATCCTTATCCTCCTCCTCCTCCCCCCTGTCCTTCTTCCGTGTGACATGAGCAGGGACCAGCGCCCTGGACTCGTGTGCCGAACCCGCCCGCGTGCGAGAAAAAGGCTGTGCGGCGACACGCCGCACGGGTAGTGTTTCCCGACCTCTTCCTTCCTCTGTCATTCACACTGCTCTCTCTCTCTCTCTCTCATGTTTCCACTTCCTCCTCTCCATCACCTCCGTCCAACAATTTCCCTTCCTCTTCCCCGCTCCCTCTCTCATGCACTCCGCCAAAGGCCAAATCTCTCCGTCCCTCCCTCCCCATTCCTTCTCCGTCCTCCTCTCCGCCCTCCCCCTCCGCGCACGTGGCTGCCTGCTGCCTTCACGCGTGGTGCACCTGGCGTCCCTGGCCATAGGAGGGCCTAGCGCCAGAAGCACGCCTGGCCACACATGGCCGGCTTCGGAAACTGGGAACCCAGGAGCGTTGCCATCTCTTGGGGCCGCATCTTCTAGTTACTTCCGCCGGCGTTCGCCTGCCATCCGCTGGCGGAGCCGCCCTCGTTTCACTTCCGCCGCCTGCCGCCGGGGAGGAGACACCAACTCCGTCTGCCTTCGAGGGCGAGGCCCCTTCTGGAAGGCCTCACGTGCGCATCCAGCTATCGCCCAGGCTGGCCGCGCCGTGGGTATCAAGCTTCCTGCGATACTGCCCCACCCCCACCCCCCCCACCCCGTGCTGGCCATCCACGCTCCCGCCGCCCGCCCTTCTTCCTAGGACGGGGGATGGCATTGTCTTGGGCCAGGCACCTGAATCCATAGCATGCTTCAAGCGGGAGGAGGAGGAGGAGGAGGAGGAGGAGGAGGCGGAGGAGGAGGACCCTGCCGACAGTGTGACGCGGTGGAGGGCGGCAGGCAGCAGCAGCTGGAGCAGGGGGTAGAGGCGGGGCCTCCCCCTTGCGAGCTCGCGGCCGCCTGCCAGCGCTCTTGGGGTGATGGAGCGAGGAGGGCTCTCCTTGCTGGCCGTCAACCTCCTCCCCCTCCCTCTCATCTTCTCCGCTCCTCTATCCCCCCGTGTGCAGTGGTTTGAACGATTCCTATCACCTCTGGCGTGGCCTGGGCCCCACTGGCTGGCCTACCCCCCTGGAATGGGGATATAGGCTGTCCCCTTCGGCTCCCGAGGGGCGCATCCCCAACTGGGGTGGTGGGATGGTGGGGCTCGGGATGGGGATAGGGGATACAAGTCGTTCATTTCTAATCGTGCTCATTTCTAACAGTGCTCGTTTCTAGTTGTTCCTGGCCCCCTAGTGGCCGGGAAGAGGCCCAGGATAGAACTGTCAGAATTGAAAGGATCTTGCCCCCCCCAAAAAAATCAAAGAACTTTCGAATACATAAACATGAACAACGTGCAGGAATCGGTCAAACAATGCTGACCCCAGCGACCGCCTTGGCTGAACGCACAGAGCCCGGCGGACTGCCACCGAGCACCGCGCCGAGATCGAGCGGGTGGCACCTCGTGCGCGCGAGGCGAGCGGGGAAGGATACCCGAAGCGAGGGGGAAGGAGGTGCAGCGGCGGCGGCGGCGTCGAGCTGCTGCTGCTGCTCTAGAGGAACAAGAACTATGCACATACACCGATTCTGGCCAAGCCCATCCTGAGCCCAGGATCGGTGCATACGCCCTCCTACCTTGGCCAGGAAGGCATATGCACCGATCCTGGGTCAAGGATGGGCCTCGCCAGGATCGGTGCATGTGCATAATTCTCTTCGCCCGATGCTCGGCGCACCGTGCTGCTGCTCGTGCTGCTGCTGCCGCTCCCTCCTCTCAGCTTGGGCGGGGGGACCCCGGTCCCGCGGGGAGGGGGGCGCGCCGACCGCGCAGGCCCTGCGGGGGGGGGGCACCCTGGCCCTGCGGGGGGGGGGCGTGCCTGGCGATGGATTGCAAAAAACGAAGGATTGCACGAAGGATTGCAAAAACACCCTTCGTTTTTTTGCAATCCTTCGTTTTTTTGCAATCCTTCTTGCAATCCTTCGCATCAGGCGCACGATAAGAAAAAAGGGCGCCCCGCCTCCTGACTGCCCACCAAGCCCCAAGCCACCCCGACCGAGCCCGAAGTCGCCGTCGGGCCTGCCATGTGCCAGCGGGGGGACGTTCTGAAGCGTCGAAAGCACACTGAAACTTGCACACGCAGCCCACACACACAATTCGAGACCATCTCGTGGAGTTGGGCCCTCGTTTTGAAGAGACAGCGCCCCGCGCTCCTTCATCTCCTCTCCTCTCCTACCTCCACCCCCTCCTCCCCCTCCCCCTCTTTGCCTCTGATCGCCGCATCAGTCTACCATGTCGGCACACTCCTCATACGTTTCGTGGCCCCATAGGGAGTTTCACCGAAGGCCCCAGTGGGAAAGTTTGCATGGCACCGCCGCTCCATTTCGGCACACCCCTCACACGTTTCGTGACACCAAAGAGCGCTCCACCTGAGGCCCCAGAGGGCAAGTTCGCATGGCACCACCGCCCCATGTCGGCACACCCGTCACACGCTTCGTGGCCCCATAGGGAGCTCCACCGCAAGCCCACAAGGGAAAGTTTCCATGGCATCGCCGCCCAAATTCGGCACACCGCCGCCAAATTTCGGCACACCCCTCACACGCTTCGTAGCCGCATATGGACCTCCACCTAAGGCACCAGTGGTAGGGTTCGCATGGCACCGCCGCCCCATTTCGGAACACCCCTCACCCGCATTGCGGCCCCGCCCCATTTCGGCACACCCTTCAAACACTTCTTGGCCCCGTGAGGAGATCCATCGAAGGCGGTGCTCTCAACGACGGTACTCACAACTGCATTTGGTTGTGTCTTTTCGCCTGGGTAATTCCCAACCGTCCTGTGGTGTTGGGCCCTCGTTTTGAAAAGACAGCGCCCCGCGCCCCATCCCCCCTCCTCCCCCACCTTGCCTCTGCCCTCCGCATGTCTGTCTTTTGGCGCACCCCTCACACGTCTCGCGCCCCCATAGGGAGTTCCACCTGAAGCCCCAGTGGGAAGGTTCGCATGGCACCGCCGCCCCATTTCGGCACACCCCTCACACGCTGCGTGACCCCATAGGGAGCTCGAGGTAAGGCACAAGTGGGGAAGCTCGCATGGCGTTTCGCAGCTGCACTGAGAGCTCCACCGAAAGCGCCAGTGGGAGGGTTCGCATGGCACAACCGCCGCCAAATTTCGGCGCACCCTCACACGCTTCGTGGCCCCAGAGGGAGCTCCACCGAAGGCAACAGTGGGAGGGTTCGCATGGCACCACCGGCCCATTTCGACACACTCCTCACACGTTTCGTGGCCCCATAGGGAGCCCAAAGGCAGGCGCCAGCAGGAGGGTTCGCATGGCACAACCGCCCCATTTCGGCACCCCCCCAACACGGTTCGTGGCCTCATAAGGAGCTCCAGCTAAGGCTCCAGTGGAAAGGTTCGCACGGCACCAACGCCCAATTTCGGCACAACCCGCACACGCTTCGTAGCGCCATAGGGAGCTCCACCGAATGCCCCAGTGGATGCGGTCGCATGGCAAAACAACCCTCCCGTTTCGGCACACCCCTGACACGCTTCGTGTCCACATAAAAATCTCCACCAAAGGCTCCAGTGGGAAGGTTCGCATGCGTTTCCCCCCACCCAGTACAATGTTTCGTGGCCCCACAGGGAGCTCCTCCGAAGGCCCCAGTGCCGGTGTCCGCATGCGCTTCCCCCAACCCAATACAACGTGTGGTGGCCCCACAGGAAGCTCCGCCGAAGGCCCCAGTGGCAGTGTCTGCACGCCCAATACAACGTTTCGTGGCCCCGCAGGGAGCTCCGCCAAAGGCGACAATGGCGGTGTTCGCATGCGTTTCCCCCACCCAATATACAACGTTTCGTGGCCCCAGAGGGAGCTCCGCCGAAGGCCCCAGTGCCAGTGTCCGCATGCGTTTTCCCCCGCCCAGTATTGCGCTTCGTGGCCCCGCAGGGAGCTCCACCAAAAGCCCCAGTGGCGACGTTCGCATGGCGGCCCCGCTCCATTTCGGCGCAACCCTCACACGCTTCGTTGCCACATACGGAGCTCCACCGAAGGCAAGACCCACTCACAACTGCATATGTTTGGGCCCTTCGCCAGGATAACTTTTCTTTGGGGGTCTGGAACCTTCGGGTTGGGCTGGGGTGGTTTGGTGAGTAATGACCTTCTGTTCTTCCTACCCGTCCGTCCCAACTCTCTGACAATGTGGAACTCTGGAAGTCTAGAACTGTTTCCCGGAACCGAGTTTTCATGTTGAGTTTCTGTTCGACAGTCTTGGGGGCTGGCGAGAGCCCCCTCTGAAGCAGCAAGCTGCCAAAGCCCTCCCGCCGGCATTGTCGTCCACGAGGCGAGGGTCAGGGAATCCTCCACCTCACACCCATCCAGAGCGCAACCAGGCCTCTCTCACATCCCCCCAGACCTTGCAAATCCAGCGACGCTTTCCAGATGGTTCTGGAACTCATACAGTGCGGGCGCGGCCGCAAGAAACCCTCGCAAGAAACCCAACCCTGAGAACCCGTGCGCGAGGTACACCTGAGGGGAAACCCAGAGCACCTTGAACGCAGCAGCTTCTTCAAATGCTGCGGGAAGTCACCGCGCAGCGCGAGGAGCGAAGAAACCCAAGATACCCTGACGAAAAGCATTGGGTTTCTTGATGCGCGCTCCCACTGTAAGCACTCTTGCGTGGCCCCCGCGATCGTGCATTGCGTGATCCCCGATGGCTGCGTTCGTATGGCGGCCCCGCACGCGTGTCGGCACACCACTCAAGCGTTTCGTGGCCCCTTGGGGAGCTCCACCGAGATCTCCAGTGGTCCGCGAGGCTCCCCGCACCGATTTGAGTAGCTGCAACAAACGCCCCCGCGGCAGGCTCCGCATGGTGAGCCCGCACCCATGTCGGCACAACACTCAATCGTGTCGTGGCCCCTTGGGGAGCTCCGCCGAAGGTCCCAGTGGCTGCGCTCGCATGGCGGCCCGACACCCATTTCGGCACACCCCTCAAACATGTCGTGGCCCCACAGGGAGCTCCACCGAAGACACTAGTGGCAAGGTACGCATGGCGGCCCGGGCCCCGCACCCGTTTCGGCACACCCCTCAAACAAGTCGTGGCCCCACAGGGGGCTCCACCGAAGGCTCCAATGGCAAGGTCCGCATGGCGGCCCCGCGCCCAATTCGGCACACCCTTCACACGCGTCGCGTCCCCATAGGGAGCTCCAGCGAAGGCACCAGCGGCAAGGTCTTATTTCTGCACGCCCTGCACACGCTCTGTGGCCCCACAGGGGGCTCCGCCGAAGGCACCAGCGGCAAGGTCCGCATGGCGGTCCCGCACATATTTCGGCGCACCCCACGCACGTTTCGTGGCCCCATACGGACATGCCTTTCCTTAGTCACTCCTGCCTTGCTGCACCCGCGCCAACGCATGATTGGGTCCTTGCCCGGGATAGCAGCTACCCTGGCGGAAGACCCACTCATATGCAGTTGTGCGTACCGCGTTGTCGGTACCGCTTTCGGTGGAGCTCCCCAAGGGGCCACGAAGCGCCTGGAGAGTGTCACAAGTTTGGCTCGGCGGTGCCGTGCGAACGCAGCCACTGGTTGAGCCCTCTATAGGGGCCTTCGGTGGAGCCCCCTATGTGGCCAGCTGCTGAGGCCCTCGGCGTGATTCCTTGTGGGGCCACGGAACGTGCGAAGGGTGTGCCGAAATCGGCACGGCGTTACAATGCGGACGCAATCACTGAAGCCTTTTCGGTGGATCCCTATGGGCCACGAAGCGTGTGAGAGGTGCGCCGAAATGGGCGCGGCAGTGCCATGCAGACCATGCCACTTGGGTCTTCGGTGGAGCCCGACATGGGGCCACGAAGCGTGTAAGGGGTGTGCCGAGACGGGTGCGGCGGCTCCAAGCGAACACAGCCGCTGGGGCCTTCGGTGCAGCTCGTGCCGAAATCGGCGCGGTGATGGCATGCGAGCGCAACCACTGAGGCCTTTGGTGGAGCTCCCATTGGGGCCACGAGAGGACCCAACACCACGGGATGGTTCGGGGAACTCATCCCCGAGAAGGGCCCAACCATATGCAGTTGTGAATACCGCGGTTGTGAGTATCGTCTTCGGTGAAGCTCACAGTGCCACGAAGTGTGCGAGGGGCGTGCAACTTGGGCGCGGCGGTACCATGCTGGCGCTGCTACTGGGTCCTATAGGGACCACGGGTCGTGTGAATGGTGTGCTGACACAGGAGCGGTGGTGCCATGCGGGCGCTGTCACTGGGGCCTTCGGTGGAGCTCCCTACGGGGCCACGAAGCGTCTGAGGGGTGCGCCGAAATGGGCGCGGCGGTGCCATGCAGACCATGCCACTTGGGTCTTCGGTGGAACCCGACATGGGGCCACGAAGCGTGTAAGGGGTGTGCCGAGACGGGTGCGGCGGCTCCAAGCGAACACAGCCGCTGGGGCCTTCGGTGCAGCTCGTGCCGACATCGGCGCGGTGATGGCATGCGAGCGCAACCACTGAGGCCTTTGGTGGAGCTCCCATTGGGGCCACGAGAGGACCCAACACCACGGGATGGTTCGGGGAACTCATCCCCGAGAAGGGCCCAACCATATGCAGTTGTGAATACCGCGGTTGTGAGTATCGTCTTCGGTGAAGCTCACAGTGCCACGAAGTGTGCGAGGGGCGTGCAACTTGGGCGCGGCGGTACCATGCTGGCGCTGCTACTGGGTCCTATAGGGACCACGGGTCGTGTGAATGGTGTGCTGACACAGGAGCGGTGGTGCCATGCGGGCGCTGTCACTGGGGCCTTCGGTGGAGCTCCCTACGGGGCCACGAAGCGTCTGAGGGGTGCGCCGAAATGGGCGCGGCGGTGCCATGCAGACCATGCCACTTGGGTATTCGGTGGAGCCCGACATGGGGCCACGAAGCGTGTAAGGGGTGTGCCGAGACGGGTGCGGCGGCTCCAAGCGAACACAGCCGCTGGGGCCTTCGGTGCAGCTCGTGCCGAAATCGGCGCGGTGATGGCATGCGAGCGCAACCACTGAGGCCTTTGGTGGAGCTCCGATTGGGGCCACGAGAGGACCCAACACCACGGGATGGTTCGGGGAACTCATCCCCGAGAAGGGCCCAACCATATGCAGTTGTGAATACCGCGGTTGTGAGTATCGTCTTCGGTGAAGCTCACAGTGCCACGAAGTGTGCGAGGGGCGTGCAACTTGGGCGCGGCGGTACCATACTGGCGCTGCTACTGGGTCCTTCGGTGGAGCTCCCTATGGGGCCACGGGTCGTGTGAATGGTGTGCTGACACAGGAGCGGTGGTGCCATGCGGGCGCTGTCACTGGGGCCTTCGGTGGAGCTCCCTACGGGGCCGCGAAGCGTCTGAGGGGTGCGCCGCAATGGGTTCGGTGGTGCCATGCGGGCGCTGCCGCTGGAGTTTAGGATAAGCGTCCTATGGCAGCCCGAAGCGTGTGAGGGGTGTGCCGAAACGGGCACGGCGGTGCCATGCGAGCGCAAATTCTGGGCCTTCGGTGGCGCTCCCTGTGGGGCCACAGTGCGTGTGAGTGAGGAATGTGCCGCAATGGGCGCGGTGGCGCCACGCGAACGCAACCACTGGGACCCTTGGTGGAGATGTCAGAGGCCACGTGACGTGTGAGAGGTGTGCTGGAATAGACTCGGAGGCGCCATGCGATCGCAGCCAAAGGGGCCTTCGGTGGAGCTCCCCAAGTGGCCACGGAGCGTGTGAGGGGTGTGCCTACATGGGTGCGGCGCTGCCATGCGACCGCACCCACTGGGGCCTTTGGTGGAAGTCTGGGGCCACGAAGCGTGTGAGGGATGTACCAAAATGGGTGCGGCGGTGCCATGCGAACGCAGCCAACGGAGCCTTCGGTGGAGCTCCCTACGGGGCCACGAAGCGTGTGAGGGTTGTGCCGAAGTGGGCGCGGTGGTGCCATGCAGGCAGAGCCACTCGATCCCTCGGTGGGGCTCCCAATGGGGCCACGAAGCGTGTGAGGGGTGTGCCGAAACAGAAGCCATGCGGAGGGCAGAGGCAAAGATGGCAGGATGAGAAGAGGGAGGATGGTGGAGAAAAAGGGAGTGAGACGCGGGGCGCCGTCTCGGCGCTGGACACCCCTGCTTTGCGCGCGGAGCGCGCCAGGGGCGGCGCCGGAGGCGCTGCCAAGGGGTCCCACAGCGCCGATCCGAGAAAGTCGCGCGGAGCCCTGAAAATTTGCGTTTATGCAGTCCTTTGTCTATTCGGCTATGGTGCGGCGAGGCTGCGACTCGCAATGCCCAAACGAAGCTCCACAGACCCAAGCGATATTTGGGGTCTGTGGGGCATTTGGGGGGGCTGTGCGCGTCGGTCCCCCGGGCCATGCCAGGGCGTGCGCGCGGGGCGAAAATGATCCACTGCTGCGCTGCGGCCGCGCCATGACAGGAATCTACAGCTGGGTTTGGGCCTGTGGAGCCTGGGTTTGGGCCTGTGGGGTTTTTCCTACCCAGAACTGCGCGCGGTGCGAAAGCGTTCCCCTGCTCCGCTGCCCCGCTGCGGCCGCCCCAAGTCAGGAATATACTCCTGAACCTAGGCCTTTGGAGCGTTTTAGGTGGGGCCTTGCGCGTCGGTCCCCTGGGCCCTGCTGGGGTGCGCCCGCGGAGCGAAAACGCCCCACAGCTCTGTTGCGGCCGCCCCAAATCAGGAATCTGCAACTGGGTTTGGGCCTGTGGAACTTTTTGGAAGCCTTGCGCGTCGATCCCCTGGGCCCTGCCTGGGCGCATGCGCGGGGCGAAAGTGATTCACTCTTCCGCTGCTCCGCTGCGTCCGCCCCCAGTCAGGACTCCATGCCTGAATTTGGGTCCGTGGGGCCTGGGTTTGGGCCTGTGGGGTATTTGTGGCCCTGCGCGTCGGTCCCCGAGCCTTGTCGGGCAACGCGCAAGGTCCAAAACCCAAGCGCGCAACGCCCAAACTACGCTCCACAGGCCCGAGCGAGTTGTTGGGCCTGTGGAGCCTGTTGTAGGGCGTCGGGATTTGGGCCTTGCGTATAATCTCCGCGGTGAGGGCATTGGATAAAAAACCTGTCGATAAGGAGCCCATGGTCTGGAACCCGGTGGAACACCGACAGAAGCGTGGCCATTGATAACACCGCCGTCCTGGCCAAAGAAAGAATCCTCTAGTGTCTGAAACCTCCTGGGCACATTCCGTCACGAACGCCATCCACCGTAGTCCATGTTTGCGTTTGCCGAACTCCCCGCGCAGAAACCTCCTTCACGGTCTCTCCGCGCCTCACTGGGTATACTGACAAAGTGCAACAAGCAAGTGTGAGAGGCGTAGAAGGGTTGGGGTCAACGGGCGCAAGGCAACCCAGCCACCCACGGCTGGCCGGCATTCCCACGCGACGCACCACTTGTTCCCTCGGTGGCGTTGTGAAGAGGTGCTGGGCATCAACGGACAAAATCCTCAACGCAGAGCGCGGCGAGCACGACGTGCAGGTTAGCCTGGGGAGACTCGCCCTGTTCTCTTCCCCCCGCAGCAATCAAACATTGTATGGCCAAGCGAAAAGAAGCAGCTTGCCCCCCCTGGCGGCCTCGGAGGCGTCCGCGCGAGCTGGTCGGCGCTGGCGCCCTCGCCGCTCGCCAGGCCTGCGCTCGGCAGGCTGGTGCTGGAGGACGTGCACGACGCGCTGGCGAAGTCCTGCCGGCGGGGGTGTTGCCAGAGCTGCGCACACGCTCGGCGGCGCGCAGAGGGGGGTACGGCAGGTTCGCGTCGTGTCGACCCCGGCGCTGGTTCCTGACAACGCGGGGATCGTTCAAACTGGAACGATCGTCCGTTCCATTAACGCCGGATCGTTCAACGACGGGCCGATTCCGGGCCACAGGCGGCGTTCAACCTTAAACGCAAGCGCTGGGGACACCGCTGGTCGACAAGACGCGAACTTGCCGTAAGGGGAGGGGAGACAATTTCTTAGAAGGAGGCTGCTTCTTAGAAGGCGCGGGCTTACATCTACAGACAATGGCCGCGCCCTCTAAAGAAGCAACCTCCTTCTAAGCAGCCTTCCCCCCTCGCCCTACCCACCTCTGCGCGCGGCTGACATGCGCCGTACCTCGGGTTGGAGCCGTCTGGGGGTCTGAGGTGGCCCAGTACGGGTTCCGGCCAGCAGGCAGGGAAAGCAAGTTCAAGATTCAGGGTTCGGGGAGATGTCCTGCTTCTTTCGGATTCCGAGAACCGTCTCGGGCCCCGGGACCGTCAAAACGGATCTGGAATGATCGGGGGTGGAAAATTGCACCAGATGGACCCTGGGAGAGGTCCAGGGTCCAGGGACCGATTTTGAGCGGATTTGGCCTCATCCCCATGCCTGGCCGATTTTCGAAGGTCCCCACCAGTCACGATCGACATGGGCACGGAGGAATCAGTGCAAAGACTGACCGCATTTCCTGTTCATTTTGACCAAGACTCGCTGTCGGTGTCGCCGCAGACGTTTTCCATGTGAGACAGAAAGCCGCATGCCCAACAGCGGGCGCTGTGGGTTTTGGACAACATTTGATGTTGTCTAAATACGTCGGGCAACCAAATACAATGTTTGGGGAGACGTAAGACTCCAGGCCGGAAGACTCGGGTTGGCCCGACGCGGCAATCAAGAAAATGACGAAGCCGGACCTGAAATGTCACGCGGGCTCCCGCTGCAAACATCCAACGAAAACTGAACCGTCAAAATCCCGAACGCCCTCTGGGCGTAGGTGGTCTAGGGCGGCTTCCCTTCCAACCCCCTACTTCCCCTTTGGGGGAAAACATTATCACTACTCACTGTTGATCTACAATTCATATACACCCCCTCCCCCACCCGACTGTGGGCCAACCCGGGACATCATGCCAACCCTCCCCCCACCATCCCTGACAAAACACAATACTGAATGCACTTTGCCTCCACACCTGGAGCACGCGCGAGCGCCCCGCGACCACTTCGCATTGGCTTTTGACAAGGGCGGCGGGGGCGCCGTCATATCGCTCGCTGCGCTCAGGCCAGGTATCCCTCTCAAAAAGCAAATCGTCATGAATGCACGTTGCCTCTACATCTGGAGCGTGCGCGTGCGCCCCGCGACCACTTTGCCTTGGTTTTTGACCGGGACGGCTGGAGTGCCGTCATAGTGCAACAACAATTGCCTGACGACGGATCCGACCACATGCAGCTGCGAGAAACCGCCTACCACTCCTACTGTTGATCCTACGATTACTGCTACTACGACTACTGGCACTACGACTACTACGACTACTACCACTACTACGGCGAGGGAGATGAGACGAAGGAGGGGGGGCACGCAAACTCCGGGCACCGCACGCAATACAACAGTTTGCCACGAAGCGTGTGGAATGTCTGCCGGCATGAGTCGGGCGGGCGCATGCGAACATCGCCAGTGGGGCCTTCGGTGGAGCTCCATATGGGGCCAAGAAGCGTGTGAGGGGTGTGCCGAAATTGGGCGGCGGTGGCATGCGAACTTTCCCACTGGGGCCTTCGGTGGAGCTCCTTAAGGGCCACGAGACGTGTGAGAGGTGTGCCGAAATGGGGCGGCGGTGCCATGCGAGCTTTCCCACTGGGGTCTTCACGGAGCGTGTGAGTGTGTGCCGAAATGAGGCGGCGGTGCCATGCGAGCGTTCCCAACTGGGGCCTTAGGTGGAGCTCCCTATGAGACCACGATGCGCGTTAGGGGTGCGCCGAAATGGGACGGCGGTGCCATGCGAGCTATCCCACTGAGGCCTTAGGTGGAGCTCCCTATGGGGCCACGGAGCGTGAGAGGGGTGTGCCGAAATGGGGCGGCGTTGCCATGCGAGCTGTCCCACCGGGATGGGTGGCACGCGGAGGGCAGAGGCAGGGATGAAAGGAGGAGAGGAGAGGAGAGGAGAGGAGAGGAGAGGAGAGGAGAGGAGAGGAGAGGAGAGGAGAGGAGAGGAGAGGAGAGGAGAGGAGAGGAGGAGACGGGGGGCGCTGTCTCTTCAAAACGATGACCCAAACACCACAAAATGGTTGGGAACTATACTGGATGCACTTTGCCTCCACATCCGGAGCGTGCGCGAGCGCCCCGCGACCATTTTGCAGTGGTTTTTGACAGGGACAGCGGGGGTGCCGTCATGTTGCTCGCTGCGCGCAGTCTAACCATCCCTGTCATAAAAAAAAGCATACTGAGTTCACTTTGCCTCCGCATCTGGAGCATGCGCGGGAGCCCCGCAAAGCGGGTGGTGCCAGCATATTGCCCACTCTGAGTGCCCGAGTAGTTTGGGAGGCCCCTGTACTCCGGGGGGGGTCCTATTAGTCAAGGGGGGAGGGCCCTGCAGTCCGTGTAGGGGGCCCTGTCGTCCAGGGGGGGGGGCTCTTGCAGTCCGGGAGGGGAGGGCCCTTGTAGTGGGGGGGGGGGCCCTTGTCGTCCTGGGGGGGGGGCCTGTACAGTCTGGGGGTGTGGTCCTGTAGTCCAGTCCCCTCGCCTTCCTCCTGCTTTGAAA
This sequence comes from Prorocentrum cordatum, assembly GCA_963575745.1. Taxonomy (NCBI): domain Eukaryota; class Dinophyceae; order Prorocentrales; family Prorocentraceae; genus Prorocentrum; species Prorocentrum cordatum. Next base: position 181,314 of record CAUYUJ010006469.1, read on the forward strand.
GGGTGCCTCTAGTCGGGGGGGGGGGGGGCATGTAGTCCGGGTGGTGTCTGGGCCTGGCGGGGCTTTGTACCCGGGGGTGGGGCCCGGCAGTCCGGGGAAGGGCCCTTGTAGTCAAAAGCTAATAAGGCACTCAAAGTAAACGTGGAGCACGTGCCGCACCTGGCGCGCCTGGCTCGCTTGGGCCTCCAAGGTACCTGGTGCACCCGGAACCCGTGGCGCACATGGCATGCGTGGCGCTCTCCTATGCAATATGCTGCGACTCCCTCGGGTGTTACTTATGTGCTGGGAGGAGGGGGAGAGTGAGCGAGACGGCTTGCGGGCGAAGGGGGGGCCTCGACCCCTCCCCCTACACCCTACCCTGGATCTGGACGGGGCGCCCCGCGAGGCGTTTTGGAGCGTCCAAGATGGCCCCAGACGGCTCCAAGAGGGACTCGGAGAGTCCAAGATGGCCTCCCAAATGGCTCAAGATGGCTCTAGATGGCTCCCAATGTGCTCCAAGAAGACTCAAGACCGCTCCAAGGCGTGTCCAAGTGGCCCGAAAGCTCCCCCAGGAGGCCGCCAAGAGGCCAATACCCTTCCAAAATATGAAGAACATCAATGTATTTTGCTTTCTCACCTTTTCGCTTCCGATGGCCTTCCGAGGCCTCATGATGACCCCAAGAAGGCCCAAGAGGGTTCCAAGAGGGGCCCAAGAGGCCTCCAATACGGCCCCAAGAGCGCCCCAAGAGGCGGCTTCAGGCAATCTAGAAGGGCAAGGCAAATTCAAGCTCCCCTCTTTTTTGATCGATGTCTTCCAAGATGGTTCCAAGAGCGCCCCTAAAGCTCCCAAGAGCGCCCAAAGAGGGCACCAAAAGGGGCCCAGACGGCCCCAAGGGGCGCCCTGACAGCCCCAAGAGGCGCCCAATGGGGCCTCCAAGAGGCTCCCAAGAGACCCCCAAGGGGCCTCAAGAGGATATCCGAGGCACGCAAGACGCTCAAATACTACCCTGGGGCCACCAAGATGCCATCCCAGACGCCCCAAGAGGCATCGAAAAAGCTTCCCATCGACATCCGAGGAGACTTCCAAAGGCATTCAAGAGGCTTCTGGCTCTTCTGTTCGCCCTTTTCCTCCTCCTCCTCCTCCTCACCCTCCCCTCGCCTCCTCCTCCTCCTCCTCCTTCTCCTCCTCCTCCTCGTCATCATATTCATCATCATCATCATCATCATCATCATCATCATCATCATCATCATCATCATCATCATCATCATCATCATCATCAACATCAACATCAACATCAGCGTCAGCATCATCATCATCATCATCGTCATCATCATCATCAGCATCATCAGCATCAGCATCAGCATCAGCATCAGCATCATCATCATCAGCACCAACATCATCATCATCATCATCATCATCATCATCATCATCATCATAATCATCATAATCATCGTCGTCATCAACATCATCATCATCATCGTCATCATCATCATCAGCATCATCATCATCATCAAAATCATCATCATCATCAGCATCGTCATCATCATTTGCATCAGCATCAGCATCAGCATCAGCATCACCACCACCACCCCCATCATAATAATCATCAGCATCATCACCAACATCACCATCAGCAGCATCATCGCCATCACCATCAACATCACCATCATCATAATCAGTATCATCATCACAATCACCAGCATCAGCATCATCGGCATCATCATCACCATCATCACCATCATCCTCAGCATCATCATGATCGTCATCAGCATCAGCATCAGCATCAGCATCGGCGTCATCATCATCTTCATCTCCATCGTCAGGTTAATATTCATCGTCATCATCATCATCAACCGAAGCACAAATATCATCATCGTCAGCAGCATCATCAGCTCAAACATAATCGTCGTCGTCAGCATCATCAGTATCATCATCAGCACCATAATCAACATCATCAGCAGCATCACCGCCACCATCACCATCACCATCATCACAACCAGCATCACCACCACCAGCATCAGCATCAACAACATCATCAACATCATCAGCATCGCCATCAGTATCATCATCATCATCATCATCATCATCATCACCATCATCATCACCATGATCATCACTGTCATCATCATTACCATCATCACCATCATCATCACCACCACCATCGTCATCAGCATTATCAACATCATAATCAGCATCATCATCAGCATCCGCCTCGTCGTCCTCCTCCTCCTCTTCCCCCTTCCCATCTCCCTCCTCCTCCCCCTCCTCCTCCTCCTCCTTCTCCTCCGTCTCATCATGCTCCTCGTCATCATCACCATCATCATCACCATCATCAACACCACCATCATCATCATCATCATCATCATCAGCATCAGCATCACCATCAACATAATCATCAGCATCAGCATCACCATCGTCAGCATCATCATTATCAGCATCATCGTCGTCAGCATAATCACCAGACAGCTCGCCCCTTGGCCCCCCTCCAGCCCCACGCAAAGGGGCGAGCATATATACGGGCGCAGCACCGCGCTGGATGCGTAGCCGTCGGCTGGGCCAACCAAGCGAATGACGCATCGCGTGGCTGCTGGATGCCCGCGCCGAGCACAGATATTCTCGGTTCCTCCCTCCTCCTTCTTCTCCACCTCCGCGGGCTTAAAACTGCCATCGAAATATCCTCACCCGCTGGCTTAAAACTACCACCGAAATATTCTCACCCGCGGGCTTAAAACTGCCACCGAAATATCCTCACCCGCTGGATCAAAGCAGCCACAGGAATATCCTCACCCGCTGGCTTAAAGCTGTCACCGAAATATCCTCACCCGCGGAAGTGAAACTGCCATCGAAATATCCTCACCCGCTGGCTTAAAACTGCCACCGAAATATCCTCAACCGGCGGCTTAAAACTGCCACCCAAATATCCTCACCCACCGGCTTAAAACTGAGACCGAAAGTTCCTCACCTGCTGGCTTAAAACTGCCACCGAAATATCCTCACCCGCGGAAATAAAACCGCCACCGAAATATCCTCACCCGCTTTCTTAAAGCCGCCACCGAAATATCCTCACCCGCTGGGTTAAACTGCCAGCGAAATGTCCTCACCCGCTGGCTTGAAACTGCCACCGAAATATCCTCACCCGCTGATATAAAACTGCCACCGAAATATCCTCACCTGCTGGCTTAAAACTGCCACCGCTCGATAACACTCGATAACACATCGATAACACCTCATGCTATCGAGGTGTCATCGAGTGTTATCGAGGTGCTCTCGAGCGTTATCGAGCTCGATCACACTCGATAGCACCTCGATAACATCTCGAACACATCTCGAAAACATATTATCGACGTGTTATCGGGTGTTATCGAAGTGTTATCGAGCGGGTGATGGTCACCCGCTGGCTTAAAACTGCCACCGAAATATCCTCACCCGCTGGCTTAAAACTGTCACCGAAATATCCTCATCCACTGGCTTAAAACTGCCACCGAAATATCCTCACCCGCTGGCAGAAAACTACCGCCGAAATTTCCTCACCCGCTGGCTTAAAACTGCCACCGAAATATCCTCACCCGCTGGCTTAAAACTGCCTCCAGATTATCCTCACCCGCTGGCTTAAAACTGCCAACGAATTATCCTCACCCGCGGAAGTAAAACTGCCACCGAAATATCGTCACCCGCTGGCTTGAGACTGCCACCGAAATATCCTCACCCGCTGGCTTAAAACTGCCGCCGAAATATCCTCACCCGCTGGCTTAGAACTGCCACCGAAATATCCTCACCCGCGGGAGTAAAACTGCGACTGAAATATGCTCATCTGCCGTAAAACTGCCGCCAAAATACCCTCACCCGCGGAAATAAATCTGCCACCGAAATTTCCTCACCCACTGGCTTAAAACTGCCACCGAAATATCCTCACCGGCTGGCTTAAACTGCTACCAGAATATCCTCACCCGCGGAAATAAACTGCCACCGAAATATCCTCACCCGCTGAAGCACCGAAATATCCTCAACTGCTGGCTCAAAACTGCCACCGAAATATCCTCACCCGCTGGCTTAAAACTGCCACCGAAATATCCTCACCCGCTGGCTTAAAACCGCCACCGACATATCCTCATACGCGGGCTTAGAACTGCCACCGAAATACCCTCACCCGCTGGCTTAAAACTGCTACCGACATATCCTCACCCGCGGAAAAAAAACTGCCATCTAACGGCCTGGTGGTTCAGTTCAGTCTGTCTACCTCGCGAAAATCAAATTACGGGCTGCGCCCGTAAATCATGATCAGCAGCATCATCATCAAAATCATCAGTATCACCATCGTCATCGTCATCGTCATCATCATCATCAACATCATCATCATCATCATCATCATCATCATCATCATCATCATTATCATCATCAGCATCAACGTCGTCATCATCAGCATGCCACTCTTTGTCCTCCTCCTTCTCCTCCTCCTCATCCACTTACTCCTCCTCATCCCTCCTGCCTCCTCCCCCTCCCCCACCTCTTCCCCCTCCGCCTCCTCTTCTTTGTTATTGTTCACGATCCCCTCATTCTTCCTCCTCCTCGTCCTCCTCGCCCTCCTCTTTCTCCTCCTCCTCCAAATCCTGCTCCTTTTGCTCCTCCTCCGATTCCTCCTCCATCCTCCCCCTCTTGGGGTACGACGTCTTACCCAACCCCTTATTACACTGCATTCTACTCCACATCCCTGATCACAACAACTCGTCTGGACATCGTTTCTGGACGGGCTGCTGGGGCTACTCTTTTGATCTGCGGCTCCAAGGACGATTCCAGAGAGCGGGTCGTATCGAGCATGAGGCAGCACGCAAGATAATTGCCAGCGGGCCAAAAGCCAACGCCGGAGTGCAATTAGCGAATGCACGCAGCGGCACTCCAGAGAGCGGGACGAATCGAGCATGAGGCAGCACGCAAGAGAATTGCCAGCGGGCCAAAAAGCCGACGCTGGAGTGCACAGGCGCCAGAGAGGACCGCGGGGGGGAAAAATAAAAATTCAGGATGGGCCTGCCGAAAAACATAAGCAAACGGCAAATCCAATTTCTGGCGAAGTCGCGTCCCACGTGCCCCGAACATCTTCGGACCCTCTTCAGGTCCCGATCCAACGCAGCATGGCGCATAGCTGCGTAGTTCTTCGGCTCTGAAGACCAAACAGATATGCACCGTACCAATCCTGGGTCAAGAATCGACGACGCCTTGGGAGACGGAGAAGCGAAGCCGCACTCTGGCGAAGGGTCGCTCTGACGAGCAGCCGACTCCCTCCATGCCCTGGTTTCCGCGGGTCGTGACACGGGTCTCTTACAGCTATTCGAGACGATTCGGGTACCCTCGAAACGCACTTGGCCGGAACGCATCGCGGGACACAACACAGATCTAGGAACCAAGGAATACGTCCGAAAACCTTTCCCTTGGTGAGGCGCCTCTGCTGCAACGCATCCTGGGCCAGGAAAACCTGCAGGAACCAAGGAACGCGCCCGAACTCCTTTCCAGACAACTCCCAAGAACCCCCCCCCCTATCCTGGAAGTCAGAGATGTCCTCGCGCTCTTCTTCTTCTTCTTCTTCTCAGGCGAAGTGGCCCAGGCCGCGCACCCAGCGGCGAAACAAACGTGATTAGAGGAACACCGAACTGCGTAACCATCCACTGCCGGAGCTCCGACAATCTATGTTTTCTCGTCTCCCACTCGTCTTCCGCCTGGATCCTCCAGTCTCACCTGGCGGCCTCCATCAACACGAGCTTCCTCGGCACAATTTGCAGCACGGTGCTGTCGGATGGAGCCGCCCAGACTTCCCACCCCGCAGCAAACATCGACGTGCTGGGAAACGTGCTGAGCGGGCCAGCGGCGCGCCGTTTCCACTGGCCGCCTCTTTGTCCCCGTCCCTGTTCCTGCTGTGGTGGGGCACTGCAGGGGAGCGCGCAGCTCTTCTTGTCTGAACGTGTCAGGATCTTCGGTGGCAGCTCATGGGAACCTCTCCTACACTCTTGCTGACCCTTGCGGCTCGACGCTGATCGACGATGCATCGACGCTAAGTCGGCGCTGGTTCATCGACTACCAGACGCTAGTTGACGCTAGTGTACTGGAAAAGCGGAATGACGAGGAGTTACAAGGCTCCCATGATTTGCTACCGAACCGGACCTGCTACCGCGTTGCTCGATGCTGCAAAGTCACACAAACGTGCGGCCCACCCTTCTGGAGGCCGCCCGGTTGGGACTGGAGCTGACTATCGAGGAATAGAACATTCAAACTGCAACTTTCGGAGCTCCGCGCGGAGTGTCTTGGATCGGTGCCTGGGCTTGGGCGCGAATGCCTGGGGGGCGATAAATAATCAGGGGGGCAGCGAGGGCTGCCGACATGGGGCCCTTGAGGGCCCCTAGAGGGCACATGTCCCCACCCCGTGTATCGCCTCCCTTTAATTCGCGCCCGCTGGGCCCCCCTGGCGCGCTCCGCGTGCCAGGGATGGGGGGGGTCCAGCGCAGATCCAAGACGTCCGCGCGGACCGTCAGCTGGCCACCGCTCGGGCGTCCATTCCCTGTGTTTTTTCCGGTCTCGTGCGCGATTTTTCCCTACCTAGGCTCTGCCTAGAAAGGTTCTTACCCTCTAGCTTAAAGGGGCCGGGCAGTGGATATCGCCCCGGGCGGTTCCCCCAGGATCCGCCCCGCGGTTCCCCCAGTTGCGCCCCCTGGGTTCACCCAGCTTAGCTTAGCTTAGCTAAGCTTAGCTAAGCTTAGCTTATCTCATCTTAGCTTAGCTTAGCTTAGCTCAGCTGTGCCTAGCCTAGCCTAGCCTAGCCTAGCCTAGCTTAGCTTAGCTTTAGCTTTAACTTAGTTTATAGCATATTAGCTGAGCTTAGCTTAGCTTAGCTTGGCTTAGCTGTGCTTCGATTAGCTACGCGCAGCATAGCGCAGCGCAGCATTAGCACATCATAGCATAGCATAGCATAGCATTGTATATTCAACCATCGCATATCATAGCATAGCTCAGCATAACATAGCATAGCATAGCATTGCATACCATGGCGCAGCATATCATAGCATACCATAGCATAACATTGCATAGCATAGCACAGTGCAGCATAACATAGCATAGCATAGCATAGCATAGCGCAGCATGAGCATAGCATAGCATAGCGTAGCGCAGAATGTCGCAGCATAGCATAGCGAAATATAACATAGCATAGCATAGCATAGCATAGCCTAGTCTAGCCTAGCCCAGCATAGCATAGCGCAGCATAGCATAGCATAGCATAGCATAGCATCGCAGAGAAGAGCATAGCATAGCGCAGCACCGCACTGGCCGCTCCTACTAATGTTGCTTTCCTAGAGGCTCCAACTTCTAGGTAGGGTCGCACTGGGATACTTTCACCAAGTGATCAAGGATGCTCCTCGATGGTCCTCGCCGAGAACAAATACACACGTCCGAGCGATGCCAGGTCAAACAGTTATTCTGCTTATGCCGTCTTTCAAGTGGACAGGGCCAGAAGATCGCACCGCATCGCCGATGCATCGGCGACATCGGAAGAGGACAATCGGGCTCGGGATCACGCCGCATCGCCGATGCATCGGGGATGCGGCGCGATCCTCCGACACCATCTGCTCGGACCCCATCTGGGCGGCCTAGAATTGCATCCTCGGGGGACCTTGTCTGTCCCGTCGCGTCCCTATTCGAATACGGTCCGTATCGAATCCATGCCAAATCCACGTCGAATCCGCGTCGCCGGGCACCAAAAGTGGACCGCCACACACAAGACAGACGAGGCCCACCGAAATTGCAACGCAAAGACACCATCCCATGTCCTGGCCTTTTCCCAGGGACGTGCGTTTCAGCCTGAGTCGTTTTTGACGGTCTCGGGATTCAGCAGGACCCCCCAGGAGGTCGAAAAAGGCGAAGAGCCTTACAGCGTCCTTTGCACATCGCGAGCAGAGGGACAAACAAGTGCACACGCAAGCATCAACTTTCAAAGCTCCGGAAATTGCGGTCTATGCTGTGGTGTCTTCCCCGAACGGAGAGGGGATGGGAAGTCATCCCTACGGGCATCCTGCAGGGTAGCGCCAGCACTGGGGTAGGCGGCACGGCCTGTCGGCGACGCGCTGGCGCAGCCGACGGTGCGCATGAGCACCAACTCCTGTAGAGCCGGAACAGAGACCGACATGCGAATGTGCATGGGTATACTTAGTATATGGCTGTATCCTTACCAGGCTCCGATGCTTGCACATATACAGGTATGCATAGACAGATCTAAACACAACAGACTCGAAAGACAGAGAACGAGAGAGAGGAAGGGGAGGTCATATTTTCAATGCAGAGATCGCCCTCGCCATAACCCTGCTCAATTGGCCATAGTCCGTCACGTCCTGCCCTGGTGGCCCTAAGCAGCCACTGCGGTGCGAAGATTCAATGTGGGTGGCCTCGGCCACATGCGCTGGAATCGGCACGTGGATGGAAAACTCGGCCCTCCAATGAGGTCAACCTTCCCTGTTCCGACTGGAGAGGGTGGAATCAGGGGACACCACATCTTACGCAGAAGACCAGGCCTGTGGGAGTTTGAACACCTGGTTGGTCACTAGCACGTTGGCACCCGCCCGCGCCGTGGAGAAAGCTTGGGGCAGCCCTGAATGCGGCTGCGCGGTGCCTGCCTACACGAATTGCTGCATGGACAACACTCGCCATCGAGCCGACGCTCCTATGGCAGCAACTACTCAAAAAATCACTGCACTACAGACTGGTCCCTGATCCCCCTCCCAATCGTAAGATGCTCCGCCACCCCAATCTCTGCCTGATCCACCGCCATCCCACCAGCCCTGTGAGCCAAGGTAGTCTGACGAGTTGTTTCTTTCCTCGTCCAACCGACTCTTCCCATCCCTGAGGTTGTTTGGAAGTTTTCGCGAGGGCGTAGAGAGTCCAAGATGGCCCAAGGTGGCGCCAAGATGGCCTCCGATGCTCCAAGATAGCATAGAAGGCGGCTCAATTTAGTCGAAGATGGTTCAATATAGCTTCGGACAGACCTCCAAGAGACCCGACGAGGGCCATAAGACGGTTCCAAGTGCTCTCGGAGCCCCCTCAAGACCCATCCAAAGAGGCCATCATGCTTCAAAAATACTGGGGACATCAATGTGTGTTGCCCTCTCCCCTTGCCGCTTCCGATGCGCTTTCGAGGCCTCAAGATGGCCACAAAATTGCCCAAAAGAGGCCAAAGAGGGGCCCAGGAGGCCCCCAACACGGCGCCAAGAGCGCCTGAGATTGGCCAGGAGCGCCCCAAGAGGCGATGTTGATGGCCCCAGGGGGGGGGAGGTAAGTCGAGGCCCCCCCTTTCTTTGATCGGTAGTCTCCACAATCGCCCCAAGAGGTGCCAAGGACCCCAAGAGGGCCCCAACAGCCAAGAGGCCCCCACGACCTCCCAATAGAGCCCCAAGAAGACCCCGCGATCTCCCAAAAGAGTCCCAAGATAGCTTCAAGAGGCGAGTTTGAGGGCTCTGTCCTCGTGCTCGTTGACTTCCTCTTCCGCCTCCTCCACCTCGTCATTTTGTCCTCGTCCTTGCCCTCATCGTCTTCCACTTCCTGTTGCTCCTCTTCCTCGTCGTCGTGGTCGTCGTCGTATTGCTCATCCTCCTCTTTCCCTCGCCCACACGCGGGCCTCAGGGATGGCCCGAAGAGGCCCTCCAAGGCCCCCTCCTTGCTCCCAAAATCTCTCTGTTCACCCTGGTTGCCCACTTTGTGTTCACTATATGTGTCTCTTCGGTCCGTTTCCGTCAACTCTCTTTGGCAGGGTTTCTGAATGGGCTGGTGGGCAAACGCAGAGCGTGAAGAATGGTCTGCAGCCAGAGCGACTGACACTCCTTGCTACTCTTACGTTGTAACAGCTGTATCCTAGAAGTTTAGGGGCTGGTATCATTCGAGGGTCCTTGCTAGAAGCTATAACGCGTCAGAACAAGTGGATTAAACCTGACCCACCAGCCACACCTAAAGACCTACCAGGTGTTATGGAAAGCTCGGCCGATCGAAAAATTACTCCGGCCAAGCCCCCCGCCAACCCCGGCCAGCCCGTCTCGGCAACGCAATGCGAGCAAGAAACGAGCGGGCGCACTCGGATTGAGCTCCCCAGTATCAGCGTTGGCAACGGGCGGGTCGGGCCAGGCGGGCTGGAGATTATAGCGATAATTCGTCATGGTGTTGACGAACTGGCCATGGCGGCGCTGACGGTGCCGCGAAAGCGGCTCGTGCCGGGCGGGCGGGACGCTGAACTACGATGCGTAATCGAGCTGGCACGCGCGAGCACGGACGGGCGGGTCGGGCCGGGCGGGCGGGGCATCCTAGCGATGTAATGAATGATGGTGTTGACGGATTGGCCATGGCAACGCTGACGGCGATGATGGCGATGCTGATGAGGATTATGGCTATGATGAGGATTATTGTGATGATGGTGATGATGATGATGTTGATGTTGATGGTGTTGCTGATGATGATAATGCTGATGCTAATGCTGCTGCTGATGCTGATGTTCATGTTGATGCTGATGATGATCATGCTGATGCTGCTGATGATGATGGTGATGATGGAAGTGGTGGTAATGATGATGGTGATGATGGCGATGATGGTGGTGATTGTGGCGACAGTGCCTCTGAGGTGGTCAGACAAATCCGTGAAGACCTCTGGCTAATCTCTCGGGCTCTGTTGAGGCAGGCTCTGAACCCGTTCGAGGCTCCCTCGGCCATCTTGGAAGTAGCCCGAGTAGCCCACGCAGATAGAATGGCCCGAGGCATTCCGACTGACCCGAGCAGCCCGAGTGGCCCGGCGCGCGAGGCATTCGGGCCACTCGGGCTACTTGGGCTTCGTGGGCTACTTGGGCTACTTGATCATTCCGACTGACCACGGCGCGCGAGGCATTCCTACTGACCCGAGTAGCCCAAATAGCCCAAGTAGCTCCGGCGCGAAAGGTATTCCGACTGGCCCGAGTAGCCCAAATAATTAGCCCGCACGGCCCGGCACATGAGGGCGCTTCTTGAGCTACTCGGATCAGAACACTTTTCGGACACGCCTATGGTCAACCCTTCGAAGCCGAAACACTTTGCCCACCCGCACACTCAGAGCAACATGAAACAACTCATGGGTTGAGTACAGCAGATGCTGAGGCTGGGGCAAACGAAGGGGACAGCTCCAGGCTCTGTTGAGCAGTCTGCATGTGTCTGCACCACACAACAGAAACTGTGCTGCGCAATCAAGAGATGCCCCTTGAACCCGTCGGGTTTGAAAGCAATGGGAGGAGCGAGTAGCGTGCGCCAGACAAAAAACAACGCGCCCTAATGTGGCATAGGATGGCCATCGGGATGGCCGAATTGGCTTAAGATGACATCAAATGGTACCAAGAAGGCCCTGATGCCTCCCGAAGAACGACAAACACACACAAGCTCACACCGGCATCCAATGGGATTCGAGAGGCCTCCATAGTGGTTCTGAGCTGGTTCAGCACGGCCTTCGAAGACGCCCGAAAGGAGCCCAAGAGAGGACCCAGGAGAGCCCCAAGAGGGCAATGGCCTCTGAGAGCATCCCAACGTGCTGTTGCCCAAGCCGGCGGCTTCCCTGCAAAGAGGGCGCTGCAAGCCCCTGCATTGACCTCACGCGCACCCGTCCGCCACGTCATCCACTCCCGCCCGCACGAGGCCTCTCGAGGCCTCGGCTGAGACTGGCGGCGCATGTGCGTTTCGTGACGATGTCGGCACAGGCCATCCTGCTGCCGTGAAAGATCCCAAATCAGGAACGGAGGTTGAACATGGACCGACCGTCCCGACATTCCTGTAGGCCTACCACGACATGTTCGTAGAACCCACACATGTTCTGAGAGCAAAAACAATGTTCTTAGAACATACGCCCGATGCGCTCAGGCAAAACAGCCTCAGCCAGAAAAGTTCTCAGAACATTTCGTGCAGACCACAAAAGGTTCTCAGAACTAACTTCGGTGGGCCTATGGGCAAGCCCGGACGCGTCGCCACTGCTCGAGGAGGGGCTTTTGTTGCCTCGGCGAGCCGTGGCCAAGAATGGCGCCCCCCCTGTTCCGATCGAACGCCTGAAAGCCGGAGCCCCCTCCTGACTGGTCCTTCTCTTCAGAAAAGGAGACCTGCATGAACACGAACTTTCGGAGGCCTTCGCGGCGTTCTTGGAACGGCGCGGGGCCCCCCCTCCCTGGCCCCGGCCGTGATATTCCCCCCCTCTGGGCCCCCCACCCACCCCTCTCGGCCGTGCCCGAGCGCGGCATCCTCCTGGCTCTGCCGGTGTCCCCCCGTCCGCGTGCCTCACCGCTGCCGTCGGGCGGCACCTGGCCAGGAGGCTCGCCGGCGGACGGGCATGGTGGGAACGGTGTCGGCGCGGTGGGCTGAGGCGAGCAAGCTGGCGGCAGCGAGCTTGCACCCAGGCACTTGGCAAAGGAGGTCGGGGGTGGAGGAGGAGGAGGAGGAGGAGGAGGAGGAGGAGGAGGAGGAGGAGGAGGAGGAGGAGGAGGAGGAGGAGGAGGAGGAGGAGGGAGGAGGAGGAGGAGGGGGAGGAGGAGGAGGAGGAGGAGGAGGAGGAGGAGGACTTGGAGCGGCGGCGAAAGGAGCCAGAAGATCGGGGGCGGTGGGAGCGCGGCGCGCGCTCCTGCCCTCGCTGCTCCGCGAGGCGGCGCCACCGCGACGCCTGGGTGCGGGTGCGGGCGCTCCCCCATCACTATATGCCCCTTGCCCTCTCCCTCTCTCTCTCCCTCTCTCTCTCTCTCTCCCTCTCTATATATCTCGTTCTCTCTCGTTCTCTCTCGTTCTCTCTGTCTCTCTGTCTCTCTGTCTCTCTGTCTCCCTCTCTCTCTCTCTCTCTCTCCCTCTCTCTCTCTCTCTCCTTCCGCACCATCCGATGGTGTTGGGCCCTCGCTCTGAATCAGCAGCGCCCCGCGTTCTCCGCATCCTTCACTCCTTCTCCCCCCACTCCCCCCCCCCTGCCTCTGCCCTCCGCACTCATTTTGGCACACCTCTCGCAAGTGGCGTGGCCACATGGGGAGCTGCACCGAAGGCCCAATGGCAGGATTCTTATGCGGCTCAGCGCCCATTTCGGCACACCCCTCATACGCTTCTCGGCCGCATAGGGAGCTCCACTGACAATCCTCATGACTGCGGCGACGAGGCGGCGACGGGGCGGCGACGGTGGCCACTTAGCCTTCAGACCGAAGACACGGCCCAGATCGTTAGAACAAAAGTAGACCCCCTAAATGCAAACACTGTTTGTGGAATGCGTATATATATAGATCGTGTATATATATATATATATATATATGCCGGCCCCCATTGCGGGGCCATCAGGCTCCGCGGCTTACGCTTGCTGCTCCCTGCTCCAGTTCAAGCTTCCAGCCTCGGATGTTACAATTCTGTGTTCTGCTTCCGGCTGTGAACTGTTGAAACCCGAGCGAGGGAAAAGGGGAGGGGGAACCGAAAAATCGCCCTGGTTCTCAAAATTTCTGGGGGACCCTGGGACACGTAAAAATATGACAGACCCTCGCCCCCTTAGCCATAATCCCTGATACATTACACCATACTCGCGCCCCCGGGACCATTCACCCCCAGCAGATCATCCGTAGGCGCGCCCACGAGGCCCTAACCCTTGGTAAATTACAATGTGTTCGCACTCCCGAGGCCATACTTCCTCGTAAACTGCACGGTATTCGCGTCTCCGAGACAATACCCTTTTGTCAACTACGCAGTAGCTGCGTCCCCGAGGCCAAAGTATCTCGTAAAATGTTCGTTCGTCGGGCTCCCGAAATCATGAGCCCTTGTAAATTACGCAGTAGTCGCGCTCTCGATGGAGATGATGGTGGTGGTGACGGTGACGATGATGATGATGATGTTGATGATGATGATGATGATGATGATGATGCTGATGCTGATGCTGATGTTGATGCTGATGCTGATGCTGATGATGACGTTGATGCTGATGATGATAATGATGCTGATGATGTTGCTGATGATGATGCTGACAACGATAATGATGATGGTGGTGATGACGATGATAAGGCCCGCCATGCGCTGTTGGGGGCCTCCTCACGGCCCCCGCCAGCCTCGTGGCCAGGGATATATATATATATATATATATATATATATATATATATACATATATATATATATACGTATGCACACGGATAAATACATTATATATATATATGCATTGCGACACATCGGTTGCAACGTGTTCTACTGCGCAACCGAGGTTGTACAACATAGACTGCACATACCATGTAACACAACATATATTGCACCGCATATACTGTTACACATCGATCGCACAACAGATATTGCTAGACGCACACGGTTTTGGGTCCACGCTGGCAAGCATGGGTATGCGTAATTATATATATATGTATGTATGAAGATGCATCTACGGTGAAACATCCAAAGGTTTGATGTAGACCATGTTAGCTCGCGCGCGTGCCATTCGCATCACGAGCCAAGCCAAATAGATCGCGGAGCAGATCTGCAACCACAATCAAGAGTGGCGAAACGAAACGGCCGATGCTGCACTATGTAGCGCTGTGCCGCCCAGGCCGAATCAGCGACCCAAAAATACTGTCGCAGCACAGCACCAGCTGGGACACAAAATGCACGCGCCGTCTGGGCAACGTCAACACACACGAGGGAGGAAGGGAAAGCGCAAGGAAAAGGAACAGGAGAGGGGCAGATGAAAGAAAACGCGATGCCACGGCGGATGTATTGGCGGAGGTGGGGAAGAGGGAGAGGAGGAGAGAAATGGAGACTGGGAGAGAACGGAATTGAGAGAGGGGTTCGCCGGCAACTGTGAAAGAAGATCCCTGTCCTGGGGCCGGTTTTGCGAAGATGTCCCCAGCGAGAGCGCCGGATTTGGTCAAGTTCGCCAGCAACGATGCAAGAAACACTCTTGGACCCTACCTGGGGCCGATTTCTTAAAGGTGTCCCCGGCGAGAAGGCTGGCCCAGGAATCTGCGCCAGATTCTGTCGAGCTCGCCGGAAACAGTGCGGGAAACACTCTTGGCTCCGCTCCTGGGGCCGAGCGAGGGCGCCGGTCTGGGGTTGATTCTGCGCCGTGTTTTGTCAGATTCGCCAGAGTCGGTGCAGGACGCACTCTTGGCCCACGGGGCTAGTTTTGCGAGGATGTCCCGAGGGAGGACGTCAGTTTGGGATTCTGTGATGGATTTGTCTAGATTCGCCAGAAATTGAGCACGAAGCCTAGTTGTTGGCCTCACTTCCTCGCACGCTGAGGATCAGGATGACGTGAGCTCAACAGAAGCACCCTCAAAGTATGATTCTCTCTCCCTCCACCCCTCCCCCCCTTTCTCTCGGCACCATTCCAACTTCGGGACAAGTGTCCACTGGGGTCAGGCGTCTCGGCCGACCGACCACCACGCACCACGGAGGAGGTGCGCCCATCCAGCTGACCTTTCGCAGTGCCCAGGTGGAAGGCGACAGTCCACCTGCGCACTGAGAAGTGTGCGTGCCGCCAGCTCTCTCCTGGCACGTCGGGCTCCAGTGCCCAGGGAATCTTCTCTCTCTCTCTCTCTGATTCTACCCCCCCTGCCCCTCGCCCCCTCGCCCGCCCTTCACGCAGGCCCCTCCCTCCCGCCTTACCCTCGCCGCCCCCACTTCACGCCCACCGTCTTGCTTTCGCCACGTCCTTCCGTCCTTCCACCGTCCTCCATCTCCGCCGCGTAGAAGGCATTAGCCGTCTGGGAGGGGACAGGAGGTCTAGTCCAGACATCGGTGGCCCTCACGAACCGGGAGAGAGGAGGAGGAGGTAGGAGGAAGGAGGAAGAGGAACGGCCCGCGCCAAATGCGTCTTGGAGCCTCCCAGCGTAACCTCGACGACGACGATGCCGACGCCGATGTCAACGACGACTACGAAGACGGAAGCGGCGACGCCGCCGGCGGCAAAGACGATCCCAGAGATTTGACGATGGTCGGGAGCGGCAAAGAGGGGGGCGTCAAAGAGGGGGGGGTGCAAATCATGACCGGCGGCATGTGCGCGGCCCGACGGGGGGGCCAGGGACGTAATGAAATAAGAAGAGGCGCCATGAGATCTGGGGAAATATCATGGCCCCCGCCATGATCTCCACCCCCCCCTAGTCATCACCCCCCTCTTTTCCGCCCCCGAGATGGGTTTTTTAACTCGCTGCCCACGAGGTCCTGACCTCGTCCCAGCGGGCAAGTCTCCACCAAAAAGCCAGCTGCTGATGGCCTCGGGGGCCCGAGAACGGCCGCCACAGGTGCCGAACTGGACAAACATTCCGAGATCGAGACTAGAAGAATGAAGGGGCCCCAGGACACACAAATAAATACACACAAATAACATGATTCCCCATATTTTCCCATATTTTCTGGGTTTTTGTCTTCCCCACCACTTCCCATAATTTCCCATATTTTCTGGGGAATTGACGATGAATTGTGTCTGTGTGTTTCTTTTCCTCCTGAAAGAAGACGAAGACGAAGACGAAGACGAAGGAAACTGAACAGATAGACGCTCAGACAACGGAAGACGCATAACCTGTCGGAGGTCTGCGCGGATCTCTTGGATGGGCGCCAGATCCCCGCCAGGAAGCACCTGAGCACTTGCGGAGCACAGCGTGCAGGGAAAAAGAGCAAAGGTGGGAGGAGGGTGAAGCGTCAGCCAGCCGATGGATACAAATCACGGCTGGCCGACGCGTGAGCTGTAACCACCGCAGCTTCGCGCTCCCAGCCAGCAGCTAGGGCCGTATGGCCGTCTTGGGTGTCCCTGCGTAGCCGGGAAACTTGCCTTGCGCGATGCGGGCCAACATTTCGCGACTCTTCCCAGAAAAGTCAGAGCAATCAGCGGTAAGCTGGCGCCCGTCAACATAGGCTGCTCGTCAGCCATGGTGGCAGAACTACATTCTGAAACGGTCCCAGAATCCAAAGCGGTGGGAATCACACAGGGTAAGGCCAGACAACCACGGGCCCAGGGACCGAAACCAAGAACATATTTGGGCCACCTTCTGGGCCGCGTCGGACAAAGAATCCATCGCACAGAACTCCAGAAGTTTGCCCCAGAACGTTTGTCACACTTGGAGCATCAGTAACGTTTGTCACACTTGGAAATGCAGTGGGCACTAGCCCTAGCAGCCCTGTCCCGCCTAGTGCCAAGACAGGCCCTCCCAGGGGCCAACAAATGATCTTCTTTGGCTTTGATGGGGTCCGCTGCAGCCGCGTCCGCAAGTGCCAACCGAGCTCTCCTCCTAACAAGGGCTAGGTGACGTCCCACTGGTCCGTCGCGGGCACATCACCGTCGAGACCAGCCGTCCAATTACGCTCGGAAGCCTCACCAACTGCGACGTCGACCACCGCATTGCCCACAGCTAAGAGACCCGCGTGCGGACTGGAAACCAGGATCTTCTAGAAGGCGCCGCCAGGGGGATTCAGCGCAGATCCAAAAGATCCGCGCGTACGTCTAAAAGTGTACCCGTCGGTCGGAATCTGTAGGTGGAAACATGAAGTAGGTAGGCGCATAAAGCAAACAGGGTTTAGGCACTCCCAGAGAAAAACAGCACACGGCAAAAACACATCGGCTCTTGGAGCAGGAAGTCGCTTGAAGTAGATCGGGATCAGGGAGTCCAGAAAGACCTACTTCCAACGACCAACGTGTATTCACGTACTCTTTGTCCCTCAATAATTGTGGGGGTACCGGTACCTGTAGTCCGGGGAGGGTACCTGTAGTCCGGGGGAGGGATACCTGTAGTTCAGGGGAGGGTACCAGTAGTCTGGGGTGGGGTACCTGTATCACGCGTCAACGCATGCGTGTATGTAGTCCTGTGGGGGTGCCCGTAGTCCGGGGGGGGGTGGACCCGTAGTCCGGCTGGGGGGGGTACCTGGAGTCAGGGGGGGGGTACCTGTAGTCTGCAGGGGAGGGGTACCTGTACTTCCGGGAGGGGGCACCTGTAGTCCGGGGGGTACCCGTAGTCGGGGGACCCAGAACCATCCAGGGACACCGTATGCACGTGCAGGTCTTCCGCGTTCGAGAAGCATGCTGCCGTCGGCGGCAACGCCGGCGGCGGCGGCAAGGCTGAGGCGGCGCGCCGCCTCCACGTGCGCGGCCGCCTCCGCGGCCGCGGCGCGCAGCGCCTCGCGCCGCGAGCGGTCGTCGGCGGCGCCGGGGCCCTCCTGACGCGCGTGCGCGGCGGCTCCCTCGAGGGCCAGGATGTTCCTACCTACTTGTGAGCCTGGGCCACCAGGAATAATTTCGAGCACCCAAGCAGAGCCGAAGCTCGAGGGCTTTCACGTGTCGGGCCCAGGGAGACACTCGTTCGACACGGTTTCGACACTGGTTCGACACTGTTTCGACACTTTTCCGGGCGCTCGAAATCATTTCTGGGATGTGGTCCTTAAGTACGGTGGGAGCAGCAGAACTCGAGGACCAGGGCCGTCGCCGAGGCTTTCGGGCGTTCTCGGAGGCCCCTCGAGGTTCTCCAGCCTTGGAATGCCCCCCACCAGCTGCGCCTCGCCGACGGCGTGCCGAGAATGCCAAGATCGTCCCGCACGGCCGCCGACGAAGCATGACTCGAAAACCATACTTCCCTGCGTCGCCCCGCACCGGGACCCACGACAGCCAAACCAGGACCCAGGACGAAGAGCTGGGAGGAGGAGGAGGAGGAGGAGGAGGAGGCGGGCGAGGAGGAGGAGGAGGAGGAGGAGGAGGAGGAGGAAGAGCTGGTCCCCAGGGAAGGGTCCAGACCTCGGGGGCTCGACGCTGCGAGGTAATATCGCGACGTCGGAGGTCTGGCCAGGACGGGGACCAGGCCCGCGGCCTGGCTGCGAGGAGGCAGGCCCGGGGCCAGAGGACTGGCAGGGAGAGAGAGAGAGGGCGTCCGCGCTGCGCACGGACTGCTCTGCCCATGCAAGCCCCAAGTTTAGGAGGCAACTGCTGGGAGGTTTTCGTCGGAAAGATTAAGGAGGATTAAGCCCCATTTGGGAGCTGTTACGCCGGAGTGGGCCTCGGATTAAGCGGGATTAAGCTGGATTAAACGGGATTAAGCGGGATTTAGCTGGATTAAACCGAATTTCGGACCAGGGCGAAAACAGAATTTGACCTCCCAGGAGTTGCATCTGAACCAAGTCAGGGGGGATGCACGGGCCGCACGAGGGGGGCCAAGCAAGCAGCGCATCGCCGTGGAAGGAGTGCAGCGGGAGGGTGACGTCGGACAGCCGCACGGGGTACCCGAGCAGATCGACACGGTGCCCAACATCAAACGTTGTCCAAAACAGACAGACAGCGGCGGCTGTTCGGCAGGCGATCTGTCTCTCAAATGGACAGCGACCGCGGCGACGCCGACAGCGCATCCTATGCAGAATCGGTGCACCCATTATTTCAGTACACATTTCGCCCCCGCCGAGAGACTAGGAGCAGAGCGAAACAGACATCGTATAAATGAACTCGTGGAAGAATAGCGTATCCGTATCCGCGACCTCGCGGGCCACGGCCACTGGGCCACGACCCCGCAAATACAGGGCGTTTTTGTTCGCGGACGCCCCGCGCGGAACGTATCCGTGCGACCGTGCACTCGCGGGATGGAGTCCTGGAAACCAGACCGCGAGGGCGCGGATACAGATACGTTCGCCAATCGTGGTGCATGGCAGATCTCGTTGTGCGCAGTGGTCCAATGGCAAAGCTGGGTGGGAGTAGCACGCATCAGGAGAAGGGAATTGGAGAGGGCGGGCGAGATGCATACGGACCGAGGTAAAACCTAGCTGAATCGGGCTGCGTCGGCACGGAATCGAAGTCGAATCGTATCGGCTGCGCCACGATGCACGACAACGCCATGCGAGCATCGGGCCGCATGGGATCGTCGGAACATCGGAATCGAATCGGATCGAGCCGGCCAGAATCAGTAACGAATCGGACCGATCGGATGAAAATGGGCCATGGTGGGCCGCAAATGGTTGGTCCCAGCCCAATCCGAGCCGGCCATGCCACCTGAGAGGGACGCTGGACTCCTGCGCTGGGGGCCGTTCCATCTCGGGTGAAACACTGAGCCCCTGCAGTGAGCTCGCACAAAGGCCTCACAAACGGGGTCCGAGTAGATAACCGGGGGATGGCGCCGCATCGCCCATCGCCGACGCATCGGCGAGGCATCGGCGACGTCGAGGTGGAGAAAACTGGGCTCCAAATCGAGCCGCGAGCATCGGCGACGTGGACCAATCCTCTGTTCTCACGCTCTCGGACACCGTGTGGGAGCTCTGGAGGCCCTAACGCTCGACTCGGGGCTGAGCAGCGCGTCCGCCGGGCTGAGCAAGCACCCCGCCGCCATCCGCGCGCAACACGGGCTCTGCTCGCACTCGTAGGTGTCGGGTGCCGTCCCGAAAGGGAAGAGGAAGAATACGAATCATAATAATAATAATAATAACAATAATAATAATAATACTAATAATACTAATAATAATAATTATAATAATAATAATAATAATAATAATCATAATAATAGCAATAATGCAAATTAGAATAATAAGAATAGGAAAACCAAGAACAAGTCTTTTCTGGGCTGGGCAGTCCACAACCTACTCGGGCCCCATGCGGGAGCCCTGCATCGAACCGAGCCCAGATCTCAAAGCAGCACGTTCCCCGGGCCTGCCTCGCCCGTGTGCTCGAGTCATGCCCGAGCGCGCGGAGAAGGAATGCGGAGCAGGAGGCTTGCAGGCCCCGGAGCCCAGCCCAGCCGCTTGCCCAACTTCGCCGAGCATCGAGGCCCCGCCGACCCCCCCAGACCCCAGACCTCCTCACGTCGTGCTGAAAGCCAGCGACCGAAGGGGCTTCGCCGTTTCTGCCGGCCTCTCACCGGGCCCCATCATCCTGACCACTTTCCCGAGCTGCGCCCAGCCGTGGCGACGCGAGACCTCCAAGATTATGTTGCTCCCATCGTACTCAAAGTCCACATCCCAGCACAAATTTCGAGCACCCGGAAAAGTGTCGAAATAGTGTCGGAGCAGTGTCGAAACAGTGCCCGACGAGTGTCTCCCAGGGCCCCGCACGTGAAAGCCCTCGAGCTTCGGTACTTGTGTGGTGCTCGAGCTCTTTCTGATAGTCAAGGCTAAAGTAATTAGGCTGGAACATCATAACCCCAGGAGCGCCTAATAAAAGCCTCCGCCGCCGCACGGCCGCCGCACCCTCGGCCGCGGGCCACGGCGCCGTCGCGCCGCCCCCGTTGCCGCGGCAGCGTCCGCGCAGACGGCCCACGTGGACGCGGCGCGCCGCCCCCGCCGCCGCCGCCGACGCGTCGCCGCGCAGCGCCCGGACCCAACCAGCCTCGAACTGATCCCTATCCGTAAGACGGGCACGCCGAAAGCGATGGCAACCTTAGTGAAGGGGCCCCAGGACACATAAATAAATATACACAAATAAAAAGATTCCCCATATTTTCCCATATTTTCTGGGTTTCTGTCTTCCCGCCCACTTCCCATATTTTCCCATATTTTCTGGGGAATCGAGGATTAATTGTGTCTGTGTGTTTCTTTTCCTCCTGACTTAGGGATAGGCCCTCAGAAACCGAGGGAATCCTCAAGATCGGTATCGAAGCAAGGTGGCGCCAAACGTAGGGCCAGGGAGATGCTTCAAACAAGGAAGACCCGGCCCGCCATCCTCGGCGGCGGGCGCCGGCGCGGGCGGCGCCGGCGCCGGCGCGGCGGCCTCGGGCTCCTGCGGGCACAGCGGCCGACGCCGCCGCCGTCGTCCGCCTCGTCGGCGCAGGTGGCCCGCCGGTCGCCCCTCGTCACCGTCGCCGTCGCCGCTTGCAGCCGCGATTGTCGCCGCCGAGGCGTCTGGGCACCCTCAGGCCCTCCGCGGTGCGGCCGCAGGGGGCCTCGGGAAGGGCACGGAGGACACGAGGCGGCGGCGAGGGCGCGCAGAAGCGCCTCGAGGGCGACTGCACCCCGCGGTGCCGTGGCGGGCGCGCCGCCAGTGGAGGGGGAGGAAACGCCTGTGCGTCTGTTGACTACGTACCAGACCACCCCAACCCAACCCGAAGACCCGAATTTCGGGTTGGGGGGGGTAAGGGTTCCACACGTGTTTTTGCGATGTTTCCCGACACCCCCCCCACTGGAAATCGAGGGTAAATCTGAGCCTTCGGGTTGGGTTGGGGTGGTTTGGTGGGTGGTGATCTGTGGGCCGTGCCCGGCCAGCCATCCGCTGCAGGTGTCTGGCGCGGGTTGGTCCTCTGCTCGTGTGCGTTGCCAGAGGTGCCCTTCGAGCCGAAGCGCGCCTTCGGGCCTTCCTGGGGAGGCCCGCCCGGATGCTGGAGGCCTCCCCAGTGGGGTCCGAACACGTGGTGTCGGAGGATCGCGCCGCCTCGCCAATGCCTCGTTTCCATCTGCCCATCTGTCCCCGGGGTGGCCACATAAAGCCCTCAGGAAAAGCAATTGCAAATGGTAAGACATCGGGCCCGCCAAAAGGTCTGATCCGGCCTGGATAGGCTCGGGCCTGACGAGGCGCATCAATCACACATCTCTGACGTCGCAGCCCGCTCGCGACTTGTGCCCTACAGCTCTTGACTGCATCTCCGAAGCGGTCTGACGCCGCCGGCGGATGTCTGACAGCCCCGTGGCCCAGAACTGGTCCCCAGAGGCTGGAATCGCAGAGCGGCTGTGGTTGTTTTTTTTTTCCAAACGCCTGGCACTCCGGGATGCAGCAGCGGTCAGCACCGAACCGATTTGAACGTGCCTCGAATCGGACCGCATCGGCACGGATTCGAAGTCGAATCGGATCGGCCGCTCCAGGATGCACATCAGCGTCATGCAAGCATCGAGACGCATCCCCAGTCATCCGACGCATTGATGTTTCCAATGCGGTGTCCACCGAAGTCCAGGCCCTTCCCTTGAGGCCGAACTCTTCATCCTGAGCGGTTGTTTGACGGTCCTGAGGCCTGCCGAGGGCTCCCAGAAGCCCTCCGAGATGATTTGTTCACGACGCGACCATGCCTAGAATCGGAGCGTCGCAGCGTCGGAATCGAATCAAATCGGGCTGACCAACATCGCTATCGAACCGGCTCGATCGGACCGAAGTGTACCCTGGGAGGCAGGCGTGGGGTGATGCGGCGGCCTCCAGCGAGCTGGAAGCCACCATCGGGGCAGCCAGTTCCGGAGGCACGGCGACCTCTCGGGTGCGCGGGAAGAGGAGTTCATGGGGCAGGCTGCAACGCTGCCCGCAAGAATCCGGAGGAGTGTCCACGCGAGGCGACCAAGCGGGGTGGGCCCGAGCACCCAAAAGCAAACATAACAGATGCGGCTAGCCAGGCACTCTCAGGATGCAGAAAGCACTACCCTCAACTTCATTCCACACTGGTGTTCTGGACAAGTCGATCCAAGTAACATATTCACTGGTAAAGCCCAGAAGCTGCCGCACGTGTCTACGTACATCATCAACCAAAACTGTGTTCTTGGGCCTCGCTTGCCTGGCGATCTGTTTGCCGAGGATCCAACTGCGGGGCGATCCGCCGTCCGGGGGACCGAGGCCATGGGCCTCAACGGGCGGTGGGGATATGGAGATATGTTTTGGCCCAAGGCATCCATATCTGCCGTCCGCCGAGATCTCAGAAGATTGATCCCACAGGCGGCAGCTATGGATACAGTCAAAAACCCTAATAAGGACGCGCGGTAAGGACGCAAGACCCTTGGAAGCCGAAGTTGGAATTTTTGGGGCGGCGGCTGACGAAAACCTCAAGGACGCAAGAGCAAGGAAGAGCAAGGACGCAAGGGTACCCTGAGCAAAGTCGCGCGTCCTTATTCGGGTTTTTGACTGTAGCGCATCATGGTCCGGGGTGTGTGCACACACGAAGGCGGGCGAGGGAACGGACTCGCCCGTATGGGGAGACCTACCAATCGAAGGATTGACCCAGCCAAACCTCTGGCCAGTCCTTTTGCTCGCCATGCAGCCTACCCTCCCGGCCAACCCCAATTCTTACCACAAGGTATCGCAGATTGAAAAAGGAGGGGGGCAGGAAATCTGAAGATCTCCTGTCCCCCGCCACGACATCCACACCGAACTAGTCCTCACCCCCGTCTTCGACGCCGATTTTCGGGTCATAGTTCGGGCCTCCAGCGAGACGGTTCTCGCACCCCCCTAACAGCTCTCGTCGGGGCGAAGCTGCCGAAAAACATCTCGAAACTGGAGGATCCTGAGGACCCACCAGAACCTCTTCCCAATATGAGACCACGGAAGAATGGCACCACCACCACAACCACCACCTGTGCGAGAAGCCAACGGGGGCACCTCGTGGCCTCGCACATGTGCAATCGGTTAGACCCCAATGGAGTTAGACACCGCACACGAATCCCCCAAAGCAATACTGACGGTGTGGCTATGAAGGGAGATCGTGTGGACAACAAATTTCCAAATCCCCAATACATCGCCCACATTAAACTCAACATTGCTTCTGGGGGCCGAGGATGATGAACATCCCCCTCAAGCGTGCGAGCGTTCGACCAGTTTGTCCATGTACTGTCAATGGCTGAGTTGTGTTTTCTTCTTCTGCTGCATGTTCACAATGCCCTAGGATGTGCAATGCTTCGCGTCCACCCGGTGAACCATCCAGAAATACTCCCCAAGCCAAGTGCTGATCAAGGAACAATCGCCACTTGCAGCCCAGGACTGCACCGCGCATGTTTTCACTAATTTTTTCCAGGGGGAGGAGGGACGAAGAGGAGGAAGAGGAGGAGACTAGAAATGAGGATGTAGAAGTAAACGATTAATGAGGCGAGCGTGCTTGCATCAGCGTACACAGAAAGCGTGTATAAGGCGAGAATAGAGCGGGCACGGGAGGATAGCCTCCCGGAACCACAGCACACATGACAGTAGCAAAGGGAGACCATTACAACAAGCAAAAGTGAGAACGGGCAGGTGAGCTACCGATCGAGGCTGTTGTTCAAGCTGGTCCGTCGTGCATTCGGTAAAACAATGCAGATGAAGGCTCTGCGGGCCGCCCCTTCATGAAAACTTGCCTGGCCGCAAGCGGATTCGTTCAACCTGAATTCGGCACATCCTTAGTTCGGCGGCCTCCACACCGCTCCTGAGGTACATCGACCGCCCACAGAGCCAACCGCAAAAACGTTTCACGGCACTGGTGGCAGGAATGGAAGCACTCCCGCCAAAGCCCGCGGTAGTTGCCGAAACAAGCTAATCGATACCCCACCCGAAAAATGCGAGACCATTAAGGAGCACTGCCAAGCAACCGTGAGCTGTCCGGACACAGCCCGAGCCAGGCCGCTCACTTGAGTGCCCTACTCATCGATCTCGCCCGCTGGTGTCGTACATCCGCTTTCCGATCCTGCGTGACCTCGTGACGCAGTCACGAGAGTAATCTCCTTTCCTTTGCGTGAGTGAACTATGCTGTGAGCTTGGACGGCCTTCTTCAGCTTCTCGTCGCTGAATCCTACCGTGCCGTGATCATAGCTGATATGGCCGTCCATCACGCTGAGGTGTAAGCTCTCAGCCATTGCTGCCTTTGGTGATGGGGTCGGCCACCATGTCCCGAGTGTCGCACCACTGCAAGGCGTAGACATGTTTGGTGCGCGCCTGGTCGGCTACCACCACAGGTGTCCAGCCATGCTGTTCTCGGACGGCGGCCGGACCGGGTCCATGAGCAAGGCGCTGGAAACGGGCCTCCTGGGGGACCCTTTGCGCCACCGAGGGATTCGCTTCGAAATTCTGGCCAGAACGCTCCCCAGGAGAGGTCCGTGAAGTAGCGGTATCGGTGCCTTTTGGCTTCGGGCATCTTGGACACCCCCCAAGCCTCTGCAGGCGCGGCGGCCGCCCCCTGCGCCGAAGCGGGCTCCGGCGCCGCGGCGGGCTCTGCGGCAGCGGTTGCCGGAGAAGGCGCAGCATCCTGCTCAGCGGGGGGGGGGGGGAAACTGACGCGACACGGTTAAAAACCCGACCGGACAGGGACGACGACGACAGAGACGAAGACGAAGACGAAGACGAAGACGAAGACGAAGACGAAAACGACGACGACGACGACGACGACGGACCTGGTACATCTTGCGGGGTGGGCTGTCTGTGCCCTGTCGGCGATCAATGGGCGATTGGGGATCGATACATCCCCCCTGAGTCTATCCCCCCCCAACGTTGCCCCTGATGAACGCAGCTCGATGAACCAAGCTTGAACTCCATCAACTTGTCTCTCACAACGTGCGGCCAAGAAGGCGTGAAATAGGAGAGGGAGAAGGAGGAGGACGACGACGATGACGAGTGAGAGCAGGCAGCATGGTGTTCCAACAGCAAGCGTGGCGGGGGGGGCTCCCGACGCGCAGAAAGAAGTCTAGAAAGCTAGAAGGGGGATGGGAGCGCCCCCCCTCCCACCCCCCACCCCCCGCGTCGCGCTCGCTGGATATTGCTCTATCCAGTGTGTTGAAGTAAGCTCCTGGCGACAGGATCGAAACGGCTCGCACGCAGCAGATGTCGCACTTCCGCCGTGCCGTGTCCCGATCCCCTCCTCCGCCCGCCCCGAATGAGCATCGTTTCACCGATCCCCATTTTCGCTGGCAGGGCCTTGGCCCCACAGGCCGACTTACCCCCGAGATGGGGATGTAGATTGCTCACTTCGGGTTTCGAAAGGCCTCACCCCATCGCAGTGGGTGCCATGGTGGTGCTGATCTACCGCCATGGCCAGGTGGGGATGGGAATGGGTCAAACGATACTGCCCGAAAGACTCGTCCAGTCTGAGGTCGGGCATGTCCCCCTACAGGCGGCTTTTGGGCGCAAAATTTGAAGCAGCCAGAAAAAATCAAACAATACCCATACATGGTCAACAAAAAATCGCCCCCGTACTGTGTTATGACTATCTTTGAACATTCCCCCTGTAGAGGGACACGCCAACTCGGGGCCTGGACCCCATCCCGGGGTCTGTCCCCTGAGCACCGCGTCGAGGCGGCTGCGGCCGTGGCGATGAGAGGCCCAAAAATGAGAACGAGACGCGCCCGAGAGGGCCGCCGTTATCTCGACTGGGCCTCCGAGAACTGGAATTACAGTCGGGAGTGTCCCCCATACAGGCGGATTTCGGACGAACACTTAGACATAGTCAGAAAATACACCCAAAATGCTCGAACATACTTGGAAAATTCGCCCCCTGACGATGTTTTCCCTTTTTTGAATATTCCTCCTGTAGAGGGACAGGCCCGACTTAAAACTGGAACCTCTGACATCCGACGAGCTGATTTGTCAATTCGCGGCCCCAAGCTCCCCGACCGCTTCCCGGGTATTTTTCGTCCTGGATGCGTCTTCGATGGTCCTGGGGTCCAAGCACGCCCCCCACCCCAAGGGCCGAAGTCTGTGGAAAAACGCGGCTTGAACAAACACACATCGTCGCAATTCTTGGAACTGCCCATCTGGCCTTTTCCCGAAACACTGACCCCAACAAAAACAGCCATCTATTTGGGGTCCATGGTTTTACTGCCGCCAGCTTCCGCTGGCTTCCGCCCGCGGAGGCGGCCTCCTTTTACTTCCGCCGCCTTCCGTTGGTCGTCCGCCACCTTCCGCCGAGGAAGAGATGCCGACTCCTTCGATCCTCCTTAAGGCGAGGCCCTTTCTGGAGCGCGCCGTGTCTGGGGAGACCAAGAAGCACCGATGCCGCTACTCCCCAAACCTCTCCCGGGGAGAGTTCTGACCAGGATTTCGAGGCGAGTCCAGCGGTGGCGACGAGGGCCTCCCAGGAGGCCGAGAAGGGGAAAGCGAGGGAAGGGTAGCGGCCTGGCTTCTCCTCCCCTGAGACTTCCTGGAGCGCGCCCGTGTGGGATAGGCCCGGGGTCCCCGGGCGCGCGCGCCTGCGCGGAGGCGGCGGGCGGGCACTCCGCGCCAGCTGCCGGCGCAGGGGCGCCGCGCATGGCCGCCAGGTCCTGCGGGGGGGATGGCGCTTTCCCCGCGGCCCGACGCCGCCGCTCGCCCGCCGCCGCCCTCCTCCGCCTCGCGCGCTCCGGCCGCGGCCGCTCCCTCCCCGCCCTCGACCGCCCACCTCGGCCGCCCGCCCCCCTCGGCCCGGCCGCCCCCCCCCCCCGCTCGAGTGTCCGCCTCCCGGGCGCTGCACTTGTTGTTCTCCGCCCGGTCGCGGGCCCCGGGCACCCGCACAGATCGATCTGGCTCGAGAGGTGGCTCGGAGCGATGGAAGTCCAGGGCCCTGGCCGTGATTTTGTGCGGTGCCGCACCCTCACAGATCGATCTGGCTCGAGAAGAGACTCGGAACGGTGGAAGTCCAGGGCTCCGGCCGTGATTTTTTGCGCGGTGCCGCACCTCGGCTCTCGGTGTCCTCCATTCCCCGCGCTGCTCCCAAGAGGGCCCCCCCCAGAGGCCTCCAAGACTCCTGGGGTCCTCGTCGAGAGCTCCCAAGAGGCCCCCAAGAGGGGAACCTCAGACTGGCATTTACGAAGCCCTCCACCCTGACAGTGGCCCCCGAGACAGCCAGCGGGCACCCCAAACCCCCAGGACGGCCCCAAGAGGCCCACAAGAGGCCCCCAACAGAGAGGCTTCCAAGAGGCCCTACGAAACACAGAAGAGGCCCTTGCCCTCTTGTCCACGACCCAGCCATAATGGCGGAATGGGCCGAAGGCCATTCACTGTTATTGGAATTCAAGCATGGTGCCGTCTTGGGATCAAACAACTGTGACACCCTCCAGAACGCCCAGCAATAGGAGGGCGAAATTCTTGGACATGGGCGGCGAATGTGTCAGGCTTACGTGTCGGCGCGATCGGAAACGCAACGCCGCCCATCCTGTCCCTCAACTGCTCTCCTCCCTGGCCTTTCGGATCTTCTCTTCGGTGCTCCAGAGCACCAGCAAGGGCCTTTCACGCTGAGTCAGTGTGCCACGCGCCGCATGAGATGTGCGATCTTACACTTCCCTGTGGCAAAAACCATGTAACCCATTCTGCCGCCCAGAAGCCCCCAGAGCCCTCGGGGGAATTCAAAAACGCAGCAAACAGTCCAAGCATGCTCGAGAAGATCGATCCTCTACCGCCGACAACGATGAAAAACGCATTACTTTTCAAGTCGTTGCAAACACCTCTGAAGATTCTTCGCTTCGCTGCGCTTGCAACCCTCGAATGAGGACACCACAGACCGGGACGGCTCCGTTCGCCGCGAAGTCCTGGTCGGAACGCGGTGCAGCACAGGCCCGGAAATCAATTTCGAGGAGGAGGAAGAGGAGGAGGCCGAGGTAGGCTCGAGCTGGATCGAACCGCGAAACATCGCCTGGATTGTTAAGGAATCGTGTTCGAATCGGATCGTTCAGGATTTGTTCGGCCTCGGCCCCCTCAGGCCAAAGAAGAAATCGGATTGCGCTGGAACGGCTAAGGTCGGTATCAGAATCGAGCACTGTGGATCGAACCGGACAGTGAACAGCCTTGCGCAGGGGGAGCCGGAGCAGGAGGGGCCCAGTCCTCGGCGTACGCCTCCGAGAGCGCCTGCCAGTAGGCCGCGTCGCCCACCACCTGCCCACAAGCACAAAACACTGCACCCCCCCAAATCGGGGGCGGCCAAGAGGGGGGCGTCCAAGAGGGGAGGGCGCAAATCATGGCCGGCGGCATGTGCGCGGCCTGGGGGGGGGAGCGGGGACTGAAACAAGAAGAGGCGCCATGAAATCTGGGGAGATCTCATGCCCCCCGTCATGATACCCCCCCCCCCGCGCCTAGCCATCACCCTCCTCTTGGCCGCCCCCGACCAAACACCAAGTGTAGGGGAACAACAAGTGACATAAACATAAAAACTCGGAGGTCCGCGCGGATTTCTCGGATCGGCGCTGGGGCCCCCCGGCGGCGCCTCCGGCGCCGCCCCTGGCGCGCTCCGCGCGCCAGGGAGGGGGGTCCAGCGCCGATCCGAGAAATCCGCGCGGACCTCCGAATTTTGATGTTTATGCCACTGTTTGTTCCCCTGCAGTGGGCATACGGAAAAGCGGTTCCTGGGGAAAACGGGCCCTGCGACTGCCTCGCTGCTCAAGGGCCCCGTGGGGGGGCCCTGCTCGGGCCCAGGGAGCGTCACGGAAGCGGCGCGGCACGACGAAGCGGTCCTGGTGCACCTCCCCCAAGAACTGGAACCCGCCTCTGCCTGGACACCTTGGAGGGGCAACGATAGGGGAGGATATAGGGATAGGGGGGAACATCGACGCGAAGTCGGCGATGCATCGCCGACAGATCGGCGATGGGCCTCCGAGAATAACTCCGCCCCTTCCTGGGCAGGTTGGGGCTATCGGGCCCCCATCGGCGACCAATGGGCGATTGGGGGTCGATGCATCCCCCCCTATGCCCTATGCCTATCCCCCCCTATCGTTGCCCATGAACCTTGCCTTCATGCGACCGGACCGCAGGCATGCGCAGCATGGATGCCAAGGCCCCGGGACGCCCAAGCTCAGGCCGAGGGGGGGAGCCGGGGGCCCCCACGGGTCAAGGCCGAGGTGCGTGGGCCGAGTGGCAAGCATGTCCACGGGAGCCGTCGAACGCAAGAGGCGGGTGGAAGCGTGAGGCAGGAAGGCGTTGGACGCAGATTGGGGCTGCCGCCCGCCCCCTGAAAGGGGTAAGGAGAAGGCGAAACCACTCGATCATTCCCCAATCAGTGCTTGCACTGAAGGAGTCCTCGCGGAGATTAAAGGTTTTGGCGAACAATTCCCGCCGATTCTGGTGGCAGGCTGGGTTCCCGGGCTCCCGGCTCCGGGTTCACGGGTAGTGGTTCCGGGGCGATGTCGGTGGGTTCTGGATTCCCGGGCTCCCGGGTTCCCGGTCGATCTCCTCAGCGAAAACCATCCACTGATTGGGGTTTTTCTCTGGTGTAATGAAAATAGGAAGGCGCCCAGAGTAGGTTGGGATATGGATACCCAAGAATACAAACTTTCTCAAAAGCGCGTACCCTTTGCAAGTTCTGCATCCTTATGATGCGGTGTCACTGCGATCGTGCGACCATAGCCCCTGCACGCTCTTCTCGCGCTTGAGTTCTGTCTTCCTTGAAGCCCACCGTATCGATGGCGGGGGCGAGGGTTCGTGCACTAAGTCCATCCAAAACAAAGGCAAGCGTCCCCTCCATCCTGATTCCATATTGATCTGTGCTCCTTCTGTGCCGCGTAGCTGGCCGATAGGGATGAAAGCCAAGAACTGCAACCCTACCTGTCGAAGACAGACACGGCAACCGCCGTCTCTGCTCCCGATATTGTCTTTTGGCGTCGACGTTGCAAACAAATATAAGTATCGTTTAACCGATCCCCATCTCCAGCGGCGTGGCCTGGGCCCCGCTGGCCGCTTTGCCCCCCTAGATGGGGATATAGGTCGCTCTCTTTGGGTTTCGAGGGGCGTATCCCCAACTGGGGTGGTAATTTGGTGGGGGTCTCGAAGGGGATGGAGATGGGGATGGGGATCGGTAAAACGATACCGAAAATAACGATGATGGGACGCGGCGCGCATCGTGCGTCAAAGAGCGAGCTGTCGCTGTCGCCTCGGCACCGCGCTCCCCTGTTCCCGAGCCTTGCGCCCCCGCCTCGGCGCGGCGCACCTGTTGCACGCGCCAGGCTCATCGACGCGGCGCTGCGCACGAACGTGCTCGCACGAGCACGGCAGCGGCAGCAGCACCGCGCGCGAGGGGGCGAAACGCTGCCCTCGCACGGGCGCCACGCGGCCTCTGCGTCTGCGAAGGAGCCGGTGCTGGCTCGGCGCGGCGCGTGCGCCGCCCTCGCCGAGCTCTCATCGGAAGCGCTGCCGCCCCCGCCGCTGCGCGGCCCGCGTGGCCTCTCCCTCGTCGGAGGCGGGTCCGCGCGCGAGCGCCTGCCGCTCGGCCGGGTGGGGGCGCGGTCGAGCTCCAGTGCAGCGTTGTGCCACGAGTGGCTATTCAGTTGTGAGGAGGAGGAGGAGGAGGAGGAGGAGGAGGAGGAGGAGGAGGAGGAGGAGGAGGGGGGATGGCGGGAAAGGGGCTCGGCCCACTGATTCGCTCGGCCTGGCTAATCGGACCCCTCCCTCCATGCGCTCAGGGCCCATCAAATTCCCTCCGCTCCACCCTTCTTTTCTTCTGCAAGCCACCCGTTCCTGCCTGCGGCCCCCGTCTCCCTGCCCCTCTCCCCCACTCGTCTCGTTACCCCTCCCGCGCCAGTCCCGTTGTCCTCTGCCCATCCAACCCGCACGTTCTCCCTTTATTACGACCGCCACCACCACTGAGCCGTGCATCCAGAAGGACGCGTGGGCAGAAGAGCGCGCGCTTGACAGCTCTTCGGAGGCATCACAGCAGAGAGCGAGAACGCGGAGCGCTCGGATGCGAGACAGGCAGCGGCGCACCTCACGACCGCGGCGAATGCATCAGTATCCACGCCCTCGCGGTCTATAGATTCGGGGGGCACGATCCCGCGGATACGCGGTCGCACACACACACACACACACACACTCACACACACACACACACACACACACACACACACACACACACACACACGCACGTTCCACGCGCGATATTTGCGAGCACATGTCTTGTATTTGTGGGATTGTGGTTTAGGGGCCTAGTTTGCGAGGCCGCGGATACGGATAGGTTGTTCGTTCATGATTTCAAGTCCTTCGCAATGGCGCACTACAATCACTAGTCTCAAACCACAAACGAACATTTCGGAATCGGGGCCCCAGTCGGCGATCACCGCGTCGGCCAGGATGCCCGAAACGAGAAGCTGGATCGGAATCGGATCGGAACATTTCGAGTCGGATCGAGGTCGAACCGGCTGAGCCAGCACGGGCTAAGCGGGCAAGCGATGACGAAGATCACGACGGCGAGCCCCCTCGGCGACGAGCACGAAGGTGAGTGTGGCGAGTACGCCGAGTGCGACGGCGAGTGCGACGGCGGACTGGGACGCCACCTCTTCCCGCTGGGACGCCACTCCCGCCTGGGACGCCACGCCCCCCCCCCCTGGCTGGGACGCCACCCCCTCCTCGCCTGGGACGCCCTCCCCCCCGACTGGGACACCCCCGCCCCCCTCGGGACGCCACCCCCTCCTCGCCTGGGACGCCCCCCCCCCCCGAGCGGGACGCCACCATCCCCGGCCTGGGACGCCCCCCGCCCCGCGGCGAGAAGGCCACCACCCCCTCCGCTGGGACGCCCAACCCCCCTGACTGTGACGTCCCCTCCCCCCCCGCCCCTCCCCCCTCCTCCCGGCGGCGACGACGACGACCCCGACGGCGGCGGGAGGGGCCTCGGAAGGCCGTTATCGGCCTGCGGCCTCGGAGCACAAGAACGAAACCAGGGCCGGGCGAGGGAAGGGGGCGAGAGCTCCGGGGCGTCGCTCGGCGCCAGACGCCGCAAGGCCCACCCTCGACGACGGCGGCGGCGATAGCGAGGGCGAGGGCGACGGCGGCGGCGCCAGAAGCGCCAGCGGCACCGACAGCACCAGCAACGCTGCCACCGCGGCGGGGTCGTCGTCGCCGCTGCCGCTACCGTCATCCTCCTCTTCCTCCGCCCTCCTTTTTCTCCTCCATTTCTGGACGAGGGCGATGACGACGAAGACGACGACGACGACGGCGGCGGCGGCGGCAACGGCGACGACGACGACGGACGACCGAAGGAACGGAAGGGAGGTAGGGGAAGGAGGGAGGAAGGGAGGTTTGGTCCTCGACAAGAAACCAGATCGGAATCTGGCAATTCGATTTGCCAGAGTCCGAACAAAAATCGGATCGGTCCCCCGCAGGCTGGAGAGGAATACGTCGGATCAGCACAACGAGCCCGAACGGTAGGATTGCAGATCCGATTTGAACGTGTTCGAACTGGAACGATCACATCGAAACGGGTCAGGCCTTTCTCGTTATCCTGCGCTTCTTCCTCCTATTAATCCTCCTGCTCATCCGTCACCTCCTCCTCCTCCTCTTCCTCCTCCTCCTCCTCCTTCTCCTCCATTCCTTTTCCTTATGAATCACTTCTCCCTGTCGTACCCCGAAGCCTTTTTGTAAGGCGGGCTAGGCGTTTCGCCTGAGACTTCCTCATCATTTATGGCTCTGAAGCTCAAACATTGGCAACAGTTTCACAGATGGAAGGCGGGTGGCTCTCAAAATGTTGCTCTCGCTTAGCGCGGAGCACATTCGTTAAAACAAACTGCAAGAGTTTCACGGATGGAGGGCGGTTCCTATTCAAAATGCGGCTCTCGCCTTAGCGCGGCGCACATCTGTTTTACAAATTTGCAAGAGTTCCACTGATTAAGAGCGGATCATGTTCAAAATGCGGCAATCGCCTTAGCGCGGCGTGCATTCGTTTTAACATATTGCGAGAGTTTTACGGATTGAGGGCGGTTCCTTTTCAATATGTGGCTCTCGCCTGAGCGCGGCGCACATTCGTTTTCAACAGTTGCAAGAGTTTCACAGATTCCCATCATCAAAGCACCAGAAATTGCGTTGTGGAAGGATTTGGGATTATGCGGGCACAACAGCTACGTTGATTCTCAGTGCTGAAGACCCTGGAATGGCGTTCTGGCATGCTTGAGGACCGTCAAAACGCAACAGTCAGGTTGATCCGTAGCGTTGCAATCCCGAGAATAAAATTTGGGCATGCTTCACGGTCTTCAAGCGGTTGTCTTCCCACGAGGCAGCTCCCTCAATGGAAATGGACCGTTGTAGGGGCCCATGAAGAGGGAGCTTGGAGGGAGGATTTACTCCAACATCGTTGATGACTCCTGGGTTTACACTGGTCCTCCTCCTCCTCCTCCTCCTCGTCCTCCTCCTCCTCCTCCTCCTCCTCCCCCTCCTCGTCCAACGTACGAAATCTGCCTTTTCTGACTTCGCACCACACGATGGTATCACTTTGGAGGCCAAGGTCATCCAGGACACCCCAGCTGGCGGATAGAAACCAATTCGGCGCAATGGGAAGGGATGGGTGGAAGGGGAAGAATGTCAAACATGGCGAGAGATCACATTCCTTTTTCCATCCACTCTCCCTTCACCCACCTCTCCGTCCCTCTCTTCCTTCCTTCCCCTCCGCCTCCTCCCCACCGTCTCCAATCGGCAAGGGGCGTCGTGGGCGCTATTCGGCTCTTCCGAGACTCTGTGAAGAGGCCTCTGGAGATCTTCTTGGAGCCAACGCGAAAACTGCGAAGCGGAGAGGATCACGGAGGAACACGAGCAGGAGCGGGTGAAGGTCGAGCGCGAGGAGCCGAAAGGGAGGGGGGGAGGCGGATGCGGAAGGGGTGTCAAAGAGGGCACGTAAGTGGAGAGATCTTCTTGGGGCCCTGTTGGTGCTCTACGAGGCCATCACGCCGTCTCCGAGGCCAACAAGGGCCATCTTGGGCCAGCCGTTGGGCGTCGTGTGCCCTCCTGGGCGCCCGTATTGCTTCTGCTGTGGCACATCACGTAACTTGCAAGGTTCTCCACAATGAATTGCAGTGACTTGCAGCATTGCTATTGGGCCACTCGCTCTGCTATGACAAGACGGCCCCAAGACGGGCCCAAGTGCCCCCGGAGCCCCCCGAGGAACCGGCCAGGACGCCAAACTCCAATCGCAACAAAACCTCAAGCAGTTCAGTGACATTTGCCTTTTCGTCACTTCGCATCAGATGAGCCTCCAAGGCCTCGAAATGGCATCAAAATGACCCAAGAGAGCAAGGTTCAGATGGGCCCCAAGACGGTGAAAGACGCACCAAGGAGGTCCCCAACAGCACCCCTGGGGGCCTCAATAGACAATTGTTCTGCCTCCGGGCTGGTGCCATGATTGCCTCACCCCCCATTCCTCCCACTTTCACCCATGGGGTCCAAGATCGCCCCTAAGAGAGCCCCAAGATCTCTCGAAGAGCTTCACGAGTGAACCAAAGACCCCCCGAAAGAGCTCCACGAGGGCCCCCGAGAGAGCCCCAAGATGACCCAAAGAAAGCCCCAAGAAGACACAACCATGGTTCCCAGAGTCCTCCAATCCGTTTCCCTCTGCTCCTCCGTGGCTACAAGAGACCCCCACGAGGCTACCACGACGACTCGCCTGGGCATCGTTTCTGAATGAGCTGAGCGACGCCACGAGAAATAAAATTGGGCCATTCCCTCTAACGCGTCTCTTGTTCTCTTGATTATTCGGTTCCAGCTGGTCTGCAGTCACCCTACCAACGCCGGAACCCTGGCACAACGCCTGCAAAGGGGCGTGCCACATGTCAGCTGAACTGCCGCACCGTCTCCATTCCCCTTCGCAAACTGCGCTTCAAACAGTTGCGCTGGGAAAAACTCGGAGACTGAGCGAATGTGGCATGGGCACCCGCTTCGGCTCACGCCTCCACGGCAGCACGACGTCTCTGTGCGGATTGCCAACCGAGTCCTGCTGTCGCTAGCGGTGTCTCGCACACGCTCAAGGGTGAGGTAGTGCACACATCCGCTGCTATGGGACCCGAGAAGTCGAAACCTCAAGACGCTTTCTCGAGCACGCCGCATCGGCAACTTAGCGCAACTCATGGCGCTGGCTTCCGAGACAGGCTGGCAAAATGACGCCACGCATAGCCAGGCTGCCTTTTATTTGCTGGATATATTTTGGGCCACCAAGCTGCGAGGCGGAGGTGTTCATAGACCCTGGATCAATTACTGGTCCCATGTTGTAAGTATACATTATATATGCATTTCCTCATACACTACGCCGTATTCGCGCTCCCGCAGACGCAATCCCGTAACTTGCAACGCGAAGCTACAACCCTCAGTAAACTACCTTGGCACTCCCAGAGCCGCGATCTCTGGAAAATTGCGCGATGCAAGCGCTCCCCAAACCACAATCCTTGGCACATTACGCTTGATTCGCGCTACCGAGGCCTCTTCCCACAGTAAATTTAGGTCGGGCGTGTCCCCCTACGGGGGGATTTTGGGCGAAAAATCACACAAAAAACAACATATCCCAACATGATCACAACACGCTCAAAAGATCGCCCCCTGACTATTTCTGGACTATTTTGAAATACTCCTCCTGTAGAGGGACGTGCCCGACTTGACAATAAGTTGAGACAGGTTTGCGCCTTCGAATTACCCATCCCAGATAAATTACCACGCGCCGGCGCTGCCGAGGCCACGAACCCACCCGCGCCCAGAAGCGCCACCCATCTCCAGAGCAGCGAGCCTGCGATGTTTTGAATTGGGATACGCGTCTCGGAAGCTGGGCGAGGGCTGGCAAATCCGTGGCTGCTAAAACGGTCTTCCCGAAGACACAAAAAAACAAATTCCCGGAATTAAGCTCAGCGCACTGGGTAGTAAACAAGCTGCTTCCCGGAAGAAAAATATCCGGACCTCCGTTGTAGCACGGGTTTGCCAGCCTTCGCCTGGTTTCTGAGTGTCAGGGGGGGCGCTGTTCGCCCCCCCTTGCTTCCTGAGAATCTTGCTCGGGGCCCGAGGCCACGAGCCCTCGCAAATGACTGTAGGGATGCGTGTTCCCGAAGCCTCGAACCCTCGTAACATTCGGTGGAAGCTCGCTCCCGAGGCAACCATCTCTCAGTCCCCCCGTAAGTACTGAAGACTTGCGCAAACAGCCAGCTGGCAAACCGCCCAAAGCAACTGCCAACTATCAATCTAGACCACAAGACAATCAGCCGAATTGCCAGCCAGCCAAACGACAAGAAAACCAACCAGCCAACCTGTGAACCAGGCGTGGCCATACAAGCAATCTGCGGGCGGGGGGCGGGCGGCAGAGGGCAGAGCCCTTCAGATAATGACTATGCGTCCACATCCCCTTCCGGGGATGTGGAAGGTAAGGGCGCTCGTGCTTAGCCGAGCCGCCCGCCGCTCCCGGACCTGTTTTGCCGAGGGCGGAACAGACACAATGAGGGAGAGCGGGATACCCTGAGGACGGTTTCGCCTTCAACTGCCTCGGCGCGGCGCGACCGTGACCCGAAGGTCGTGCGGGTGGAAATGGGGTGTCGGGAGGCCCCCGAGAAGCCCCACGGCAGCCAAAACAGCCTCCAAGAGGCATCCGAGAGAGACCATTCAAGCATACAAATTATGCTAACGCAGGCGCGGTGGCTGGGGTGGGCCAAAGGCCACTACATATCCGCCGCCCGCCCTGTTGGCTTGCCACCGGGGTGCACGGCGTGCCAGGTTTAGGTCGTGCCTGTCCCTCTACAGGGGGATTGTCGACGAGAAATAATACAGACTCTAAAAATATTCAAAAACGGTCAATTAGCCTGGCGAAGGACCCAACCATATGCAGTTGTGAATGCCGCAATTGTGCTGGGTGGTGGCGGACGCATGCGGGCGGTGCCACTGGGACCTTCGGTGGAGCTCCCTATGGGGCCACGAAGCGCGTACTGGGTGGGTGAGACGCGGTCAGCAAGGGCTGTGCTGCGTGGTGGCGGACGCATGCGAGCGGTGCCACTGGGACCTTCGGTGGAGCTCCCTATGGGGCCACGAAACGCTGTACTGGGTGGGTGAAACGCAGGCAGGGAGCAAGGGCTGCGCAGGGTGGTGGCGGACGCATGCGGGCGGTGCCGCTGGGACCTTTGGTGGAGCTCCCTATAGGGCTACGAAGCGCTGTTCTGGGTGGGTGAAGCGCAGGGAACAAGGGCTGTGCTGGGTGGTGGCGGACGCAAGCGGGCAGTGCCACTGGGACCTTTGGTGGAGCCCCCTATGGGGCCACGAAACGTGCGAGGGGTGTGCCAGAATGGGGTGTGGAACCGCATGCCAGCGCAGCCACTGGGGCCTTCGGTGGAGCTCCCTATGGAGCCACGAAACGTGTGAGGGGTGTGCCGAAATGGGGGGTGGAACCGCATGCGAGCGCAGCCACTGCGGCGTTCGGTGGAGCTCCCTATGGGGCCACGAGACGTGTGAAGGGCGTGCCGAAAAAGGGGGTGGAACCGCATGCGAGCGCAGCCACTGGGGCCTTCGGTGGAGCTCCCTATGGGGCCACGAACCGTGTGAGGGGTGTGCCGAAATGGGGGGGGAACCACATGCGAGCGCAGCCACTGGGGCGTTCGGTGGAGCTCCCCATGGAGCCACCCACGAAGCGTGTGAGGGGTGTGCCGAAATGGGGGGTGGAACCGCATGCGGGCGCAGCCACTGGGGCCTTCGGTGGAGCTCCCTATGGGGCCACGAAACGTGTGAGGGGTGTGCCAGAATGGGGGGTGGAACCGCATGCGGGCGCAGCCACTGGGGCCTTCGGTGGAGCTCCCTATGGGGCCACGAAACGTGTGAGGGGTGTGCCAGAATGGGGGGTGGAACCGC
This sequence comes from Prorocentrum cordatum, assembly GCA_963575745.1. Lineage (NCBI taxonomy): Eukaryota > Dinophyceae > Prorocentrales > Prorocentraceae > Prorocentrum > Prorocentrum cordatum. The sequence continues at coordinate 220,435 of CAUYUJ010006469.1, forward strand.
ATGCGGGCGCAGCCACTGGGGCCTTCGGTGGAGCTCCCTATGGGGCCACGAAACGTGTGAGGGGTGTGCCAGAATGGGGGGTGGAACCGCATGCGGGCGCAGCCACTGGGGCCTTCGGTGGAGCTCCCTATGGGGCCACGAAACGTGTGAGGGGTGTGCCAGAATGGGGGGTGGAACCGCATGCGGGCGCAGCCACTGGGGCCTTCGGTGGAGCTCCCTATGGGGCCACGAAACGTGTGAGGGGTGTGCCAGAATGGGGGGTGGAACCGCATGCGGGCGCAGCCACTGGGGCCTTCGGTGGAGCTCCCTATGGGGCCACGAAACGTGTGAGGGGTGTGCCAGAATGGGTGTGGGAGGGGGAGGAGGGGGGAGGAAGGGGAGGAGGAGGAAGGAGGAGGAATGAGGAACGCGGGGCACCGTCTCTTCAAAACGAGGACCCAACACCACAGGATGGTTGGGAAAAATACTCAAGAAATCGTCCCCAGGCAATGTTCTGCCTGGTTTTGAATATTCCTCCTGTAGGGGGACAGGCCCGACTTAATGCTAGGTGCCTGAGCAACTCCCCCTGGGGATTCGGCCCAACCCCTCGGCCGCCCGGAGAGCGCCGAGAATCTCCAGGTCAATGCTGTTCCCGCTCCAAGATGGCCCCAGATGGACTCCGAGATGGCCGAGATGGCCTACAAGACGGCCAAGACGGCCTCCAAGACGGCCGACATGGCCCCAAGAGAGCCCAAGACGGTCCCAGGATGCCTCCAAGACCGCCAAGATGGTCCAAGTTAGCCCACAACTGCCCAAGAAGCGCGCAAGAGGTCCCTACGACGTCCGAAGAGGCCCCCAAGAGGTCCCCCAGGCAGGTCCGAAGAGGCCAGCATCATTGATTGTCCTAAGTTTGTTTGTTTGTTGAAGGACTTTTACATTTGCTTCACAAGGGACTTCCTACGGCTCAAGAGGCCCCCAAATTGCCCCAAGATCGCCAAAGAGGCCTCCACGATGGCCCCACGGCGGCCCACGATGCTCCCAAGATGGCTCCCGAAGGGCCCCAAGGCGGCCCAAGAGGCCTCCCAGACGCCCAAGATGGCCTGCAAAATAGCCCTGAACCGCCCGAGAGGCTGGTCAGCTCCCTCCGCCTTCCCCAGGCGTCCGCCGCACCCACACCGTCGCCGCCCCCTGCGGCTGCTGCATCGGCGACCTACGTGATCGGTGGCGGGTACAGCATTGCTTCAACTGAGTCTGCGGAAACCTCGCGTGTGGCCGTGGGTAAGCAAGATATCACCACGTTCGAGGCGTGCCAGTCCGCGACAGGGCAGGTAGGCATCGCGACCACCGAGATGGTTGGCCCAGTGGATTGGCACCATGTACCTCGGGTGCAAAGTAAACAGGCTTCCTGTTCTACTTGAACGCAGCCGCACCTGGGGCAACGTGTCCCTACTCCTCACCACCCAGCCCCAGCCCATGCTCCCGCGGGGGTGGGGGGTAGGCCGTGTTTGGACTGTGCCCCTTCCTTCTGCCGCGTTCCTTGCCCCTCCTCCCCTCCTCCCTTCCTCTCCTCTCCTCCCCTCCTCCCTTCCTCTCCTCTCCTCCCCCTTGGGGTTTACAGGCCTGACGTGGCTCGCCCCCCCCCCTTTTGGGATTGGGTGTGTGTGGTCTGGGCTGCATCGGCACGTGTGGGCCTGGAGGAGTGGGAGGAGGAGGAGGAGGAGGAGGAGGAGGAGGAGGAGGAGGAGGAGGAGGAGGAGGAGGAGGAGGAGGAGGGAGGAGGGAGGGAGGAGGGAGGAGGGAGGGAGGGAGGAGGAGGAGGAGGAGGAGGTGGAGGAGGAGCGGTGGCGGCAGGGAGATCGGCCAACCCACGGGGCGCCCCGCCCCCCTCTCGAGCCGGTGGTGGGGCAGGCTCGCTGTGCCTCCGGGGTTGGGTCTCTGTCTTCGGGCTTGGATCCTTTCCCTCCTCCTCCTCCTCCTCCTCCTCCTCCATCTCCTCCTCCCCCTCCTCCTCCCCCTCCTCCTCCTCCTTCTCCTCCTCCTTCTCCTCCTCCTCCATCCTCAGTCGCGGAAGGCAGGCAGGCCCAGGGTGAGTCCCCGGTGCGGCGATCGGGGGCGGGAGTGCACGACCCTCCTCGCCCGACATCCTCTCGGGGGCGGCTGGGCCCTCGGACCCGTCCCCTGGGAGAGGACGGACAAGCAGGACGGCGACTCCTGTGGTCAGGGCGCACCGCCACATGGGTGGGCGCATGTCGCTCGACGGTGGTTCTGGCCATGGTCGAGTGGGGTGTGCGCTCCCTGGGTGGCCGTGTCGCTCGGCGATGGTTACGGCCATGGTTGGGCGAGGTGGGCATCCAAAAATTGACCCTTCGACACTGGAAGATGGCCATTAGTGTCAACCCTTGCGGGTGTTCATGAGGAGATGCGGCAAGGAAAGCCTGCATGCCATGATCTCCGGCCCTTCCATGGGCGGCAAGCACATGCTTTGGCTGCGCTGTCGGTGTCTGTGTTTCCACACTGCTGGGGGGCAACGATCGGGGGGGACTGGCATAGGAGGGGCTGCATCGACCTAAAATCGCCGATTGATCGGCGACAAGCTCCCGATTGTGAATCCGCACGTTCCTGGGCAGGCTGGGGCTATCGGGCCCCTACCAGCGATCAATGGGCGATTGGGGGTCAATGCATCTCCCCCTATGCCTATCCCCCCGTATCGTTGCCCTCCTCCTCCTCCTCCTGCTCCTCCTCCTCCTCTCCTCCTCCTCCTCCTCCTCCTCCTGCTCCTCCTCATCCTCCTCCTCCGACCGTCTGGGGGCGGCACCAAAGGGGGGGGGGGGGGGCCCTGTCTACCTGCAAGGCCACCAGTTTCTCCGAGTGGCCAGGCCGCCAGCGAGCCTCGCCGCTGGGGGCGTGCTGTTGCTGGTTCTGGGCCCGTGGTTACCTGGGGTGTCTGGTCCTGCGTGGGGACAACTCCTTATAGCACAATCACCCGGGGGGGGGAGCGACTAGTCTTCCGACGGAGCGTCCCCCCCCCCCGCCCCTCAACGTGCGTCGTCGTCCTAAATTATCTCCCTCCCACCTGGCCAGGAGCTCGAGCTCCAAAACTGCCATCCCCCCCAATCCCGCCCAGACGGCACGCGCCCCCCCCCCATCGAGCCTAAGGGGGGGCGATTCTTGTACCATCTGGGGTAGGCTTGGTGGTGCGCGTGTGCCAAGCTATGCCAAAGTTGTTTTGCGATGTCTGGGTCATCTGCTCGTGTGGCGCCAAATGGGTCGGTCGGTCGGAATGCACTAACTAAGTAGGCGCCCTGCGCCACGAAGGAGGAGGAGGAGGAGGAGGAGGAGGAGGAGGAGGAGGAGGAGATTGGTGCGGCCACCTTCTTGGCGCCACTTTGTTGGTAGGGTCCTCTGTACTTCCGTGGTGGCGTTGCGGAAGTAATGCTGGGGCCCCAGGCCTCTCCGCCTCTGCTTTCCGCGCCCCTCCTTCCGCATCCATAGGCTCCAGAATGGCAGCATCACCTTCTGGCCCGCTGGTCGTTCGCGGCCGACACGGCGGATGGCGTGGCGTGGCGTGGCGTGGCGGGACGCGCCCCAAGAGGGCCCAAAGATGGCACAGGCAGGCTCGCAAGACAGCTTCCGACGGCGTCAGACGACCCAGGAACGCCGTGAGACGGCCAAAGAGGCCCCCACGCGCCACGAAGCCCAGAGAGAACTCCAAGGAATCAATAGCGGCCCCCAAGAGGCCTCCAATAGGCCCCCAGGGAGCTACCAGGAGGCCCCAAGAACGACCGAATAATCTCAGGTATCCTCATCCTTCTCCTCATCCTCATCGTTCCTCCCTCTCCTCAGCCTCCTCGTCCTCCCCAACGTGCTCCCCGAAGGGCTTCCACAACGGCTGGGGGAACGCATGGCCCAATAGCGTGCCGTGGCCAAAAGTTGCCCGAACGTTTGGCCACAGAGGCGTCTCCCCTAAGCAGGGGGCGGCGGTGATTCGCCGCAGGCGTCTTCGATCCGCCGCCCCCTGTGGTCCTACCACATGGGGGCACGGCGTGCTGAATGTCTGGGTGTTGGAGTTCGTTTCTAACGAGCCCTCGAAAAGCCACGCCAATGTAGCTCCCCAGTGGCCTCCCCCCCCAAGATGGCCGCCAAGATGGCTAAGATGGCCCACGCGACGCCCAAGACAGCCTCGAGAGAGCTCAGCATGACCGCAAGATGTCTCCAAGACGGTCCAAGATGCACCCAAGACGGCTTCAAAATTGCTCAAGACGGCCCAAGAGGGCCCCAAGAGGCCTTCAAGGCGGCCTCCAAGAAGGCCCGCAGGGGCCAAATCTTTGGTTTTCGGAATGTTGTTGAAGGAATTGTGCACTTGGCTTTAGAAGACCCAAGAGGCCCCCACGATCGCCCCCAGAGCGCCCAGGAGGTCTCCAAGAGGGCCCCATGATGGACCAAGAGGCCGCGAAGACGGCCCCCAGAGGGCCCGAAGGCGGCCCAAGAGGCTTGCAAGATGCCCAAGGTGGCCTCCAAGACGGCCGGGAAGTGCCCCAAGAATACCCCAAGTCGGTCCAGAGAACTGAGCAGGGACCGACCGTCCCGGCATTCCTATAGGCCTACCACGAAATGTTCTTCGAACCCCGAAATATTCGAACAACAACAAGAATGTTCTTAGAACATGAACCCGACGTGCTAAACAAAGACCGTCCCAATCAGAAATGTTCCAAGAACATTCCGTGGAAACCACAAGAGGTTCTTAGAACATTCGTTGGTAGGCCTATAGGCGAGCCAGGACGCTTCGCCACTGCTTGAGGGAGGTCGCCAAGACGGCTTCCGACGCCGTCAGACAGGCCAGGGACACCGTCAGACGGCCGACGAGCATCCCAAGGAGATTCCACAGGCTCCCAAGAGGCCCCCAGGGAGGCCCAAGGAGGTCCCTAAGACCTCCAAGAGCCCCACAGGAGGCGCCGAGAGTACCTCCAAAGCTCCCAAGAGTCCTTCTCATCCTCATGCTTCTCCTCCTTTCCCGTTTTCTTTCCTCCCTCGTCCTATTCCTACTCCTCCCCGCCCCCGTGTTCCCCGAAGGGCTCTCACAGTGGCTGGGGGGCGCACAGGCCGATCGCGTGGCCGAGCCCTGGCCCCGCGGTGATTCACGGCCCAAGGCCCCCATGACGCCGCCAGAAGGGACCTCCAGGAAGCCCAAAAGATGCCTAGATGTTAGCATCCTCGTCTTTTCTGGCTTCCGGGGCTCCAAGACGACCACGTAGGCCACCAATATCGCCCCAAGACAGCCCAAGAAGCCCCCAAGAGGCCCGCAAGACGGCCCAAGAGGCCCCCAAGACAGCCCAAGAGGCCCCCAAAATTGGCCCCAAGATGGCCCCACTGACCTCCAAGACGGCCTCAAAGCGCCGAGAGTGGCACCCAAGACGGCCTCCGAAGGCCAAGAGGTCCCTGAGAGGCCCCGAGAAGCTCTCAAGATGCCCCCAAGCGACCCTCAAGAGGTCCCAGGAGGCCTTCGAGAGACCCCTCAGAGGCTCCCAAAAGAATCCCGGGAAGCCCCTGTGAGGCCAGAATACGGCCCGACGAGGTGTCTTCACCTTCTCGTCCTCCTTCTCCTCCCTCTCATCCTCCTTTCTCTTTCTCTCCAGGGTGTCCCCCCGAGGAGTTCCGCAACGGCTGGGGGACAACATAGTCGAATAGCTTGGCCAGACGTTTGCCAAACATTTAGCCGCATGGGCGCTTCCAAAAAGGCAGGGGGCGCGGGTGGTGCTCCGTAGGCGTCTCCGAAACTATTGATGCTGAGAATATTGTGAAACGTCCAATGTCGGCGGGGTCTCGCATGCCTGATTGCGGATGCACTGTGTGTCCAATAAGTTAGGGGCCAGCTCAAAGAAACTCTCTGCAGGTACGACTAGCATCTACGAAGCTAGATTCCAGAACCAAACATCCGAACGACCAGTACGCAGAATAGAGCCTGATTCGGCCTGGCTAGGCCAACTTATGATGGGCAAATGGCTATCTCTACCTCTTGCGAACTTTAACCTGGCAATATGGTTCCGCTATGGGGAAGCGCACTGCCTCAAACAAAAGATGTCGCTGGAAGCCGCACGGACAAGGTCTCAACAAGGCCCAGGGCCAATTGAAAAAACAGTCACCCCGCTTAGATCTCAAGGACGGCGTGGCGGCATGAGACTCATTGGCCATTCCTTTCTGAACACTCGTGGCAACCTCCCTGGAACAACGCTCAGACTCATCGTCAAGCTTTAGGGTAACCTGCTTCTTCTGTTTTGCCCCCTTCGCCCGATTGTTCCATCATTGCCCCATTGACCGCTTCATTGTCAGCTCTGGGAGCACCTACGTCAGCTGGCTTCGCGAATTTGCTCGACTGATAGCTGAGGATTGTCCAATCGAAAACAAAGTCGTACTGGTATCCCTCCCGGAAAAACAAATCTTTCAGCACGCGGCGCAAGTACGCGTAGTCTGGGCGATCTTCGAAGCGCAAGCTGCGGCAGTAGTTTAGGTATGTGATGAAATCAGCGGGAAAGTGTTTGCACAGTACCTCGATCGGTGTCGACATCTTCTTCTCCATGATCTTTTCGTATCTCTCCTTTTTTCCATTGGTTTTCAATCCTTGCCACGGCAAGCTGCCACGGTTGAAGTACATGAGCACATAGCCTATTGCCTCGAGGTCGTCGCGTCGGCTCTGCTCGATCCCCAAATGTGTATTCACACTCGCGTACCGGGCAGTGCCTGTCAAATTCTTGCCCTCCCGGTATGGTATGTGCTGCTGGGTCTTCGGGTCCCTGTACTTTTTGGCCAGCCCGAAGTCGATCATATGAACCTGGTTGGCCTTCTTCCCCAGGCCAATGAGAAAATTGTCTGGCTTAATGTCGCGGTTGATGAAATTCTTTGCGTGGACGAACTCGACGCGGTTTATCATCTGATCGGCGAGCATGAGGACTGTCTTAAGGCTGAACTTGCGGTTGCAAAAATTGAAGAGATCCTCGAGGGAAGGGCCCAACAAATCGATAACCATGACGTTGTAATCACCTTCCACGCCATACCAGTGGACGTCCGGGATGCCGACGCCGCCTGCGAGGATCTTGTAGAGCTTGGACTCGTAGAGCAGCTGCGGGTGCCTAGATTTGATGGGCTCGAGCTTGATAGCGACCTCCTCGCCTGTGTTCACGTTGGTGCTAATGTACACGTCGCCGAAAGAGCCTGAACCAATCTTGCGGCCTAGTCGGAATTTGCCCCCGACGCGCAGCTCCATCTGGCGGCTGCACCCAGGAAAAGGCCACGGTCAATGATGAGCCGAGAAGGCCGGATCCACTTTGGCTGGGTCCAAAATAACTTGAGGCAAATTGGCTTCGGTAGTGTTGTTGTTGTTGCTGCTGCTGTTGTTGTTGTTGTTGTTGTTGTTGTGCACCCTGGCTGCATGTGCACTCTCCGATGACATTCATTTGTGCACCATCCAACTGGACGTTCACCTGGCACTTCTGCAACGTCCAAGCCGATCACGCATGATAGTTAACTCCGGCGCGCGTGCGCAATGAGGGTATGACAAGCTACCGCATGCGCCGCCCAAGTGAGCCGTTCACACCAGAGCACGTCGGCGCAAGACAATGCCTGAGACAACCGAGCGCCCTGGACACGGCGGGATGTACAACGCCCGCCTCCTCAAGTTCGAAGGTTCGGCCAATCCTCGCACGGACACTGACCCCGCCTCCCCCTCCGCGCACGGGACGCGATGACCCAGGTCAGCGTCAGCACGTGCGGGCCGGGGCCAGCCCCGCCCCTGACCCAAGCTGGCTGCGGCCCACTCACGATTGGTCCATTGCTGGTGGCCGGAATGCCGGCTTGCGACGACGCCGGTGGCATGCACTGTGGGCAGAAAGGCCCCACCGTGCCCCAGGCCATGTCTCGCACCCCGGCCAGCCGCACGGCAGCCCCCAAAACCGGTTCGACCTGAAGGGCGGGATGACGGGTCGGCTCCGCGTGGCTCTCCCACCTGGGGTCTGCCGGGGGGAGATCGGAGGGGATCGGCTGACCCCCCCTCAGACCCTGGCGCTGCAAGTCCTGCGCAACGGGCATCTTCGCCCAGCTTCGGGCCCCAGGACCCTCACAGATCGATCCAGCTCAAAAAACTGACGAAGAAATCACCGATGCATCGGCGACGTCGGTGGTGTATCGGCGACGTCAGCGTGGAGAGAATCAGCGCCCACATCGTGCCGCATCGCATATGCCTTGGCGATGCGTCGGGATCCTCCGATCCCATCCACTCGGACCTCATCTAGGAGACCGAGATTCCGAATACACGTTTTAAGTCAGCGGGCGCAAAAAAATCGAAAACGGGCAGGCGCCTGTCGGGCTACGGGCGGGACACGGCGGGAACTAAGCGAGGCACAGGCAGGGAAAGCGAAGACGAGACGACAGCGAAGGGACGGAAGCCGCTCAGAACACGCAGTCCGTCGCGGGTGTGCCGAAGGTGCACGGCGCCAAGGCGCGGCTGCGACACGGGCAGAGAGACTTCGAACACACCCGAAGCACCGGACAACCAAGAGTCGGCGGAACGACCGGAGGCCCGCCTGTCGCAGCTCCGCCTGCAGGCCCTCGTACGCGTCCTAGCCACGGGCGCGAGAGAGCGCGGGCGGGCGTGGACGGCGAAGCGGCCCCGCAAGCTGACCCGGCCTCTGATCGGGGCGTGCGGTGAGGTGGGCGTCGCGCGAGCGCGCAGGAGGTCCTCGCCAGGGGCGCGCGATCGCGGACGAGGTGGGGGTCGGACTGGCTGGCCCCCACCTCATTAGGAAGGCACCAACTATACACCAACACCGATCCTGGCCAGGATCACCCTGGGCCCAGGATCGGTGTATACGCCCTCCTGCCTTGCGCAAGAAGGCATATACACCGATCCTGGGCCCAGGGTGATTCTGGGCCAGGATCGGTGTTGGTGTATAGTTGGTGCCCTCCGATCATGGGACGCACAGAAACATACAAATACTACATGTCTTCCTTGGAGGCGCGCGTCCGACCCGAAAACATCTAGTATACCAATCTGGTAGTGTATCGTTTCCCGAGCAGTGTGGCCAGAAAGCGCCCGCCACGACGCATGTACTATAAGATTTCTCGGTGCGCGCGTCGCGCCTGGGGGGGCGACGCACATATAGTATCGGAGGTTGGGGGGTGAGATCGCAGTGTAACGGAGTCCCCCCACCGGGAAATCGAGTTTCGAGTTCGTGCTCGTGCCGTGCGTGCGGGCGAGGCGAAGCTGCGTGGGCCAGCGAGAGGAATTCACTCTGCTGTCGCTAGGGGTCCGCCAACACAAATGTTTCCCCCCCCCCGGCCTTGTCAAGCGGTAGCCCACGTTGTCCCGTCGGTTGCCCGCCGGTTGCTCATCATGGTTGCTCATCACAGTTGTCGTCATGAGCCACGTTCATCACAGTTGTCGTCATGAACCACCCCCCTCCCCCCACCACCCCACAACCTCCTTATCACCCGCAGGGTGGTCGTATAGGTAAGTATATTGGAGTGACGCCGACCTCATCCGATTTTGTTCTGAATATCCTGGTTATTTTCATCATTGCTGATCCTCTTCCTGCTGCTGCTGCTGCTGCTGCTGCTGCTCCCGCTGCTGCTCCCGCTGCCGGGAGCCCGTCAGCGTGGTGCTCCTTCATCTTTGTCCGACCGCCTGGAGCTTCTTCAACAATGACAAGTTGTTTTTGATATTTGTTTTCTTGATGCTGCTCTTGACCCCACAAACTGCGGGAGCCTGTTCGCAGTTTGCGGCCTCGGGGGGACCCTCAACGAGTCCAGGGGCAGCTAAAACACGGCTCCGTATGAAACGCCGGGAATAGAGGCCTCCTCGATGGGTCCGAGTAGATGGGGTCGGAGGATCGCGCCGCATCGCCGATGCATCACCGATGCGTTGGCGATGCATTGGCGACGTCGGCGTGGAGAAAATCGGGCTCCACATTGAGCCGCATCGGGGATGCATCGGCGATGCATCGGCGATGCGGCGCGATCCTCAGACCCCATCTACTCGGATCCCATATGAGAGGCCTAGAGGGAGGGAGTCGGGACCTCTGGGGTCCACGCTGCGGACAAACATGACGCCTGAGGTTTTGGAGCGCGCCCATCGGGTGGCGGACCGCGGCGGCTCGTTCTATCTCGTGCGGGGTGCCACGAGAACGTTCGAATCCTTTCCAGGACAGGCGCACGAGCGAACGGACAAGCTTTCGGGGCCCTAAATCCGTGGTGGTGACGGGCCGCGTGGTGACCTCGGAATCCCCAACAACCTCACCGCGCGGTCTGTCACCGCATGGTCTTGGGACCTCGCAGGCCCCCGTCGCCGGGGACAGCCTCGGAAGACGACCCGAGTCCAAAAACGGTGCGGTGACCCCGAATCCCCGCAGACCCACCACGCGGTATGGGCACCACGCCGCTGGGGGGCCCCAAGGATCAGCGTTGCTGGAGTTTTACGCCGGGACGGGCGTGACCAACGCACCAAGGGTCGTGCTGCCGCAGGATCGGCGCAGTGCACCGCAGGACAACGCGATGCGATGCAACGAAACACTTCACAACGAAATACTACAGCAGCTGGAATGACAATCGCTACAAAGTAAGAGAGACCATGCAAGGGTATGGCGTCGGCCCGTCAAGGAAGTTATGCAAAGTAAAGCAATGCAGAACAAAAAGACGGCGCGATGAACAAACTGCTCATTTCGGAGCTATGTGAAGACACGCCCTGGGAAACTACGTAAAGCAATGCAGCGCAATGCAAACTAGCGGATGTACAAGCAAGCCGGAGCTATGCGAATTCCCCCCCAAGCAATGCAACACAAGCAGTGTCACGCAAATCAATTGCGAAAATCATGACAACGCAACGCACAGCAAGGCAGAGCATCACAACTCAATGAACATCAAGCAATGCAGCGCGCAACAATGCAACGGGAAACGCGGCCAGGGAATCCAAACCACACTGCATATCCTACACGTCCACAATTCAGCATCGCACTTCCTGGGGCCCACGCTGGCAAACATTGTTTTTGCACGCGCGAGAGAAAGACGCCCTACGGCAGGGGGGAGGACGGTGGACGGAAGAAAAGCGATGATCACGACCAGGATTGAACGCGGAAGCGCCGGCGTCGACCATGGCAATCGTCCATCCTGGCCGCCGTCGATGCGTGGATCATCCTCGCGAGTCGACGGCGGCAGTCGTGGATCCTGACCAAGATCGGCGTCGACAGGACCCCGCGGCATCTCCGTCGCGGCCACCGTGCTTCTCCCTCGAGGTGAGCCGCAGGGGAGGCGGGGCGGACGAGGAGGGAGCAGCAGCACGAACGGCAGCAGGGCAGGCGCGGCGACGGCCGCGGCTTCAGCGCCCCGTCTTCGCGGGGCGCGCGCACCGCACAGACGCGAGGACCCCCGCCGAGCACGAGGCGGCGGCGAGACGAGACGGAGGGAGGGAGCAGAGCTTCGCAGCTCTGCCACAAGAGGCCCTGGATCCATGCTGGGGGAGGGGCTCCTCCTCCTCCCTCTCCTCCTCCTCCTCCTCCTCCTCCTCCTCCTCCTCCTCCTCCTCGTCCTCCTCCTCCTCCTCCTCCTCCTCCTCCTCCTCCTCCTCCTCCTCCTCCTCCCTCCTCCTCCACCTCCCTTTCCTCGTCGTTTCCCCCCTGGCGTCCCCATTACTTTGGGGGGCTTTCGACTGGACCAAACACTGTGGGCCCAACCCACCGATAAATAAGATTGGAGGGGGGGGCGTCCAGTGCGTCCGTACAGCTTCCTGGGTGTACCCCAGAAGCCCCCCACCCCCTTTCCTGAGCGGCCAAGCCTTTCGGACGGAACTCGGGGACGGGGGGGGAAACATCGGCTGCGACATGAGCGAGTCCCCTCTTCGGCCCGCGGCTGCGCCCAGGCCCACGCGGGGACCGACCGAGGAGCAGCGCAACGACCGCCGCTGGCTTCACAGGCGGGCCGCCGCGGGCCCTCTCCTCGCGCAGCCGGGCCCCGCGCAGGGACCAGCCTCCAGTCTCTCGCGTCAGGAATCCGTGCTCACTCTCTGGGGAGCCCACAGAGGACGTACGCGCCCAGCTATGTACGTGAACACGGCCCCTCGATTCGCGTGACCGGCCGCGTGATACGAACATTTGTGCAACGCGTGCTCGGAATCAGGAGGAGGAGGAGGAGGAGGAGGAGGAGGAGGAGGGAAGGGGGAGGAGGGAGGAGGAGGAGGAGGAGGAGGAGGAGGAGGCTCACTCTCGGGGCCCCACACCCCGAACGATCGGAAGTCTCTGGCCGTGCTGCCCACACCATTCCTCCTCCGGCTCGGCACCTGCTCCGGCACATGCCCGGGAACTGGAGGCCTCCCAGATGGGGCCAGAGCAGGAGGAGGAGGAGGAGGAGGGGAAGGAGGAGGAGCAGGAGGAGGAGGAGGAGGAGGAGGAGGAGGAGGAGGAGGAGGATCGCGCCGCCTCGCCGACGCCTCGCCGACGCCCACAATACATTGGCGACGCCGCGGTGGAGCACATCGGGCTCTTGATCGAGCCTCATCGCCGACGCATCGGCGACGCGGTGCTCTCCTCCGAACCCATCTGCGGTCGGGAACTTCTGCTTGGAGTGTCGCGGCGGCGGCCCAGGCGACACGCTACGCCCTGCGAGCGGACAGCGTGTTGCTCCGCTCCGCGGGGCGGGAGGCTGGGAAAGGCCCTGGACGTTGACGCCCGAGGAATTCGGGAAGCGTTTCCTCTGAGTACCTCAATAGCTTTGGGAGGCCCCGTAGACTGGGGCCCTGGTCTGGGGGGGGGGGACCCCCGTAGTCCGGGCGGGGAGCCCTGTAATCTGGGGGGGAGCCCTGGTAGTCCGGGGGGGCGCCCCTTGTAGTCCAGGTGGGGGCCATGTGTAGTGCGGGGGGGCCTCTGTAGTTCAGGGGGGTGGTCCTGTAGTGTAGCGCAGGGCGCGTGTCCCGACGTCCAGGGTTGGGCGGTGCGAGCGCTCTCGCTTCGCAAAGCGCGCCGAAGCGTGGTGGGCCAGAATCAGCGGCGCGACACGATAAAGCAATTCCTGACCGTACTCTGGCCCCATTTGGGAGGCGTGGAGAAACACAGAGAAGGACCACGAGGAGCATTGGAGCCCGCTCCGGAGACAGACTGACTGCGCGCATCTCTGTGTCCCCGCAAGTGTGCGGAGCTCTCCGGAATGCACCCCCCGTCCCCTCCGTTCCTTCCCGCGGGTAGGTAATTAGTGAGATTCACGCTTCTTTCAACCTTATTCCCCACCCCTCCGCCTCCCGTCCTCCTCACTCGCTCCTGCTGCTGTTGCTCCTCCTCCTCCTTCTCCTCCATTCCTTTCCCTTATAACAAAGTGTCCCTGTCGCACCTGGAGGCAAGTTCTTAGGTTGGGCCCGGCGTTTTGCCTGAGACTGTTGTGACCCTGAAGCTCAAACATTGACAACAGTTTCGCAGATGGAGGGCGGATGGTTTTCAAAATGTGGCTCTCGCCTTAGCGCCGCGTGCATTCGTTTTAAACTTTTGCATGAGTTTCACAGATTTAGGGCGGTTCCTTTTGAACATGTAGCTCTTGCCTTAGCGCCGCGCACATTCGTTTAAACAAAATGCAAAAACCGTTTTCAAAATGTGGCTCTCGTATTAGCGCTGCGCGCATTCGTTTTGAACATTTGCAAAAGTTTCACAGATTGAGGGCAGTTCCTTTTCAAAGTGTGGCTCTCGCCTAGCGGCGCGCACGTTCGTTTAAAACATTTGCAAGAGTTTCACGGATTCCCATGATCAGCGCACCAGAAATTATGTGTTTGAAGGATTCAGGATTCTGAGGGTGCAACAATTACATTGATTCGCGGTGTTGTCATCCCAGGAATGGGATTATGGAACTACCCAAGATCGTCAGGACGCAACAGTCAGGTTGATCCGTGGCGTTGAAATCCCCAGAACAATAATTTGGCATGTTTCAGGGTCTTCAACGGTTGTCTTCCAACGAGGCAGTTCCCTCTGTGGAAATGAACCGTTGTAGGGGCCTATGAAGCGGGAGATTGGAGTGAGGGCTTATTCCAACATCGTTGATGACTCTTGGGTTTGCACTGGCCCTCCTCCTCCTCCTCCTTCTCCTCCTCCCCCTTCTCCTCCTCCTCCTCCTCCTCCTCCTCCTCAACCTCCTCGTCCTCGTCTCTGGGGCGCGCAAACATGGATTAGCGAATCATGGATTTGGCGCGCGGTCGCCAAATCCATGGATCGGGGGAGGTACTCTCTTCAAAGTACGGCTAATGCCGCCTCGTTCGGCGGCGGAAATCCGCGGTTTCCCGTGGAAAAGAGACTCGTCGCCAATCCACGCCCCCTTGATCCATGTTTGCGATCGCCTGATCCTCCTCCTCCTCGTCGTCCTCCTCCTCTTCCCCCCTTCCGCCATTCCCCTTCCGCTCTTCCCTCTCCCCAGACCTCCGACAACGTGTTCTTTGTTCACCACGTGGGCCCCCTGAGGTCTGTAGACCTCTTCACCGGTACCAACTTGTCATCCCGAGTCCTGTGCTGATGGTCCCGGGCCTGAAAACAGCCCCCAGAGGTCGGAAAGACAGCAGCGACATGACTTAATCATGGCGAATGTGCGCATTATGGGCGGGGCATAACGCGACGCCCCCCTGCAACGGGCCCTGGCACCACCAGAGCGCTCGAGCGTACCTCGGCCCCCCAGCACTGGGCCTAGGCGCAACCAGAGCGCTCGCGCGCACCTTGGCCTTGCGGCGACGACGGCGCCGGCGACAACGAAGACGACTGCACGAAAACGACGATGACGCTGATAACCACGACGCAGACTACAACGACAACAACAACGACGACAACGACGACTGGACGAAGACGACTGGACGAAGACGACGACGAAGACGACGACGACGATGACGACTAGAAGAGACGGCAACGGCGGCCATAACGACGACGAAGACGACGACGACGACGAAGACGACTGCGCGACTGGACGACACCCACGACGACAGCACGACGACATCAAAGCAGACGCAGACGACGACGACGGCGACGACGACGACGACAACGACGACGACGACGACAACGACGACGACGAAAACGACGACTGGGCGACGACAATGACTGGACGGCGATGTGGCGACAACTGGGCAAAAAACGACGACGACGGACAACGTCGACGACAACGGAGGACGACTACAAGTGGGCGACGTCGATGGACGACGACTAAGACTGGGACTAGGCGACGACGACGACGCCTGTGCGACGACGGCGGCGACGACGACGACGACTACGACGATGACGACAGCCTCCAGCATCGTCGTCCTCCTCTTTTCTCCTCGCCAGTCTCCATCCCTTCCTCATCCTGGAGGCCTGGAAATGGGCACCACAAGAACACAGGGGTTGCCTCCACAGGGGGAAGATGATCCTAGATTTCAACGTTGGTGGTAATGTTTGGGTCACTTCGGACGCCAGCACACTCTCACCATCACCGAGATCAGGATCTTCTTCCCTGGGTGGAGGCACACGGCCGATGTTGGTGTTGGTGTCAACCTCTACACCCTGCGAAATGCTTAAGAAATCATGGGTTAAGAAATTCATAGTCTCAGAACTTGAATAAAAACCCAACGTTTCCGTTAAAATCTCAAGATTTACATTGAAACATTAAGAATAATCGAGACTCTGGCCGAAAACTTAAGTTTTCTTAAGCATCGCCTAAGGTGTAGGCCTGCGATCATGGTCTCTCCTCTGTGTTCTTCGCCTCGGGGCACGAACAGACACCGGAAGCGCAATCGACTAACAGTCCACGGGCTTCCCGTCAGCCCGACGCACGTCGGCGCCCCGCGTGTCTGCTCAGTGTCCGAGCACCAACAATAAAATCCGAGAGCACTGAACCGTGCCTGTGAGCACCAGAGTGCCTGCGAGCGCCAATCTATAATCGCTGATGCGAAGCTACAGGCCGATTCTGGACGAACAAAAATAAGCAGGACTCAAAACCTGATTCAGAACATGCACAGGAATACTCAAGAAATCCCCCCCAGACGATTTTTTTTTTAAATATGTTTGAATATTCCTCCTGTAGAGGGACAGGCCCGAGTTAATGCGAAGCAGCGGCGCGCGCAAGCGATGCGACCACACCTTGCTGAGAAGCTCTGCGCACATAGCGCGGGCTGCGGCAGTGCCATGGGCACGCTATGCGCGGGGCGTGGCGCAACGCCAGGGGCGCTCTGCAGGGGCAGAGGGGGCGGGCGTCACCATACAGTTAGGTCGGGCATGTTCCCCTACAGGGGCGCTTTCGACGAAAAATCAAACATACCTTAACAAATATTCAAAACATACAAATAATACGCAAAACATCGTCCCCTGACTATTTTTTGCCATTTTTGAAGTTTCCTCCTGCAGAGGGACAGGCCCGACTTAACCATACAGGGAGGAGGACGGGGGAGGGCATATCGCGCGTTACGGCCAAACTGCCACGAAAACATCAGATGTAAAGAAAACGCCCGTCGCAATTTTTCCGTGGCGCCAGGAGGGCTGGCTCCCCAGTCATAGCCCAAGTGCCCAGCAACTGCCGTCTGGGACGATCCTCCGTCCACCCGCGGAACGCTCCTGGCGAGGCGAAGTGGTCAGAGCGCACTCCGAGGAGGGAGAACCCCCTGGAGCCGAGGAAAACGTCACTTCCCGAAGGAGCCAACGAAACCTCCAGGACGAGTCAAGTCAAGTGCACTGCACCAGACGCGGGCAGTGCGGCAAGAATGTCGTTAACATCCTGCCCATGCGTTCACCTCGCGCTACACTGGAGAGCAACGAACACTGTGGACGCCCGCAGTGGCCACGGAAGAACGGGTGCGATGCCAAGCAACAAAGGTTGTCCAAATCGACAGCGGCTTCTGTTGCGCAAGCGAACTTGGTCTCAAATGGACCACGGCCGTGGCGACGCCGACTGCGATCCAGAATGGACAGGAACTGCTGCTGGTCTTCGTACCCGCACTTTCCGTACCGTTTCGATCGCACTGAAACGCGGCCCTCAGCGCCAAATTTTAGTCGGGCGTGTCCCCCTGCAGGCGGATTTTGGATGAAAAGTAATCAATACTGAACAAATCTTCGAAAATGGTCAAGAATAGTCCCAAAAAAGTCCCGAGACTATTTTTTATATTTTTTGTAAAGGTTCCCCCCGTAGAGGGACAGGACAGGCCCGACTTAACGTCACGCCCCTCCCCTCTCCTCTCGGGCCGGGCGAACAGGGGGAATAGCAAAGGGGGGGGGTGAGAATCAACACGTAGCTGACTTGCCAGGCGCCTCCCGGCGCCGGAGGCGGCCATGTATCGAGGAATGGGCCCCTCGATGGGGTTGAAACCAGCTGCATGCAACAGATTTCGTACCCCTCCCCTTTCCCTATCCCCCCCTTTCGTTCGGCCCGATTAACGCCACGCCCCTCCCCTCTCCTCGAGGCCCCGCGCGGAGCGGCTGGGCGGCCGGGGGGGGGCGCCCGCTTCCCCTCGGAGAGGGCGCGGAGGTCCTGGAGCGCCGCGCCCGCTGCGTGCAGCTTCCTCACCTCGCGGGGGGGGGGGGCTCCTCCTCCTCCTCCTCCTCCTCCTCCTCCTCCTCCTCCTCCTCCTCCTCCTCCTCCTCCTCCTCCTCTTCCTCTTCCTCCTCCTCCTCCTCCTCCTCCTCCTCCTCGAGGGGGGGGGTCGGGCAAGGTGTGAATGACCATCCGCCGCACCTCGGCCGTGTGGCGCCCCTTCCCAGAAAATCCAAGACGCTGTGGATATGAATGCAAACCTTGCCCGCAAGGGGCGCGGGGACGGGCGGCCGCCCTCCCGGCCGAGGGCCCTGCCGCCAGCGGTCAGGGGAGGAGCCCTGAGATCCGGGCGCTGCAGCTGTTGACGCTGGGCGTGTTCGCCTGGCTCCGGGCCCCGAGACCATCACGGATCGACCCCGCTGAAAGCATGCGGCAGAAGGCTGGGGCCTGGGGCTCCAGTCGTGTTTTTGCTGCGGTGTTGTATGTTTTGTTCGTAACGTCGGATCTCGAGGAACAGCGACCCCCGCCATCGAGAACGCATCGGGGGCGGGAGCCGATCCCTGAACGGTTGCACGTCTGAGCGTCGTCCTGGATTGGGTGACGCGCGGGCATACCACCGCCCAGGGATTGGCCCATCCCCCCTCCCCATGGATTCTCGGTGGCGGGGGGCCCTGTCTCTCCTCCCCTCTTCCTCGTTCCTTGCCCTCCTCGCGCCGTCACAGAAGCACGACGGGATGCGTCTCCGTCATTCTCGGCCTCCCGGGGTCCTCACAAGGCGCCAGGGCCGCCAAAAGACGACTCGGGCTGGAAAGCCGGCCCTGGGGATAGGGTAGGAACTTCCCGAGACTCCGCACTGAGAAACTGAAGACGTCGGGTGTCCGGGCCTCCTCTGGAGCCCCCTTGGCTACGACTCCACTCCTGGTCTCAGATCGGATGTGGACCAGCGCCGCCCAGGAAGACGTGCAGCGTCCGAGCGGGGCTCCCTCCTCCCTCCTCCTTCCTGCGCGGCCGTGTCTCCTCCTGCTCCGCTCGTGCTGGCGCGCGTCGCCATCGCGCAGCCCGCCGTCGTCTCGACCACGACGAGCCCCGGGTCGCTCGCACACAGCAGAGCATCCCAGAGGGACGCGTGGGCATAGTGCACTGGGCTGACTCCTCGGCACCCCAAAGAGCTCTGCACCAGAGGGAAGGAGGGGGGGAGGGGAGGAACCACGGCACGGCACGAGTCAGACCAGAAGGAAAGTGTTGGAGGCACTGGACTTGGAGGCGGCCAGGGGGTCTAACCTGGTTGGGAAGTGAGAAAAACGGTCAGGATGGGGGGTTGAAGTCAAGTCGGGCCTGTCCTCCTACAGGGAGGTTTTGGACGACGAATAAAACATAGTCAACACATACCCCCAAATGATCCAAACATATACAACAATTCGTCCCATTCAAAACAACTATTTTTGAATATTCCTCCTCTAGAGGGACAGGCCCGACTTAAAGGTTAAAGCCAAATCCGCTCGAAATCTGTACCTGGACCCCTCCCACGGCTCATCGGGCGCAAAATGCTATCCTCCCTGTTCCGTTCTTTCACCGTCCTGGGATCCGAAATCCCCCCCCCCCCTGGAGGCAGAAAGAGACAACAAAAACCTTCCCGAACCCCAGAGCCTCGAACCTGCCCGCTCTTCCTGCTGGCTGGAACCAGTGCTGGGCCACCTCAGACCCCCAGACGGCTCCAAGACCAGACGGGAATGTAGCAACACTCACGCGCAGCAATGGTTTTTTGTTAGCTCGGGCAGCACTTTGGGTAACACTGCCTGTACCCTCGCTTCCTTAGCGGGTTCCAGCCTCACGCCGATGGATGACTGCATGTGCTCATCAGGCTCTGGTGCCGAGACAGATTGCTACAGGCAACGGGCCAACGAGAAGAAATCTCGGCCGCCTCGTCATTTCTCTCCCTTCCGTGTGCCCGAGGAGGCGGCGCCCCCGCCGCCGCGGCCAAATCCGCCTGTGGTTCCCAACCACAGCGCGCTCCAGGAGAATGGCGGGGGGGATTCGAGAGAAAAAGAAAGGAAGAGACGGATGGAAGAGCACAATCAAGGGAAGGCAGTAGGAGGGCAAAAAGAGGTACATGTTTCCCGCAACGCACTCACGGCACCACCTTGCGCAATGTTTTGGGCAAGCGTGGAAGGGAGCGTCGAGCTCTCCGGCACGCGCTCAAAAAGGGAAGGAATGGGGGGGGGTCGGAGGCGAAGAAACAAGAGGAAGATGAGGGAGAGACAGAAAAGGAGGACGAGGAGGAATATGATGACGAATCGGAAAAGGAAGAGAGGAGGAGGGGAAAGAGGAGGAGGGGGGGAACCAGGAGAAAGTGGAGGGGGAGCATGAGCAAGAGAAACGGTCTGGCGACAGCCAGCGCCGAAAGGCTTCCGCAACCCGGGGGGGGGCGCGGTGGCTGGCCGGTTGCTGCGGGGCTGCCCTGCCCACGGCACGATGAGCACACGCATGCACATGTACACTCTGTTCGCCAGCGGCGAGGCGACGAAATCCGCTCCGGCGAGAAGCCACATAGGAACACCAGCTGGGGAATCGGCCGGCGAGCAAAGAGGGAGGGGGACGGCCGAGAGGCATGCCCATACGGGAGGTTCGCGTCGTGCCGACCCCGGCGTTGGTTTCTGACACCGCAGGGATCGTTCAACCTTGAACGATCGGCCGCTGCCGCAACGTCCGATCGTTCAACATCGATCGACTCTGGGTCGCCGCCGGCGTTCAACCTTGAACGCCCGCGCTGGGGTCGCCGCTGGTCGACACGACGCAAACCTGCCCATACACACACACGCACTGATGAGGACTGAGCGCTGGGGAAGAGGCCGTCGCCAGACTTCACGACCAAGTGACCTCTCGCCGCTCGGGGCCTCCCGGAGCCCGCCATCACCAGGAGACCGAAGACCGAAGGCCGACCCCTACAAGCACTGTACACCCTGCGAAGTGCTTAAGAAATCATGGGTTAAGAAATTCATAGTCTCAGAACTTGAATAAAAGCCGAACATTTCTATTAACATCGAAAGATTTACATCGAAACGTTAAGAATAATCGAGACTCTGGCCGAAAACTTAAGTTTTCTTAAGCATCGCCTAAGGTGTATCGCGAGGCTCCGAAGAAAATGCTGGTTTCGGCACAGTGCGCGCCAGCTGCTCGGGGCATTGGCGCGCGCGCAACTCTGCACAGCGCTCGGCGCCCTTGCCACGCCTGTGGGACGACGCGCGCAATGATGAGCACGTCGCCCCGTTTTCTGCAAGGGATTATTCAGAACTGAAGCGCTTTCTGAAACACAACTGTGCGCGCATGGTATTGTCTAACAGGGATGGCGGGCCGGTCGATACCAGCTGGGCGGCCATGGCATGAAGTCAACATGAACTTTAGGTCGGGCCTGTCTTCCTACAGGGGGATTCTGGACGAGAAATACACGAAGCCCAAAAATACAACTAAGATGATCAGGATAGCAGGAAAATCGTCCCCCGACTATTTCTGGACTATTTTTTGGGATGTGCCCCCTGCAGAGGGACACGCCGGACTTGCAGTGAATGAGGCCGGCGCCCGGCCCCCCTCTCCCCGGCCCCCGTCCGGGCGCCGAGGCGGGCGCCTACCCCCCGGTGGAGGAGGGGCATGCGCGCCCCGACCCAGGAGAGAAGCCCGCATCGCTCTCCGCAAGCAGGTGCTCACGTCGTCGGCCGACCCTCGACCTCTGTCTTCCTCACGCGCCCCGACGCACATCGTGTCTCTCTCTCTCTCTGTAGATCAGGGCGAGGGGATGGGATCCCCCCGAAGGCCTGGGGAGAGACTGGTCGCACGCGTCCCACAAGCATCATGCAGCGGCAACAGAACCTGCAGGCTGCCCTGTTCTGACCCCGGGAGGAAGAGGGCGAGGAGGAGAAGGAGGAACAGGGGCGTGGGCTGCGTGTTTGCAAACCTTGGCGGTCTGAACGCGCACACGAAGACACAGACCTACTCACCCACACCGATCCTGGCCGAACCCCTTCTGGGCCGGGATCACATTCAGACGCCCTTCCTGGCTCGGCAGGGGGGGGTGCATGCACACCGATCCTGGGCCCAGGATGGGGTCGTCCTGGCCAGGACTGGTGCAAGTGTCTTAGTTGGCGCTCTCCGATACCTAATGACGCGCCCTTAAGATAAAGCTACTACCAGCAGGAACGCTAAATGAGGAGCGAAGCTCCCGCTTGGCCCCAGATTCGCCTGGGTGCACGAGGAAGGACCTTGGAACCAGTGGACCCCTTGCCCTGGAAGGACCTTGGAAATGGTGAGCCCCTTCCGAAACCGAAATGCTCCTGATTTCAGAACCTTGGCTGTAGGCCACAGTCAAGGCGCACGAGGAAGAAAGGGCTGGGCGCTACAGTCTGTACAGACCAGCCCTTCCTTCCTCGTGTGCTCTCTCCCTCGCTGCATGCGCCACCTCCGCCCGCGATGCGACCAGGCCCTTCTGCAGCACATCCGCGCGCCGCCGCAGGTACTGCACCTCTGGCGCATCCTCCTCCCCCCCCTCCTCGAAGGCTCGAGGATCGAGGGAGCCGTGATGTCTTGAAGTCAAAACTAAGGCCGAGACATGGTCGGACCGGGGGGGCATCGGGCACCCTCGAGCTCCAGCGGTGCTGAAAATTGTGGCGGGCGCCGCGGCCGGTCCAAAGCGCTCCCCGGACGTGCGACGTCTTGTCTTTGTTCCACTGCGGGGTACCCAGAAGTCCCGACCTTATCTAGGGGGAAAACAAACCTCCCTCGCTTTTGACCACCCTCGCTTCCAAGAGATACCAGACGATGCCAAATTGCAGCCTGTACTGGTCAGGCCGCTTGACGAGGAGGCGCGTGGTACGACTTGGTTTTGCCTGGAAGCGAAAGCGGGGGAGGTAATTCACGCTCTGATTATCCCCGGGGCCGGTTTCTCATGCCGAGCCGTTTGTCGATGGCCCCAGGGCCCGCCGAAGGCCTCTGGAGGCTGCAAATGGCCAAAAACTTGCGGCTGTGTGCCTTGGTCACGATGTGAGCGTCTCTGGGACGCGCTTCTGGAGCACGCTCCGCGAGCGTTCCGGCACGCTCTGGAACGGTCTCTCCTGGTCCCGGGCCCGCCCGAGAACTCGGTGCCGCCGTCTGCCTCGCACACGGGGCGCTCCTCTCCCTGCGCCAGGAGACCCCGGGCCCTCGCGGATCGATCTGGCTCGAGAGATGCCGCAGAAGACAAGGCCCAAATGATCGGAGGAGAGCAGGTCGGCAAAACACAAAATACGCTGCCACGAGGCTGACATCCCTGCGCTGGCAATTGCCACTCAAAGCTGTGGCCACGCGAGTGAAGGGCCGTCGCTGGGGAAGGGGCCGAGCTAGAGTCGAACTGAGACGGTCCCGAGACGCCCCCAGGATCGTCGTCGGAATCAGGGCCCCGTAGACGGGGACTTTGCGAAGCCAGGACTGGGGCTCAACCGAAAATGCTGCAGATGGGTCGATCTATCCGCCGTTCTCCGACGAGTTCTCCAGCTGGGATCTGCAGACCTGGTTTGCAATGTCACGGTGTTCAGGGTGCTGAAGAAAGGTGTGATACAGGCCTCTAATCGAGATTTCCCTAACGACATGCGACTTCATGTTAGATTGACAGCGCTGCTCCCCAGAAATCTTGACTGGACCCTTTTACCGGGGACCGCCTTTTCATCCTGAGTCTTTGTTTGATGGTCCTTGAGCCCAATAAGGCTCCCCAGAGGCCAGACATTGCGCATAAAATCCTGACGTGACGTACTCACGACGCGAGAATTTCTTGGTTTCACGATGCTACACTTTTGATCGAGAGTTCGGATCTCGGAGTGTGGGGACGTTGATCACCCTTGATGGGCTCCGCGGGGAACATCTGAGGCCTCCACGGACGCCTACATTCCCCGACCTCGCCGCGTCGTATCAAAAAGCATTGCGGGCTTGTGTCATGCGGAGGCCCAGCAAGGGCTACCCACGTCACACACACAGGGGGTCCGAAGCCGCGGAAATCCAGTACAGCATCGTGGACAAAAAAACACTACGGGAAGTCAATCGCTATGTTCGGCCTCAGGGTGCCTCCACCAAGTCGTGGGACCGTACAGATGCTGCGCAGGACAAAGAGACGAAGGGAAGCGGTCTACACCTTGCGAAATGTTTTAGAAATCATGGGTTAAGAAATTCATAGTCTCAGAACTTGAATAAAAACCCAACATTTCCATTAACATCTTAGGATTTACATTGAAACGTTAAGAATAATCGAGGCTCTGGCCGAAAACTTAAGTTTTCTTAAGCATCGCCTAAGGTCTAGACCTCCAGGGGTCCGCGTTCTGAAAAACACGCCCTCGGAGGTCCGGGCCTCTCCTCCGACGTGGGATCCTCCGCACCTGCAATCTTGGGGACCGATTGGGCCCGCACCCCTAATTTCCTATAGTTCGATTCGTTTGTCTTGGTGGGGCAGTGTTTACGCCGTCGCCGCCAGAAAGGAGGATGTACAAGGAGGCGGGAGGGAGGAGGAACAGGGGAGATATGCGGGGCCAAGCGGACACACGCCTGAAAAACACGACTGTCGGCATGCTTCGCGAGAGTTGCTGCTGTGAGATGGGCTGGTGGGGATACGCGAAGCGTAAAGAATTTCTTATAGTTCGATTAGTTTGTCTTGGTGGGGCAGTGTTTACGCCGTCGCCGCCAGATCAAACAGTGTGAAATATAGGTTTCCGCTGGCGATTGATTATGGTGTGAGCCCCCCTGCCGAATCTCGATGGCACATCGAAGGCACTGTGTGGTTCACCTCAAAGGTGCCGTCGCGAAGATAAAGGTTACCAATCCTAGCATTTCGCACCCAGGGCATGTTGAGTAAGCACCGTCGCCAAATATCAGTTTGCGGCAGTGAAGAACTCGACAGAATGCGGCCTACACCCCGATGGACAAAAAACAAGCTACTCGTCCCGCTTCGCTGTCCGTCGAGCAGCCCGGGAGCGTGCACAGACCGAGCGGTCATCACGTACGCCCTGGCCTGTTGGGAGAACGATTTGGAGGTCGAGCAAGAGAAGAGTCCAGGCAGGACGAGGACGAGGACGAGGAGGACGAGGGAAGAACGGGAAGGAGGGGCAGAAACAAACGGAGAAGTGGAGTCCTTAAGACCGAGAAGCAGGAAGACTACACAAAGAGGAGGGGATCGGTGTCCCTCGTCCACGTGTGCCCCTCCTGGTGGCATTCTGCACATCCTGCCACCGAGCTTGGGTTGTTTGTGTAAGACTTGGCGAATGCCTGCTCGCGTCTCTGGGGAAACCTGTGGGCAGTCTCTTATAAACAATGGTGAAGCCTCTTGGGACGCTGTTCGGGGCCTCCTGTGGCCCTCTTGGGTCCTCTCGGGGGGGGTGACCCTCGGGGCCTGCTGGCGATCTTCGGTGTCCTCTTGGGGCCGAGGCCTCGAAATATGGGTTCGCATCCCCCCCCCCCCACGAGCCCCTCTTGGGGCCTTATCGGGCGGTCCTGGGTGCCTCTTGGTGAAGAGGCCCACAAACACACAAATAAATACACACAAATAAAAATATTCCCCATATGTCCTGATATTTTCTGGGTTTTTGTCTTCCCCACCATTTCCCATATTTTCCCATATTTTCTGGGAATCGCCGATTACTTGTGTATGTGTGTTTTTTCCCCTCCTGACTTGGGTCGTCTTGGGGCCCCCTTGGGCCGTCTTGGGGCCCTCTGGGGGAACTCTTCGGCTGTTGGGGGCTCTCCTTAGGGGCCTTTGGGCCCGTCTTGGATGCTGGGCACACGAAAGCAACGACTGCGATAGGAAAGTACGCTTTCCCACGGCATCCTGGGGGCCTGCTGGCGATCGTCGGGGTCCTCCCAGGGCGGAGGCCTCGAAATGTGGGTTCGCGCTCCCCCCGCCGGGCCCCTGTTTGCGCTCTCATCGGGCGGGCGGTCCTGGGTGCCTCGTGGGCCGTCTGCCCCCCCCCCCACGACGCAGGTGTCCATGGTGGACCCGCGAAGACCAAAGCATCATCCCTGCACGCTGTACACGGCTGGCCCCCATGGTGTCCTGCCACTACTTCAGCGAAAGAGACTACAGTCAAGCATGGTATCAGAAACGCCATCGTTGAAGTTTACAACGGAATGAAGGGCGAACCCATCTCTCGCTGCGAATGTGTACTGCGTGGGTCCCTCTTGGCCCGACATGGGGAGCTGAGCCCGTCTGGGGGCCCTCTTGGGGCCCTCTCCGGCGATGTAGGATCCTCCGGTGGCCCCCTCGGGCCCCCTGGGACTCTCTTAGACCGTCTTGGAGCGCTTTTGTGTCGCTTGAAGCTCTCTTCAGGCTGTCTTGGAGCCCTCTTTGGGGCCTCTTGGGCCGTCTGGGACCGATTTGGGGAGCCTTTGAGGCCGTCGTGGCATCTGTTAGGATTGAGAAATGGAACATCCCGGAAATGTACGCTTTCCAATCGGAACTGCTTGATTATTGCCCTTCGGGGGCCTTCTCGGCGGCCTCTTGGACCGTCTTGAGGGAATCCAGTTGGGCTATTCTTGGCCCGTCTGGGTGCCCATTTCGGCCGTCCCGGGTCCCTCTTGGCCGGTCATGCACGGGGAGCTGAGCCCGTTTGGGGGCCCTTTGGGGCCCTCTCCGACCGTGTAGGGATCCTCCTGTGCCCCCCTCGGACCCCCTGGGGACTCTCTTTTTTTTTGTTGCTCTAACAAGGCGAAGCAGACGAGCACGCTACCCTGCAGTGAACTGCGCGCGCTGTCACGCCGGCGGGCGGAGCGCGCGCGGTCCCGATGGAGAGGTGGCATCACCAGGAAAACCTCTCTTTCACACTAAACAAAACCCCGTCACGCCAGCAGGCGAAGCGCCTGCCGTCACGCAAGGGAGTGTTGAACAGCCGAACGCGGATTCGTGAAAGACACGGGCACCAGCCTGTGACGGCCGAACTAGAGCCACCTGACCCCTCGGCCAAGTATAGCTCAAGTTACTCTACTCGCCCATCCATTGCCTTGAGGAGGAAAGGCCCCCTCTGGTCTTGGGGTGGAGCCAACAAAAACTTCGTCCTTGCCTCCACACGCGTGATAGACGGGCCGCGCCTACCCAAAATTTTCTACCCGAAGGCATAGGGGCATTGAACGTGAAATGTTCGAGGACTCTCTCTGGCGACTCTAGCCTCACACCGCCACCGCGCTCAAGGAGCAGAGCGCAGCGGCGCCGAGCGCGGCCGGCGCGGCCGCGCTAACCGCGTTATCATCGGGCGCTGGGGCTGGGGTGGTTGTGTAGTAGTAGGAATAATAATAGAAGTAATTCGTGTCGGAGCCGACGTCGACACCCATCTCTTCCGCTGCGCCAGACAGGACGGGATCGTACAGGCAGGAGGTCTCGAAGCGCGGGAAGCGAAAAGTGATGGTGGTCTGGCTGCCCTGGGTACCGATGGAAGGGAACCCGACCGGCAGCTGCTCCCACGCGCAGTCTCTCTGCACCTGCGTCGACAGCTCGAGCGTCGCGTTGCTGCCCAAAGACACGGACTTCCCGCTGCCCTGGTTGGCGCTCCCACCCCCCAAATTCTGCACCGTGATGTCGAGCTCGACGAACGCGCCGACCTGCTCGGTCTGGCCCTTCTTGCAGTTGGAGCCGTCGCACCAGGTCCAGTCCCAGAGGCGGATATTCCACTTCAAGTCTCCGATGCTGACCTGCCACGACTCGTTGGACATCCCCACCGTTCCCGACTGGGCCATGACATAGGTGTCGACGCCGATTCGTCCGATCTCCGAGATGGTTGAGTCGAACGACACCTTGGCGGCAGAAACTCCAGAGCCGATGCGGACGGTCTCCATATCGCCCACCGTGAAGTCCTGGCTTGCAAAAGTTTGGATCGAATGCTTCACAGCCCCAGACGTACCCACTTCTTCGCCATCTGCGTCCACCTCCCTCAGCGCGTCCATCGTCACGCGGATGCCCACGGAAGCCCCCGACGAGCCCTTCGGCACGAGAGTGAACTTGCCGCTCTGGCCCTGAACTTGGAGCTCCAAGAGGATGTCCGGCGCCGACTCTTCAGTCGTCGTTTCTTCGAAGAAAGGCTCTGTTGTCGTCGCATCGCACGATGGGAAGGCGGTAGCCTCCGCGAGGCCGAGGAGCAGGCAGGGCAAGAGGATCTTGGTGGTCATGGGGCTTGGACTCGCGATGTTGGCCGCGGGGCCGCGCGCCTGGCGGAGACAGCTCGAACTTGAGCCCTTGAGGATCTTGAGTCAAACAGGCTTGAGCCAAAATGGCTACGGACCCCCTGGGGACTCTCTTGGGCCGTCTTGGAGCTCTCTCGTGCTGCTTGAAGCTCTCTTCAGGCAATCTTGGGGCCCTCTTGGGGGCCTCTTGGGCCGTCTGGGGCAGACTTGGGGAGCCTTTGGGGCCGTCGTGGCCGCTGTGAGGATTGAAAAATGGAAGATCATCACGAAAAACATATACGCGTTCCAATCGGAATTGCTTGATTCTTGCCCTTGGGGGGCCTTCTCGGCGGCCTCTTGGACCGTCGTAAGGGACTCCTGTTGGGCCATTTTTGTCCAGTCTGGGGGCCCATTTCGGCCGTCCCAGGTCCCTCTTGGCCCATCATGAGGGAGCTGAGCCCGTCTGGGGGCCCTCTTGGGGCCCTCTCCGACAATGTAGGGATCCTCCGGTGGCCCCCTCGGGCCCCCTGGGAACTCTCTTCGGGTTGTCTTGGGGCTTTCTTGTGCTGCTTGAAGCTCTCTTCAAGCTGTCTTGGGGCCCTCTTGGGGGCCTCTTGGGCCGACTGGGGCCCATTTGGATTTTGGGAACCTTTGGGGCCGTCGTGGCCGCTGTTAGGACTGAAAAAAACGAATATCCCGGAAATTTCTTTTTTTGGATGGGACATGCTTGATTTTCGCCCTTTGAGGGCCTTCTCGGCGGCCTCGTGGACCGTTTTGATGCGCTTCGTGGCCGTCTAGGAGCAGTCTTGGGCTGTCTTCGAGCGCTCGTGGGCCGCATTGAGGCCATCTCAGTGCGCTCTTCAGCCATCTTCCAGACAACCTGGGACGCTTTGGGGGACTCTTGGGCCAGCTTGGGGGCCTCTGGGGGGGGTCCGTGGCCCCTTCTGGGCCCGCTTGGAGCCCTCAAAGCCCCCCTAGACCGGTATATGTATCTTGATACGGTATGTGACGAAAACGGCAACACTTCACAAACAATGAACGGCCGAGCCAACCGTGACACATCAAAGCCGCTCTGCCGCCAGGAGCTAGGGGCTGCCGAATCTTCACTACGAAGATGCCAAGGTAAGTAATCGGATGAGGGGGGATGCCAGTTGGACGAGACAATGGAGAACATCAAGCCTAGAATCAAACGCGTGTTGGCTTTCTCCTTCTCCTCCTGGACTTCATCGTCCTTCTCACACTTCATCATCTTGGTCCTCTCAATGCTTTCTTTGCATATCTGGCTAGTCGACTGGCTACCCGCTGTCACACACCCCCCTGCCTTCCCTCAACATCCTCGGTGCATTCCATCGTCGAGGAAGGGCAAAAGGGAGAAGAGAATATCATCAGCGGGCAACTCGTAGATACACGATGCTCTCTGGCTTTCAGTTTCAAGGTCCTGGACTCACGCGCTCCGATACAGCACGATCTCTGAAGCCTCAGTAGACGTGGCAAATGGAAGGCGCAACGCGCACGCAGCCCAGGCATGTGCAGATCCCAAAAGCTTCAATGGCACTCGATGTTAGTGCTTACGCTGCCGGCTCGTTCACCTTATGGGAAAACCATGATACCGCTACGCCCTGCACCTATCCGGGGGTACTCTGGCCAGACTTCCAAGTCGAATCCGGCCGTTGCGACGAGGGACGGATAGCGGTGTCGATATCTGTGCCTCCTCTGAAGAAAAATACACTTTACTGCGGAGTGATGGCTCTCAATGCAGATGGGGTTTGCGTGCGCCTCGTCGTCGACGTCTTCGAAGATGGTCCACTTCTGACCATCCTCCGAACAAACGAATGAGAAGAATACCGCAAAGCACTGCTGTCGAACGCAGCAACGTCGTCCAACGATTCGATTCAACCTAACACGAATCGATTCACGCTGACACGAAGCTAACAGGGGCACATACGTACCCATCGGTCGAAAGACATTGGTAGACAATTCTACGAATTGTCCGCCCATCCACTTCTTAAGGAGGAGAGATGAGGGAAACCGCTCGGCTCTTTCATTCGGGAGGCGCCTAAAGTAGATTGGGATCTGGTTGTCCCCGCATTCACACTTTCAGCGACCGATGGGTACATGCACCGAAGCGCCCTCGTCTCCCACCACCAAGCCCGAAAATGGACGTGGTGCCCTTCTTCCTTCCGTGGTCAACATTCCGAGATCCCACATGCAACTGAAGCGATGAGAAGGTAAATATTCACGTCTGGACCTCAGACTGGACAGACCCGTGTTGAGCTGTCCAGTACCCACCCCTGCTCTGAGGCACCTGGCGAAGAGGTGACGCGACGAAACGTGGGAGAGCCCTGACGCGGCTTGCTCGGTGGTATGGGCCAACTAGTTTCTCTGCCCTCTCCAGTCGCCTGCACCTCCCTTGCCTCGACACCTCTCGCTGTCTCTGGTCCATGCGTCGGCCTGCTCATTCTTCTTGCGCGTGCCAATACGGTGAGGGCATTGGGTAGAGAACCATCGGAAGGAATCCAGGGTCTGGAAGCCGACGGAACTTCAATCGTGGAGTGGCCATGGATATCACTGTTGCCCTCATCAGGCTCCTGACGCCAGGGATCCGAGGCCTCCTGGGCACATTCCCCAACCAACGCCCCCACCGTATGAGCAGTCCAAAGGAGCGTTTCGCTGGCAGACGGACGGACAGGACGAGGGCGCAGACAGCGGGAGGGCGAACGACGAGAGGCAGCAGGGGGGGCAGAATCTGGGAGTGAAAGATGCAATGGAACACGAAAGGGGGGGCAGGAGGCTCCTGCCCGGAGTGAAGGCTGTCAGGGAGCACAACATGTGGGGGTAAGCTCAGACGATAACGAGTCATGGTAGGATTGGGTCAGGATGCATGTCGGGACTTCCAAGGTATCCAGCGGACGAAGCCCGTGTAAAACATCTGGGGGTCTGGAGAATCCAGGAAACCTTGGAAATACTGCAACGTATCACTATCATAACCTCTTGCTCCTCTGAAAAGTAATTCCTGACCCCCCCCCCAAGAAGAACGACCGCCCTGCACGTTGCAGAACCAAGTCTCGCGGCAGCTCGTCCTGCACCAGCAGCCCGCGGCGCCTGGTTTGCGAAGCTGCAGGCAAACTGCAAAACTCCACGCAGAAAGGCTTCGGGGCCGCTGGGTCCGCGGTGGGTCGCGGGCAGAAGCAGGCGAGTGATGGTGAGCGGAGGCTCGTTTGGCTCCGATGGAGAACTCCGTGGTGATAGATGCACCAAAAACTGCGTAAACAGAAACATCCGACGGTCCGCGCGGACCGTCGAATGGGTTTCGTTTATGCAGTGTGTTTTTCTTTGAGATGAGCGGCGGCCCGTCTGGCTCCGAGGGGTTGCTCTGCAGGGCGACGTTCTGTCTGCCAGAGTTGAGCGAGAACGCCCGAGGGGAAGACACAGCGCACCCAGCCCTTGCGCAGGGATCGACCGTCCCGGTATTCCTGTAGGCCTACCACGACATGTTCTTAGAACCCGAACATGCTCTAAGAGCACAAACAATGATCCTAGAACATAAACCCGATGTGTTAAAGCAAGATGCTCCCAGCTCAAAATGTTCTAAGAACATTTGGTGGGAACCACACAAGGTTCTTAGAACATCGTTTGGTAGGCCTATAGGCTCGCCAGGACGCTTCGCCACTGCTTAGAGCCCATACCCATCGGCTCGCACCGGCGGCTCCGCTCCGAATGGGGTCTGCTCTGGGACAACGTTCTTGGCGGGGCGGGCATGGGAGGGGCTCGATGTGTACACCACGCCGCTTGGTCGGCCAGGGAGCCCGGCCAGATGTCCAACCTGTGGGTCGCTGGAGCGTCATGAATTACATCGACTCCCCTCGCCGAACTCCTTGGCTCCCTCGCCGACCGAAAGACGTTGTGTTGATAGTTACACCGGGCCCCTCCGGGGGCAGGGGCTGATGCTTGCCGGCACTCTTGCCCAGTCCCTCTGGCGGCCATCCTCTACCGCCTCGGATGCTGCGCAGCTGGGCCTAAGCGAGCAGCGGCAAGGCATTGCACGATCAGTGCAGGAGGGTCACGCGGCCGCAGAATACCCGAGCCACTTTTTTGTAGCAGCGGCGAGTCATCACCGCGTTCGGGGGCAGCCGTGGGATGCCACGGGGCCGAAGTGGGCACAGCAGGCGAAGGCGGAGAAGAGGCGCGCGGAGGGGAAGAAGAGCGAGTTCAGAGCGTGAGGCTCTTGAGCGTGCCAGGCGTGCAGGAGCAAAGAAAGCTGGAGCCACTCGAGGCTCTGGGCCGCCGGCGCCATGCGGCATCGGCCTTCCCAGACAGCCCACGGCACCGTGGTATGCTTAGGTCGGGCATGTCCCCTACAGGCAGATTTTGAAGGACAAATTCAAAATAGTTTGAGTACATACTCCCAAATCATCAAAAAGAATACAGAAATCATCCCCAGACTGCGCTTTTTGACTGCTTTTGTATATTCCTCCTGTAGAAGGACAGGCCCGAATTAACCCGGAGAAGCAATTAAGGAACCCCCCGGCGTTATCATTAGCACCGCGCCGTAATTAAATAATTATTTGGGGGTTTTCGCCGAGCGATATTATTAGCACCGCGCAAATGGAAGGAAAATAAATAATTCCAGCGCCCCGCCTCGGGTGGCATCCCAATTAGAATTGTAATGATAATAAGAATACGAATGCGATCTGGTGTACCCCCTCCTGGTGCCAGGATAACGCTTCCGGGTGCCGGGTGCGTTATCCTTTCACCGGAGAGGGGGGGGGGGGGGTCCTTAATCGCTTACTCGGGTTAACGGTACGCGCGCTCTCCCAACCGGTACGCTGGCGGCAAAAAGCGGGCCGGAAGCCGAACGCCCGCGCGCGCGCGCGAGTCTCGCTCGAGCCGCGCTGGGGCGGCCGCTGGCCCGCAGCCGCGCGCGCCCCGAAGAGGGCCTCGAGAGACCGTGGGAAGGGCCCCTCCTCCTCCTCCTCCTCCTCCTCCTCCTCCTCCTCCTCCTCCTCCTCTTCCTCTTCCTCTCCCTCCTCCTCCTCCTCCTCCTCCTCCTCCTCCTCCTCCTCCTGACTTCGCGCACCGCTCCCTCGTGCCCTCGTGCCCGAAGAGGGCCTCGAGAGACCGTGGGAAGGGCCCCTCCTCCTCCTCCTCCTCCTCCTCCTCCTCCTCCTCCTCCTCCTCCATTGGCGTCCAGCGTAGAGTGAAGCCCAGAGTGCATCTCGAGCAGCCTGTTCAGACCCGCGTTAGGGATGCTGCGGTGAAGTCCGCCCAGAGCAAGTCCTGCGACCCCTCCGGGGCCCATCCTGGACAGGCTCTCGCCCCGGACCCCGGATGCTTGACGGCCAGCCCCACTGCTCTCCCTCGAGCCCCGTATAGGCAGGCTCGCGCCGTGCCGACTTCGGCGCTGGCTTTTCTGACACGGCATGGGGTCGCTCGACCTTAGACGATCGGCCGCTTCCGCAACGTCGGACCGCTCAAAATCGACCGATGCCGGCTCGCCGGCGGCGTTCCGTACGGAACTCCGGCGGCAGGGTCGCTGCCGGCCGACGCGGCGCGAGCCTGCCGTACCTCGTGGGTCTGGGAGGGCTGGGCTCGTCCATCTCCTCACGCGTGCGCTCCGCGCGGATGCAGAGGCCTCCCGCCGTCGGGGGGCAGGGAGCTGTCCATAGCCAGCGCTCCGCGAGATTTTGGCGTACGTCCCCCTACAGGCGGATTTTGGACGAGAAATTAAAACATGGTCAACACACGCACCAAAAATGCTAAGAAATAATCGAAAAATAGTCCCCCGACTATTTTTGACTATTTTTGAATATCCCCCCTGGAGAGGGACAGGCCCGACTTAGTCCTTGGGGGGGGCACGTCTCCAAACAGGTGGACATGGCTTCGAGAAACAGCAAGGTTCCGAGATCGGGTGCGACCAGAGGGGGGCGTCCAAGAGGGGGGTCGGCAAATCGTGGCCCGGGGCAGGTGCGCGGACTACGGGGGGGGGCAGCGAACATGTCACAAGAAGAGGGGCCATGACGTCGGAGAGAACATCTGCCGGATTCCGGAAACTCTGAATCCAAAAAGGCTGTCATTTCTTCGAGGGCAACTCTTTACTTCCGCCGCCTTCTGCCAGCCTTCCGCCGGTGGAGGCAGCCGGTTTTTTACTTCCGCCGAACTTCCGCCGAGGAAGAGATGGCAGCTCCTTCGATCCTCGAGGGGAAGGCCTTTTCTGGAACGCCCCACATGGCCCTGGCCATGACATGCACCCACACCTCTAGTCTTAGGTGGGGCATGTCCCCCTACAGGCAAATTTTGGACGACACATAAAAGATGGTCAAAACATACTCAAAAATTGTCAACAAACATACTTGTAAAAGATCCCCAGAGTTTTCTTTCACTACTTTTGAATAATCCTCCTGTAGAGGGACAGGCCCGACTCAACCCTAGTCATCCCCCCCCCTCTTGGGCGCCCTCAACGATACTGCAGGGGCGTGCGCTCGGACCAGCACCACGCGGAGAATCCCACCTCGGCGCCGAGGGCCCCTCCCTGGGGAAGCAGCGGCATCGGTGTGCACTCCTCCTTCCCTGGGATCCGACTTCTCAACAAAAATGGAGACGCCGTGAAGAATCGGACCTGGAGCCCTATAGACCCTACCTGTCTGCGTCATGTTTAGAGCCGGCTCGATCTGTGAGGGTCACAGGGCCCGAAATTGGGCGAAGCCACCCAGCTAAAAAAAAAAAGGGAGTCGCCAGGCTCCCCCGGTTGAGGCACCCCCCGGCGCGGACGGGGCCCGTGCCGAGCCCGGGCTCGCGCTGCTCCTCGAGCATCGCCTCCAGCTCGTCGCCGTCCGCCTCGGGCGGCTCGGCGTCGCCGCCAGGCTGCTCGGAGCCGCCGCCTGGCGCGGGGTGCGCGGCCCTGCGCCCAGGGCGCGGCACCCGGAGCATCAGGAAGCGGCGGCGCCCCCGGGGGGGCAGGGCAGACGGGGACGGGCCCAAAGATCCGACGTCGTGCTTTCTGCAATGCGCGGTCCCCCGAAGTCTCGACCCGCTCCCCGGGACCGGCTTTTCGTCCTGAGTCGTTCTGTTGACGGTCCCCGGGCCCGGAGAGGGCCCCCACAGAGGCCCACAGGTGAGAAAAACCTCCGTCTCGGTTTTTCAGTGCGTTGGATCTCTGGGGGGCGGGCCTCCTCAGAAGGCGTCAGAGGGCCTCGGCCCCTCGGAGAAGCTCGTTCTGAGCCCTCTCCCGGTCCTCCTCCTCCTCCTCCTCCTCCTCCTCCTCCTCCTCCTCCTCCTCCTCTTCCTCTTGCTCCTCCTCCTCCTCCTCTTCCTCCTCCTCCTCCTCTCCTCCTCTCCTCCTCCTCCTCCTCCTCCTCCTCCTCCTCCTCCTCCTCCTCCTCCTCCTCCTCCTCCCTCCTCCTGACTTCGCGCACCGCTCCCTCGCGCCCTCGCGCCCTGGAGGGAGCGCCTCTCCAGCAAACGCTGCGATGCGGGAAGCGCGATCTTATCGTCGCGTCCCTTCGGGTGATCCAGTCGTTCGGAGCCTCGAAAGGGCTCGTGAGAAGCTCCGGAGTCTTCCGAGAAGGCTCGCCCCCCCCCCTGGGCCACCTCCCCCCCCGTCTCTGCGAGGATTGACTCGACTGCTTGATCGTCGGTGTCGAATGGGGCCCTCTCGAGAGCTGCCACCCTGGCCTCTGCACTGCGTCGTGAAGGAACCCCTCGGGCTCCAGGGCGACGGGGAGAGAAAGACACAACAACTGTGCGGACCGCCCTCCGCTGCCGCACGACGCCTGACGCCTGCCCTTGCCGTTCTTGGGTTCCTGGGCTTTGCGCAACGTGGCCCACGCTTCGCACTTGCTGCAAGCGACAGGGCATACACGGTCTCTTAGGAGGCCTGGAAATGGGCACCAACACCAACACAGGGGTTTGCCTCCTCAGGGAGATGATGATCCTAGATTTCGGTGCTGGTGGTAATATTTCGGCCACCTTGGAAGCCAGAACATTACCACCATCACCGAGATCGGGATCGTCTTCCCTCGGTGGAGGAACACCGCCGATCTTGGTGTTGGTGTCAACCTCTAGGCCTGCGATTCTTGGGTTTCTGGGCTCTGTGCAACGTGGCCCACGCTTCGCACT
Organism: Prorocentrum cordatum; assembly: GCA_963575745.1. Taxonomy (NCBI): domain Eukaryota; class Dinophyceae; order Prorocentrales; family Prorocentraceae; genus Prorocentrum; species Prorocentrum cordatum. The sequence goes on from CAUYUJ010006469.1 coordinate 256,177, forward strand.
TGCTGCAAGCGACAGGCACACACAGTCTCTTTCAGGTAGGGCCCACCTACCAGACCACCCCAACCCAACCCGAAGACCCGAATTTCGGGTTGGGGGGGGCAAGGGTTCCACATGTGTTTTTTCGATGTTTCCCGACCCCCCCCCACTGGAAATCGAGGGTAAATCTGAGCCTTCGGGTTGGGTTGGGGTGGTTTGGTGGGTGGTGAGGTAGGGCCCGAGTGCCCGCACGACTGATAGCGCGGGTGCAAGCTCTGCCTGCCTCCAGCCTTGCCGTCGGCAGCTTTCGCCCCGCGAGCCGCGGCGGCGGTCCCGGCGACGCGCTGTTGCCTTGCAAGTGGATCGCGTGTCGCTCCGCTCCGCGGGGCGAAGAGGCTGGGAACGGCTTGGGGCGGCGTTGGCGCTAGCGTTAAGACGGGCTTGTCCTCCGATAGGGGGATGTTGGACGACAAATAAAAGATGGTCAGAACATACACCCCAAATTATCGAAAAATGGAATTAAAAAAAATCGTCCCCTGACTATGTTTGGACTATTTTCGAATCTTCCTCCTGTGGAGGGACAGGCCCGACGTAAGCCTTGCAAGTGGATGGCGTGTCGCTCCGCTCCGCGGGGCGAAGAGGCTGGGAACGGCTTGGGGAGGCGCTTACGCCAGTGAATTGGGAAGTGGTTAACGCGTGCTGCGCAGACGCGCGGCGGGCCAGAACTGGCACCACGACGCGCCGAGCAGACGCCCCTGACCGTATCACGACCCATGCTGGGCATACAGTGGGGGGCACGGCCGCAAGAAACCCTCGCAAGAAACCCAACCCTGAGGTCCCGTGCGAGAGGTGTACCTGAGGGGAAACCTGGAGCACCCAGCGCAGCAGCTCCTTCAACGGCTGCGGGAAGTCACCGCGCAGCGCGAGGAGCGAAGAAATCCATGATACCCCAATTAACGAAAAACATATGGTTTCTTGATGGGCGCCCCCACGGTATTCGGAAATGTGCCACATGCTCTTGCCACTGCAAGGGGCATCGATCGCGGGCCCCTCAAGCACCCCGTGGGGGTACGGGCGCGGGATGAAACAGACAGACTGCCACCGGGAGGATTCAGCGCGGCACCAGGGTCCAACGATCATAAGCTGCTGCTGGTTGCCCCCCTCCTCATTCCCCTCGTCGTCGTCGTCCTGTTCATCCTCCTCCTCCTCCTCCTCCTCCTCCTCCTCCCCCTCCTCCTCCTTTCCTTTTTCCTCATGAGCAAATCCTCCCTGTCGTACGAAAACCAATTACTTTTCCCGGTAAGCTGGGGTAGTTCCCGGTACACTGGGTTCTTCCCCAATTACACAACTCTTATGAAACTTTTGAAGTTTGTCGAAGACCTCCTGCGAACTTACTACCAGCCTCTCCGCGCGGCCTCTGGAGCGCTTGTGAGCGTTTCTGGAGCGCTTGTGAGCGTTTCTGGAGCGCTTGGGAGCGCCTCTGGAGCGTTTGGGGGCGCCTCTGGAGCGCTTAGGGGCGCCTCTTGAGCGCGTGGGAGCGCTCCTGGAGTCGGAGGAGGAGGGGGAGGACTTCCTTTTGTACTGCGCATAATACTCCTCCTCTACCTCCCCCTCCGCCTCCTCCTCCTCCTGCTCATCCATCCGATTACAATTACTACTAGTACGTACGTACGCGCGTACTACTACTACTACTACTACTACTACTACTACTACTACTACTATTACTACTACTACTACTACTACTACTACTACTACTACTACTACTACTACTACTACTACTACTATTACTACTACGACCACCACCACCACCACCACCACCACCACCACCACCACCACCACCACCACCACCACCTACTACTACTACTACTACTACTACTACTACTACTACTACTACTACTACTACTACTACTACGACTACTACGACTACTACTACTACTA
>CAUYUJ010006469.1:258190-263190 GCA_963575745.1 Prorocentrum cordatum
TCCTCCTCCTCCTCCTCCTCCTCCTCCTCCTCCTCCTCCTCCTCCTCCCCCTCCTCCCCCTCCTCCTTCTCATCCCTCCCCTTCTCTACGCTGGAACCAAAAACGAAGGAAACTGTGGAAACGCCATAGGCCAAAGAGCGGCACGACACGGAAAATATGGAGAGTGGAAGAGTGACGGAACCAAGGCAGGAAATAGGGAGGGAGAGAAAGGAACAGGAAGGGAGGACAGAAAAGGAGAAGGATGGAGGAGGGCCAGGCCAAACAGGCTGGTGGAAGGGGGAGAGTGGCAAACATAAGAAACGAAACAGACGACGCGATCGAACGAGGATGGCGCCGACGGTGGCAACAATACTCATCGCGTTGAAGATCATGCTCATAGTGTGATGCTGATGACGATGACGATGCGCATCCCCTGGGCCAGCAGCCTGGCCGTCGATAGCGTCGCAGCGGCGAGCCCGCCGCCTCGTCGCCCAACCGCGGGAACGCGGGCTGCCAGCGCCATCGCCAGCGCCTCCTGGCCAGCTTCGTGGCCAGCGCCTCCTGTCCACGCGATGTGTTCTTCGACAGCGCCCTCTACGTGGCCGGCTCGATCGGCCCGAAAACATTGCGAGCGGACCAGCTCCCCTGATCCGCGCGCACCTTCACGATGAACTTCTTGAGGGCAACCGCAGTGTCCTTGATCTTGCCGAACGCGAAGAGAGTCGCGTACTCGATGCACGTCCCCGCCGCCCCCCTGAGCTCGTCCAGCAGCGTGGTGAGCTGCTCGTTATGTGGCGTCGCGGCCCCGAACGCGATTGCCAAACTATCGATGGCGTTGGCGGTGTCACACTTGTCACGCACCTGCTGCTTCAAGGCGTCGCATGGGCAATTCCCCCCTCAAAAAAATTACCCTGTGACGTACCCAACCCATTTGTATCATGGGAAACGAGGAGTTGACCGAAACTTGCATGGACAATCAAATTGCAAGATCCGTTGTTTGATTTGTAAGCTACTTGGGACACGCGCCTATGGCATGATGCGCAGGAGAACCACACAAGAAAGAAGGGCAACAGCTACAGGCTCGAAGAGGACATGGGGAGACGGGAGCGAAGAGCAGGAGAAAGACGTGCGGGAAGCCCACTGTGCTGGGCCCCTCAGCAGCCCTCGAAAGTGGCGACAGTTTCACAACTCGCAGCCCCCCAAGGATGGCGAGGTCCCATTTGGGTCTGCGGTGAGTGCCCACTGTGCTGGGCCCCTCAGCAGCTCTCGAAAGCGGCGACAGTTTCACAGATCGCAGCCCCCAGGGATGGCGAGGTCCCATTTGAGTCTGCGGTGAGTACCCACTGTGTTGGGCCCCTCAGCAGCCCTCGAAAGTGGCGACAGTTTCACAGATCGCAGCCCCCCAGGGATGGCGAGGTCCCATTTGAATCCGCCGTGAGTACCCACTGTGCTGGGCCCCTCAGCAGCCCTCGAAAGTGGCGACAGTTCATAGATCGCAGCCCCCAGCAGCCTTTGAATCCGCCGTGAGTACCCACTGTGCTGGCCCCCCCAGCAAGCCTCGAAAGTGGCTGCAGTTTCACAGATCGCAGCCCCCCAGGGATGGTGAGGTCTAATTTGAATCAACCGTGAGTACACACTGTGCTGGCCCCCCCCAGCAGCCCTCGAAAGTGGCGACAGTTTCACAGACCGCAGCTCCCCAGGGATGGCGAGGTCCCATTTGAATCCGCCATGGGTACCCACTGTGCTGGGCCCCCCAGCAGCCCTCGAAAGTGGCGACAGTTTCACAGATCGCAGCCCCCCAGGGATGGCGAGGACTAATCTGAATCCCCGTGGGGCGTCACTCCGCTGGGCCCCCCAGCAGCCTCGAAAGTGGCGACAGTTTCACAGATCGCAGCCCCCCAGGGATGGCGAGGTCTAATCTGAATCCCCGTAGGGCGTCACTCCGCAGCCCCCCAGGGATGGCAAGGTTCCATTTGAATCCGCCGTGGGTACCCACTGCACTGGCCCCCCCAACAGCCCTCGAACGCGGCGACAGTTTCACATATCGCAGCCCCCCAGGGATGGCGAGGTCCCATTTGAATCCGCCGTGAGTACCCACTGTGCTGGGCCCCCCAGAAGCCCTCGAAAGTGGCGACAGTTTCACAGATCGCAGCCCCCCAGGGATGGCGAGGTCCTATTTGAATCCGCCGTGAGTACCCACTGTGCTGGGCCCCCCAGCAGCCCTCGAAAGTGGCGACTGTTTCACAGATCGCAGCCCCCCAGGATGGCGAGGTCACATTTGAATCCGCCGTGGGTGCCCACTGTGCTGGGCCCCCCAGCAGGCCTCGAAAGTGGCGACAGTTTCACAGATCGCAGCCCCCCAGGGATGGCGAGGTCCCATTTGAATCCGCCGTGGGTGCCCACTGTGCTGGGCCCCCCAGAAGCCCTCGAAAGTGGCGACAGTTTCACAGATCGTAGCCCCCCAGCGCCTGCGAGGTCTAATCTGAGTCCCCGTAGGACGTCACTCCGCTGGCCCCCCAGCAGCCTTCGAAAGTGGCGACAGTTTCACGGATCACAGCCCCCCAGGGATGGCGAGGTCTAATCTGAGTCCCCGTAGGGCGTCACTCCGCTGGGCCCCCCACGCAGCCTTCGAAAGTGGCGACAGTTTCACAGATCGCAGCCCCCCAGGGATGGCGAGGTCTAATCTGAATCCCCGTAGGGCGTCACTCCGCTGGGCCCCCCAGCAGCCCTCGAAAGTGGCGACAGTTTCACAGATCGCAGCCCCCCAGGAATGGCGAGGTCTAATCTGAATCCCCGTAGGGCGTCACTCCGCTGGGCCCCCCAGCAGCCCTCGAAAGTGGCGACAGTTTCACAGATCGCAGCCCCCCAGGGATGGCGAGGTCTAATCTGAATCCCCGTAGGGCGTCACTCCGCTGGGCCCCCCAGCAGCCTCGAAAGTGGCGACAGTTTCACAGATCGCAGCCCCCCAGGGATGGCGAGGTCTAATCTGAATCCCCGTAGGGCGTCACTCCGCTGGGCCCCCCAGCAGCCTCGAAAGTGGCGACAGTTTCACAGATCGCAGCCCCCCAGGGATGGCGAGGTCTAATCTGAATCCCCGTAGGGCGTCACTCCGCTGGGCCCCCCAGCAGCCTCGAAAGTGGCGACAGTTTCACAGATCGCAGCCCCCCAGGGATGGCGAGGTCTAATCTGAATCCCGGTAGGGCGTCACTCCGCGGGCCACCCCAGCAGCCCTCGAAAGTGGAAACAGTTTCGCAGATCGCAGCCCCCCAGGGATGGCGAGGTCGAATCTGAATCCCCGTAGGGCGTCACTCCGCTGGGCCCCCCAGCAGGCCTCGAAAGTGGCGACAGTTTCACAGATCGCAGCCCCCCCGGGATGGCGAGGTCTAATCTGAATCCCCGTAGGGCGTCACTCCGCTGGGCCCCCCAGCAGCCTCGAATGCGGCGACAGTTTCACAGATCGCAGCCCCCCAGGGATGGCGAGGTCAAATCTGAATCCCCGTAGGGCGTCACTCCGCTGGCCACCCCAGCAGCCCTCGAAAGTGGCGACAGTTTCGCAGATCGCAGCCCCCCAGAGAAGAGAGGAGGAGGCGGGAGAGGGCGGGAGGCGGGAAGGAAGGAAGGAAGGAAGGAAGGAAGGAAGGAAGGTGGGGGCGGGAGGCGGGAAGGAAGGAAGGAATGAAGGAAGGAAGGTGGAGACCGCAGTGCTCTATTCAAAACAAGTACCCAACGCAGGGGGGTTGGGAAAAAGCCTGCCCCTGCTCGCTGTGGAGAAGCTCCTCGATCTTGAAGTACTCGCGCACGGCGGCGTACCGCGAGTTGTCCAGGAGCCCGTCCTTCAGCTTGGATAGCGGCGCACCCCCGCTGTCGTCAGCCAGCTTCGCGATGAGAGCGCCCGACCGACTGGAGTAGAGCAAGTCCTTCATGCCGCTGGCATCGCCCATCAACTCCTCCACGAACGTGCCGCGCACCAGGGTTGCAGTCCTCGTCTGGCTCTCCAGGGTCTTGGCGAGGCCATCGCGCTGCCTGGGGGTGCCGAGGAACGCTTCCACGCTGTGCTCTGGAGCGTCGGCGGCCACTTGGCTGGTGAGGTCCTGCCCACGGGGGTGCAGCGTGGCCACTGCACCAACGAGCGCCTTCGCCAATTTCACCCGGCGGCGACGCTCCTTCGCGGACGCGAAGTGGATGCCACTGGGACACGCGTCAGACCATTTTAGCCAATCCGAGTAAGGTGAACCCGAGTCAGCGCACCATCGAACATCTCATCCCCGGCGATGTCATGCCATGTCCTGCTTGTTCTCTACGACCTGGATTGCAACACGAACGAAGGAGTACATCTGCTTCAGGCTATCTTCTGGAACGAACACGCGGAGGCCCTTACAGCGCAGGTCAATGAGTTCTCGTTCATCGTGCCAACCTTGTCGATGAAAGATGCAGCGGGGTACGTGCCGTTGTTGACCACCTTCGCAGTGTCCAGCGCCACTATGCACTCCCTCCACTCTCCCTGATGTCCATGGATTCAATGGCCGACTTGCAAACCTACCCCGGACGCTCACATAACCCATCAGTTACCTCGAGCACGGACGCATCCACAGCGCCTGCCCTTCATGTTCTCCAAGTACTTGTTCACCGCCACCTTCGCGAACACAAAATGGTCAGTGTACTCCACCTGGGGAAGGCTCGATTTCGTCTTCGGCACGTCGGTAAGCGCGCGGTCGAGGATCTCACATGCCGGCCTATCCTTCATATCCTGCACCTCCTTCGCGCGCCCCTGCAAGGTCGGGCGCCACTTCTTGTGCTCTGGAGAATACTTCATGCACGTATTCAGCTTGGCCTTCCAGAACGGCTCAGCACTGGGGATGGTGCACATTGAATGTTTCAGCGGCCCTAGCATCGAGTTGATGATGTGGTCCATCTGGCTGAGGTGCAGCACTTCCTTCGATGAGCTCGAGATCGTTGTTGCCGCGAGTAGCGTCGATATCACCTCTGCGGCTGCGGCGTCGATGATGGGGTCGCAAATCATC
>CAUYUJ010006469.1:268190-298190 GCA_963575745.1 Prorocentrum cordatum
GAAAAATTGTCACGAATTTCCCGGATTGGAGGCGGATGGTTTTCAACATGTGGCTCGCGCCTAAGCGCCGCGCGCACCCGATTTGGAAAACTCTCGCCTCAGCGCCGCGCACATTCGATTTGAGAAATTGGCAAGAGTTTCGCGGAATAAAAGCGGGTGGTGTTCAACATGTGGCTCTCGCCTCAGTGCCGCGCACATTCGATGTGAAAACTGTGCAATGGTCTCACGGATTGAAGGTGGGTGGTTTTCAACATGTGGTTCTCGCTTCGGCGCCGCGCACTTTCGTTTTGAAGACTTTGTAAGGGCCTCACGGATTGCAGGCGGGTAGTTTTCAGAAGGTGGCTCTCGCGTCAGCGCCGGACACTCGTCTTGAACACTTCAAGATATCCACTGGTTCAGATGGTTAACGTGTCAGAAATTGTGACTTGGAGCGACTCAGGATTGTCAGGGCGCGACAGTTACGATGATTCGCGGTGTCGAAGTCCCAGGAATGGCGTTCTTGCATGACTAAGGACCGCCAAGACGCAACAGTCAGGTTATCTCGTGGCGTTGAAGTCCTGAGAATGGTGTTCTGGCACGCCTCAGGATTTTCACACGGTTGTCCCCCAACGGCGCAATTCCCTGTGAAAATGAACCCTTGTATGGGCCCTATGAAGAGGGAGCTCGGATGGAGGGTATTAAAACATCGTTGATGAGTCTTGGGTTTGCACTTGTCCTCCTCCTCCTCGTTCTCCTCCCCCTCCTCCTCTGGTATTGCTCAGCCTTGCGGCCGCCCTCCCGCCCAAGACTGTGAGGAAGCCCAAGTTAGATGCTCGTTCTGGGGACCTTCCTGGAGACACTAGCTCAACTTATGCGTCGATTCTGCGATGAACGTCCTTCGACGTGAGTCGATCTTGCGTCGAACTTGAGTCGAACTTGAGTCGAACTGGAGTCGAGCTAAAATCGAACTAGAATGGGAACTAGAATCGACCAGAATCCGTTGGGTGGCCCCAACAATGAACATCTAACCCAAGGGTCAGGCAATATTTGTTTCTCTGGTCTGGGTGAGGGGCTGCGGCCCGCAGGTCGAGAATAATCAGAGCAAGACCAGGGCTGGCGTTTACGCAGAACTCGCCACCGGCCAGCTGGATCTTGAGATGTACAGGACTGGAGAGAGTGATGGACAAAAAGGAATAGTCGGCTCCATGGCCCCATGGCTTGAAAGGAGGGCGGAAAAGGGGGATGGAGGAGGATGGGGGAGGATGGGGGAGGACGAGAAGGAAGACGGAGGAGGGGGGAGCACGGAGGAGGATGGAGGATGATGGAGGAGGAGAAGGAGGAAGAAGAGGGGAAGGAGGGGGCTAGAGGGAGGAGAAACGGAGGAGGACGGAGAAGGATGGAGTGGGAGGGGGACGAAGGAGAACGGATGAGGATGGAGCATGATGGATGAAGGATGAAGATAGGAGGGGCGGAGGAGCAAGACAGGGTGGCGGCCTCCGTCGGGCGCATCCTCCGTGCTGGTAGGCTCCGTGGGCGCGGGGGGGGCGGCACCTGGCACCAGCGGGAAGATCGGGCTAGGCTCCTCCTCCCCTCCTCTTCCTCCTCCTCCTCCTTCCTCCTTCTCCTCCCACTTCCCCTCCTCTTCCTCCTCCCCCTCCTCCCTCCCCTCCCCCGCCAACGACGGAGCCTGATCCTTCTCCGCTGAGCTAGGCGGCGGCACCTGGACCCAGCGGAGGAATATCGAGCTGCGCTCCTCCTCCCACCCCGCCTCAGATCCCCAAATCTCCGACGATATGATCTGCTCAATCCATACGATGGTGTTTGATTTCGGCCCCCGGAGGCATGAGATCGGGCCCTGGGGCCTTCAGAAACCGGTCCGGATCGGGACGCAAACTCACGCCAGGAAGGGGACGGGACCCCGGGTGCCGCGTCGTGAACTGTGAACAGGTCATGATATTGGAGGTCTGGGTTCGGAGGTCTAAACTCTTCCATGCTGGCACATCTTCCATGCAGCCCCTCGGACGCTCATAGGCCTGCACGTGGTCCCACTGCCAACGACGACGGCCTGCGGAAACGGTTTGCGCAGCATCTCCGTGCTTGCACGTTGCGAATATCTTAAGACTCGCTTCATCCCTTTTTCCTCCTCGCCCGGTTCCTCCGCAGCACCTCTTTGGGGAAAGGGCATGTCGGCTCGAGGATCGAGAAGGACCGAGGAGAGAGGATCGCAAGAGCACGGCGTATCCATCAGCCCTCGGAGGCCCGCGCGGATATCTTGCCTCGGCGCTTGACCTCCCTCGCCGGGCGCGCGGAGCGGGCCAGGGGCGGCCCCGGAGGCGCCGCCAGGGGGGGTCCAGTGCTGATCCAAGGACGTGCCGGCCAAGTCACGAAAGACTCTGAGAACATTCAGTGGCGGGCCTACGGTCGGGAGCGGCCAAGAGGGGGGTGTCCAAGAGGGGGGGGTGCAAATCATGACCGGCGGCATGTGCGCGGCCCAGCGGGGGGGCCAGGGACGTAATGAAATAAGAAGAGGCGCCATGACATCTGGGGAAATATCATGGCCCACGCCATGATATCCACCCCCCCTAGTCATCACCCGCCTCTTTCCGCCCCCGATACGGTAAGGTCGGGCATGACCCCCTGCAGGCGGATTTTTGGCGAAACAACAGAAAATACAAAAACATCCCAGATAGTTAAGATACTAAAGAGATCGTCCCCTGACCATGTTCTGACTATTTTTGGAAACTCCTCCTGCAGAAGGGCAGGCCCGACGAAGCCTGCGGGCAGGCCAGGACGCCTCGCCACTGCCAGGATGCCTCCTCCGCGCTGCGGGCTGCTCGAGGCAGACGCCCGCCCCGGGCGGCCTGCCGGCTCCTCCGTCGCGGCGGCGGCGACGCCTTCAGGCGCGGTGGCCCAGGCAGCGTCGGGGGCCGGCGCGGCCGGGGCGGCGCCGCGCGCCACGCGGGTCGCGGGGCCCAGGGGCGACCTCGGCCTCATCCTCCTCCTCCTCCTCCTCCTCCTCCTGCTCCTCCTCCTCCTGCTGCTCCTGCTCCTCCTCCTCCTCCTCCTCATCCTGCCCCTCCTCCTCCTGCTCCTCCTCCTGCTCCTCCTCGCCCCCCTCCTGCTCCTCCTGCCCCCCTCCTCCTCCCGCTCCTCCCCATTCTCCTCCACCTCGTCTCCCGCGAGTTGCAACTGTTTTCGCAAGAGGCGTTTCCGCCCTCACAGATCGGTCTATCTCGAAACATGGCGCAGAATGATGGGTTCTAGGACTCCAATTGTGAAATTTCGCGGTGTCGCATTGATTTTGCAACGTCAGGCCTCAGGGTCCTCCTCCAACATTGGGATCCTCCATGAAGCCATTCGTCTGGGTCCCTAGCACGAGTCTCGGGATGAGGACAATTCTTGATGCAAGGAGGCCTGGTGGTCCGCACCTGCAGAATTTGGAGACAACTCGGGGCCGTGTGTGGACAGCACCTCGATGGACCAATAACTTTCATCTGCCGGGGCCCTCGTCCGCTGAGCATCGCGAAATCCTGCACAGACCCGGCAGTCAGCGCCTGTGCCGCTGCTGGCATGGGAGAGAGTGGGAGGGCCAAAGGACTCGGATTCGGAATTTTCCGCATGCCGGCCAAACGGGTCTCGCCCAGCGATCCACCCCCTGTCATAACCACGCCAGCTAGGGTCCCAGGAACTATTGCTGACGAACATCCCAGTGAGCCTCATGTGCATGCTGGCTCCTGGGCGCCCCACGTCGCCCCCCACGCGGCCTCCTGCTCCACCTGATCTCCCCAGAGACCCGACGGCGCGATCTTGTCCGGAAAGGCCCCCTGGACCTCTCGACCCTTCCCTCGGGGCCGTCCTTTCCGCCCCGAGTCGTTTCTCTTCCCAGCCCTGCACGGGGCCCGAAGCCGACCTCCCGGAAATCCCCACTGGCGGGCTAGACCGGCCGTCCCGGTCCTTCGAGCCGCCGGATCTCTGCCTGGGCCAGGGCGCCGCCCAGGCATAACGCCAAGGGGGGTCGTGCGGACACGGCCCAGAAACCCACAGGTCTCGTAGAGACGCCCAGAAACACATTGCTCCTCCCTCCTCCCTCCTCCTCCTCCTAGGTCAGCGACTTCCAGGATGGAGTGGGTAACCCTCCGACCCCCCTACTGGTGACCTTCTTCTTGGCACTGTCCGATCATCCCCCCAGACGTCCGACGTATTGATTTGTTCAATGCAGCGTCCGCAAAATTTCCAACCTTCTCTTCAGGGCCGGCGTTTCGTCCCGAGTCGTTTTTGTTGATGGTCCTGGGCCCGCCAAGGGCCCCGGGATTCCGAAAACGGCCCAAAACAGTCCGTCGTTAACCAACATCGAACTGATCCTTATCCCTAAGATTGGCAGGCCAAAAACCGATGACAATCTCAGGGATGCGCCCTCGAAAGCTGAGGGAATCCTGAAGATCGGCGAGATGAGGCGTCCCCAATCATAAGGATACGGATGTGTTCCAGGCTGGTAAGTCGTGATACGTTTCACGACGCGAGCACGTTTCGTTTTCGGGCCATGACTCGGCTCTCCGGCGGCCGATCGGGACGATCCGGGCACCTCCGGAACGCTCTCGGCGAGGCGCGGCTGCCTGAGAGCAGCCCCAGGCGGAGTAGCCGAGGAGGACCAACGAAAACTGCCAAACACCTCGCACCTCGAACCGTGCTTGTCCACGGTCGCGATCGGCTCCACGACGCGATCCTTCATGGGTCCTGCCAATACCCGATCCTCCTGCTGCTCCCGCTGCTCCCGGTGCGGGCTGCCCCAGGGCGGGGGACCTCCGCGGGACGGGGGGCGCCATTCCCCCGGGGCCGCGGGGGCCTCGCGCAGTGCGCTCGAGCCAGAGGGGTGAGCGAGGGGTTGAGTGCGGAGGGGCGGTGGACGGAGTCGGGGAAACCAACAGGTACCGATGCCGTCAAGATGTTCCAGCCTACACCCTGCGAAATGCTTAAGAAATCATGGGTTAAGAAATTCATAGTCTCAGAATTTAATTTCAACCCCGAATTTCTATCAAAATCTTAGGAATTAGATTGAGACGTTAAGAATAATCGAGACTCTGGCCGAAAACTTAAGTTTTCTTGAGCATCGCCTAAGGTGTAGTCTAGCCGTGATCACCAGAAAGAGCTTCGAGCACCCACAGAGTACGGAAGCTTGAGAGTTCCCACGCGTCGGGCCCTGGGAGGCGACACTCGTGCCCGAAGTTGGAGGCGAGTCCGGCCGTGGCGCCGAGGGCCTCCCAATGGGCCCAACATGGGCGTGCGCACAGCGGTATCGGTACCTCTTCCCCCTCTCGAGGCGTGCGAAGGTACGTTTCTGGAGCGTCCTGGCAAGCACGTCGTGCTTAGATCGGGTCGGGCGAAAGGGGGGGATAGCAAAGGGGGGGTTTGAGAATCAGCTCACGTAGCTGATTTTCCTGGCGCCTCCAGGCGCCGGGAGGCCCCCATGTATCGAGGAATGGGCCCCTCGGTGAGGCCGAAACCAGCTGCATGCAGCAAATTTCGTAACCCCCCCTTTCCCAATCCCCCCCTTTCGCCCGGCCCGATTAGAGGGGGAGTTAGGGTGGGGGGGGGACGGGAAGGGCGCAGCTCGGACACCAGCGCTCCCAGGCCGAAGAAGGAGCGCGCCCCCCGGACCCTGCGCTCCCGTCGCACCGCTGGATGGGTGGGGCCCCACCGGGGACGGGGAGGCGTGTGGCTCGGCCGATGCCGCAGAAGCAGCGCGGCGGAGCGCGAGAGATTCAGAAGCGAGTACTGCGTGAGGAGTTGCGGAGCGCGAGAGTTCCGGAAGCAAGTTCGGAGTGCGGAGTGCGAGAGTTTCGGAGTGCGGAGGTCTTCGTGATAACAGTTCAGGGCTACGATCAAGGGACCACTGAGCCGAAGCAAGCCGGAGGAAAGACAACATTTAGCCGCATCGACCAGGATTGCGAAGGACTCGACGGAATTGTGCATGCCATCGGATCAGACCCGGTTTTCGACCACAGGTATACCAGCCCCGACGCTGGATTCAAACTTCCAGGAGTTGCATCCTCCAAGACAAAAAAAGATGGGGCGCAAATCGTCTCACCCTATGAACACGTATGAATGCTGAGGACTTGTCCTTCCAAGTCGTCCTTAAACAGGCACGATCATCCTCGCCCCCACCTCCTCCTCCTCCTCCTCCTCCTCCTCCTCCTCCTCTTCCTCACTCCAGCTTCTCGTAGCCTCGTCCCCACCCCAACATCCTCCTTTTCCTGTCTCTCACGCTCTCTCTCTCTCATGTTCTCTTTCTCTCCCTCTCTCTCTATATATATATAGCCCGCCCTGATTAGACGAGTGCCAGATCTATTAGATGACAAACGCAGCCCCGACCGGCGCCGACGGTGACGACGACGGGCAGGAGCGCTTCTTTTCATCATATGTGTGAAGCACGAGCCAGGCACGGCAGATATCTGCCGGACGAGAGGTACTAGCATTGACCACCTATAGTACGGACGGCGAGGCACATACAGATGAGGTCCCGAGAAGAAAGACTGCATTATAATGGATTCAAGTGAGGGCGGCATGCGGGTGGGTGCACTTGAGCACATATGTCAGCGGAAAACCGAAGGATTTGAACTGACATATCGAACGTGCGGCACTCTCACACAGGGCTCTGCATCACGTTGTTAAAACTGTCCAGCCCGCCCTGATTAGACGAGTGCCAGATCTATTAGATGACAAACGCAGCCCCGACCGGCGCCGACGGTGACGACGACGGGCAGGAGCGCTTCTTTTCATCATATGTGTGAAGCACGAGCCAGGCACGGCAGATATCTGCCGGACGAGAGGTACTAGCATTGACCACCTATAGTACGGACGGCGAGGCACATACAGATGAGGTCCCATACCCCATAAGGAAGACCTGGCCTGTAGCATTAGCAGTAAAGGCCGAAAAAATATGAAGGTAGCTAGATGTGGTAAGCGGGTGGCTTACATATTAAATCGGCCATGGTTTGCCGTGGCTTCTTCAGAACTGCTTCTCTGACGATTTTAGCCAACACCGTGCACAGACTGGCGGGATAGGCGGCGGCCAACGCAGTATATTTACAGCCCTCTGGGGCCTGGCCCGTGAGAATGGTATGCCGATTTCCAGTGCGAGAGCAGAGACCCCGGCGGCCCTTACAGAGCCGATGCAGGTCGGTAAGAGGGCCCGTCCTCCAGGCCGCGATCCTGGTCCTTTTCTGCCAGGGTGTTCCGAATTGGCACTGATCAAAATCACACACACGAGCACACTGGGAAATGATGAGGGACGAAAGAAGCTTTGCCTGCCACATTAAAGAACTGGCAGGGTTCTCGAGCAGCACAGGTATGTTTAACTTACAGCATAAGCGTATGATGCGGCATGTGAAGTAAAACGAGGCGTTGCCCGTAGTCAGGCGGGCGATCTCAGATGTCGAAAGGCCGCTGATGCCCATCGGATGGGCGCGCGACCTCAGAGCCTTCCGGAGCGCTCGAGACCACGTCGTACAAGGCGTACCGAGGAAGACGGCTGCCACGGCGCGGCTGCGGAGCCAGCCGGTCACCACCCGCTCGAAGTCGCGGCGGCAGTGGTCCTCCAGCGGCGACAGCCGAAGGTCCAGGCCGAGCGCCGACAGGCCCAGGCGGCGGGCGGCGGCAGAGAAGTGGCCACTGCCGCAGAACAGCTCCAGCACCACCCGACGTCGGCACAGCGAGCCGCGGCTGACCGCAGCCTTGAAGCGGCGCCGCAGGTGGTCGGCGCAGTCGGAGCCGCTCGGCCGCGGCCGAAGACGCCCCGAGCCGGCGGCAGCGCTGGCGCCGGCAAGGCTGGCAGCGCTCAGCTGCGGCTGGCAGGCCGCCGCCTCACACGCCTGGGCTGCGATGGCCCGCCCATGAGCGCCTCCAGCAGGCTGGCCGGAATGCGCCGCTGCAGCCCCGCGCCTGCGAAGCCCTTCTCGATCAGCAGCGCGAAGCTCTGCGCGACCAGGTCGCCGAATACGTACACGTCCGAATGCACGCCCTGCAGCTCGCGCAAGAGGGCCGTCTCCTTCGCGTACCTCCGCATCGAGGATGGCACAGCCCAGCGGCCTCGCCGGTAAACCTGCTCCTGCGACCTCCGCTGGGACAGGAGGTCGTCGCTCACTCCCCCGTGCCTCATCCCATACAGGTGGGGACGCAGATGGGAGAGCCCCAGCGCCGCCGCCGCCAGCATGAACATCCTGTTCAGGTCCCCGAGGGAGAAGCTCCACAGCGGCGTGCCCGGGCCCCCCCGACAGCGGAGCGCCATGAGCACCGGCACCAAGT
This sequence comes from Prorocentrum cordatum, assembly GCA_963575745.1. Lineage (NCBI taxonomy): Eukaryota > Dinophyceae > Prorocentrales > Prorocentraceae > Prorocentrum > Prorocentrum cordatum. The sequence continues at coordinate 276,471 of CAUYUJ010006469.1, forward strand.
ACAGGTCGAGGTCGAAGAGGATCGACTCGTCGAAGGCGCCCGTCTTGCCCGCCTGCCCGCGGTCTGCGGGGTGGAGGAGCAGGCCCCAGAACTGGTAAGCTGGGCCCGCTGACGCTGAGGGCTCCACAATGCTGTCCGTGGTCAGCCGCTGAGCCTCGGCAGGCCTGAGGTATGCCGAGAACGCAATCGCCAGCCACGCCGCCATGGGCGCCTGCTGCCAGGCGATCAGGACGCCCGCCAGCGCGAACATGACCGCCCTCGGGATGGGCAGCCGCGTGAGGGTCGGGGCCCGCCTCCGCCACGCCTGCATCGCGCGTGAGGCGCGGGGCAAGAGAGAGCCCACCCGCCTGGGGAGACCCGGCGTGAAGTGAGCCAGCGCCGCCACCGTCTGCGATCCGACGCTCGCCGCCGCCCCCGAGATGTAGCGAGAGGTGAAGTACTCGGCGAGCAGGTGGTCCAGCTCGCGCAGGTTGCTCCAGTCCCGGCGGTGGTCGCAGCAGTACGTGATGAACGTCTGCAGGAGCTGGCGGTACATGGCCTCCGTGTTCGGCCTCACGGCCAGCTGCTCCAAGAGCGTCAGGGCGCCCACCAGCGGCCGCCCGCGCGCCGCCGCCGCCGCCAGCTGGGCGCGCTGGCGAGTCCGGGCTGAAGGCGTAGGGGCCCTCTGCCTCGGCATGGCCTGCGCCTCGCGCGCCAGGAGCCCGAACAGAAGGCCGAGCGCCGCGACGACCAGGGCGGGTCCTCGCATGGCCAAGGTGTCGATGGCCGGTGAACCAGCCGAGCTTGCCTCTACTGAGGCCGTCAGCTGGGTTACGCTCCGAGGCGATCCAGCGAACGAACAACTTCGAGCCAGTGGCCAAGGACAACGCACACAGCTGGTTCAGGCACGACCTCAAGTGTTTTGACCGAGCCCTTCCTTTTGCACAGGCGAGGGCTAAGGGGAGGTTGTCCACGAGAGCGACCATGCGAGCCCCATGAGCGCCAAGACCTCGGAGGAGATGGCGATAAGACGTGACCAGAGCCTCCCCCTCCAGGTACAGTATGTTGGCCCCCGTGGAGACCGACTGCGCCGAGACTGACTTCCAGGCATCCATTCGGGTAAGGTGCCCAGGAACCTCCTCCATGTCCCAAGAGTCCCCCTCGACGTAAGAGGCATCAGCACGCGTGAGGCTGTTGTCTACCATGAGCTCCTCGTGGGGGTCCCCGTGCTGGCCCTTGGAGATGAAGGGGTCCTCGTGCAGGCCCACGTGCTCCTTGTAGGGGTCCCCGTGCTGGCCCATGAGCTCCTCGTAGGGGTCCCCCTGCAGGCCCGGAGAAGTACACGTAGTTCCCGAGACAAACGATGGCGCCGGACATGCTTGACCGCCCGCAGGGCTAACATGATGAACACCGAGCTGTGAAGGGTCGATTGGAGAGTGAGGCCGAAAGGGGTCGACGTTTTCTGACTCAACGCTGGGGCGCTCCAAGCCGCCCTCTCGCAGTGATCGGAGCCGGGCCTGGTGCCCGCCCTCGACCTTGAATCGCCGCTTCTCCGAGCAGCGGCCGACGGCGGCGCAGACGGCGCGAGGCGCGCGTCTCCGCATCACCCCAAGCCCGAAGGGCGATGCGTCGCTAGCCGTCAGCGTGGGGTGCCACGCGGACGCGAGGTCGCCGGACAAGACGGGCAGGAGGTCACGGATGATGGTTAACTCCTTCGCCGCCGTCGCCCAGATCCTGCCCTGCCTCTCGCCGTATGCCGCCACGAAGCCGTAGGCGCTATGGAGCACAGTGAGGACCTCACGGCGAATCATGGACGACCATGTCACATGGCCCAGCACTGCTCGCATCATGTGGCCGCTGCACCAGCCACGCTTCAGAAGCCCAGTGATCGCCGAGTGCAGCCGCCAGATGTTCCGCGGCTTGATCCTGAGGTACCTCCCGTGCTTCAAGCTGAGGCCCAAGAAGTCCAGGTCCTTTGCGGCGGGCTCGATCTCGTGGACAGGAAGCCCTCGGGCGCGGAAGGCGGCCACCAGCCGTGTCATAGCCTGGTCGACCGCGCCCTTCTCAGCACCGAACGCCAGGATGTTGTCGACGTAAGCCCCGACGCCGACGGAGGCCGGGTCGGTGACTACAACACCAGCTTGCCCGTCCATGGCTGTCATGGCCCTCTCATGGCCCTCCGCAGCAAGGACTGCGCGCGCAGCCGACTGGCAGAAGTGCAAAGCCCACGAGAAGCCCATCGGGAGGACGGTCACCATGGGCGTGACGCGCGAGAGAGGATCGAAGTCAAGGTCGAACAGGCCGAGCTCTTGCAACACGGCGACCGAGATCGACGGCAAGGTGAACAGCGTCTCCATCCCGCGCGGCAGCCGCATGTGGTAGAAGGCGCACTCCAGGTCGCACGTGGAGAGGTACATGCCGTCCGCCGGGGCTTCGATAGCGCCGAAAGACGCCGCTGAAGGAAGCCTCGTAGCCGGCGGATCCAAAAACTTGCAGTTGGCGGCCCTCGTGTCGAAAATTATCCTGAGGGCCCCCGACTTCTTGGGCGCAAAGAAGAGGCCGACGGTGTGTGGCTGACCGCTGTCGGCCGCGAAGGTGACCATCTGCCTCCGGTGCATCTCCATCAAAAACTGGCCGTAGGCAGTCGCGTCCCGGCACAAGTTCGGGTCGCAGTACGGCCCGCGTGGGCAGGCCGAACGTGCCAAGGCCTCGGCGGACTGCCGATCTCGAAGCATATGGCTCTGCCATCCCTCCAGCCAGGCCTTGTCATGGGGCTGCACAAGCCCGACGAGCTCGACGGGCGCAGCACCTTCAGCGGGCCATGCGACTCGGTCGCGGACGTAGGGGGACGACGAGGCGGCGCCCGAACCGTACAGGTTGGCGCAGGAGAGGAGCTCCCGAAGGGCCCCGTCTTGACCAGCACGCGTGTCACTGAACTCGGGCGGCGGCGCGCCCAGCTCCTTGACGCAACTGTCGATATGCAGGATGGCCTGGCGCTGCCCCTCGTGCGATGCAGATGGAGGCGAGGACCGAGAGCCATAAAGTGAATTGAGTGCATTGGCGGCCGCTCGAACGCGATCATCATGATGAGTGCGAAGGCCGCGCCGACGAGCAGCGCGACGACCGCCTGGCTCCACCCCGCGCGGAGCAGCGGCCGGTACGACCGGCAGCGGGAAGACGTCGCGCTGGCGTCGTGTCCCCGGCGGCCGGGGGCCTGCGGCGGGAGCCGCACAGCAGTCCCGAGGGGAGGCTGGCCCATCTGCCCCCCCTCGGCTCGTCTCAGGCATCGGCGCCTGGGGTATTGCCGCCCCCACGGCCCCGTCGCCCACGGCCTCGGCCGCCGCGGCCACGGCCTCCGCGCCCCTCGGCGCCGCCAGAGCCAGCAGCGCCGGTCCCGGCGGCCAAGGCACGCTCCTCGCGAGCCTTGCGCCGCTCCTTGGCGATCGCCGCCTCGCGCGACTTCTCGGCGGCCAGCCAGTCGCGCAGCGCCGGGGCCATGCAGATGCCGCTGCCAGCGTCCTGGACGCCGGACAGCAGCGCAGCGTCGTTCCCGTGCTCGGACGTGGGCGCGAACCTGTCGCGGTACAGCTCCTCCTGGGTCTGCAGCGTGCGGCCGACCAGTTCCATGGAAGCTAGATTGGTCGCATGAGTCTGATCATACACGACTCCGAACTCCAACAGCCTGCAGCACAGCAAGTGCACGTCCACCCCTGGGTCCTCGTCGTCCAGGTAGGCCTCGGCCTTCCACTTGGTGTGGCGACCGAGGGGTGTGCCGCCGTTGCGGCAGATGTAGTTCAGCACCCACAACAGCGTTCTGGGGCCTTTGAGCGGCCAGTCATGCCAAGGTAACTCGTGCATCCTCATCACGGCCGACCTGAAGTCGACGTAGCGGACCCCTTGGGAGTCCAGGACGATGGCCTGCATCCGTGCGTCGCCGCCAGGGGCCGCCGCCACCGCGGCGAAAGCATTCGCCAGGGCGCCTGCCCCTATGTCGGCCCATCCGGGCGCGACGGCCGCGGCTGCGGGCGCGGCGGCTGCGGGTGCGGGGACGCCCACGGGCCCAGCGGCCAACGGAGCGCCAGCCGCGAGAGCGGCGGCCACCGGCACAAGGCCGCCTCCCGGCGCGGGCCCAGCGGGCGCTGCGGCCGGCACGAGCGCGCCCGCCGCTGCTCCAGGGGCCGGCGCTCCGACCGCAGCGGGCGCCCCCAGGGCCGCCGCGAGGCCCGCCACGCCGCCAGCGGCAGGGCCGCCCGCGGCGGCAGGGGCGCCAGCAGCAGCAGGCGCGGGGGCCGGCGGCGCGATGACCCGGCCCACGGTGTTCAGGGCCACGGCCGGACCCGGGGCGAGCCCGAGAGTACCCCGGGTGGCGGTGGCCGCGGCCGCGACGGCCGCCGGCAGAGGCAGGGCGCGGAACCGGTAGACCTGGTCCCCGCCCGTCGCCGCCGAGTTGCCTCCAGCGGCGCCTCCAGCCGGGATGCAGAACTCGGCCACGTCCGCGCCTCCATTCGCGATGATCTCGACGTAGCCGTGGCCGTCCGGGGTCAGGATCCCGCATCCGAACGGCGCGACGGGCTGGAAGGACAGGATGAGGCGCTCATGCCAGATCCTCGCCCCCCCGACCTGGTATCTGATCAAGATGAAGTCTCCCTCGTCCAGGCCGAGGAGGGCGAGGGGATGGCCCGCAGCCGCGGCGGCCGCCGCCGACATGGCCTCACTGGACCTGCAGCCGCCCGCGAGCCAGAGCAGCCTGGGCCCGGGCCTCCTCCTCGAACTGGTCGATCGCCGTCAGAGCCCGCGCCGGAGCAGGAGGAGTGAACCAGCGGCCCAGCAGCGCGCCTGCGGCCAGGCCCAGCACAGCAGCCAGCACGACGGCCGACAGCGGCCAGGTCCCCACCTGGTGTGGGCAGTCCTGTCTCTGAGGCTCCAGCCCGCTGCCGCACACCAGCGAGGGCTTGCAGGTGCACGGAGGACACTCGGGCTTCGCAGCCCAGATCGCCAGGCTCGTGGTGGCGGCGCGAACAGCTTCGGTCGTGAGCCACTCGCTGAAGCTCATCGAGCAACCTTCCTCAATGCACTTGAGCACATATGTCAGCGGAAAACCGAAGGATTTGAACTGACATATCGAACGTGCGGCACTCTCACACAGGGCTCTGCATCACGTTGTTAAAACTGTCCATATGTTTGGCTCTCTCTCCCCCTCTCCCTCTCTTTCTTTAGCGGCGTGCGGCGTTGTCCCATGGTTGTGTTCTCCCTCACTTCTTCTCTATCTCTCTCTCTTTCTCTCTCTCTCTCTCTCTAGATCTGTCTATCTCCGTCCCTCTCCCTCTCTCCCGAAACGCGTGAGAATTGCAAGCGCGACATCCCATCCGAGGTCGACTTGACAAAAAGGTCAGACTTAGCACACTCAGGTGGGAACGGCCACAGGGAGCGAACAACACAAATGGAAGGGACAGGAGTCGGAGGGGGCCGGGAAGGACATGGGAAAGAGCGGGCCGAACCTGGCAACCACAATGCCGTGTGGAAGCGCAGGGTCCAACGCATGGCGATAAGTGCATGCAAGCAAGAGACGCACGGTTGGCGCATCTGTGGCAAGCCGCCGCTGTCGCTGTCGGACTTGCCGATGCTGAGCAGACTCTGCTCCTTAAGGGGCGACGAGGGAGGCACAGCGAAAACGAGGCCGACGTCACGAATCTGTGTGGCGGACCGATCGGCCTCCACCCGGGGGACCAGCTTTCGACCTGGATTCGTTTCCTACAAGGGTGCGAGGCTCTCGAAGAACGAGCCCCTGGATCGGGGGGGGGTCAGGGTTGTGGGGCTCGAGGAGCGTCGCTCTGCACCGCTCCTTGAGCACCCAGCTGGGTGCGTTCCCTGGCCGCACCTTGGGAATAACCCCTCCCCCACTACGAACCCCGGACTGGAGCCACTGCAATCAACCAGTACAATGAGGACGTGCGGGAAGGATGCGAGGGCCTTGGAAGGCCATGCCGAAGCGCTTCGAGCGGGGCGCGGCCAACACAAAGTGGCCTTAAAGATGGACCGGGGAGGCAGAGGTGGGAAGGATGCCCTTCCTTTCGGGGACCTGCTGACCCGGGTCAATCCAGACCCGGGTCAGCAGGACACCAAAAACTGCAATGCAGGAAAACAAACACTGCAACGCAGGTCTTCGCAAACCCGGGTCAGCCAACATGCGCAGCCGCCTCGCGGCCACGAGCGGCTCGCTAACCCGGGTCAGCCAGAGGGGGTCTTCGCAGGATCCTGCAGGGCTGCGCGGGTCGTTCGAAAGGAGGAGGAGGAGGAGGAGGAGGAGGAGGAGGAGGAGGAGAAGGAGGAGGAGGAGGAGGAGGAGGAGGGGAGGAGGAGGAGGAGGAGGAGGAGGAGGAGGGGGAGGAGGCCGTGCAGGCACCGGCCTGCGGGGGTCGGGGCGACGCGGGCGTCTGCGGCACGGCCCGGGGCGGGAGCAGCGGCGCCCCGAGGGGTTCGCCCGCCTCCCCGCCGGGAGCCCCTGGCGGCCCACAGGAGGGCACGGCAGGTCTGGGCGCAATTGGCGCGACGACGCCGGGTGGCTTCGGCGACGCGTCCTCGTTGATCGGCCTCTGCAGAGTGGAGCGGCGTGGAGCACTCTTTGTTGGGCGGCCGCTTCGAAGCTGACGGGCGCGCTGCGCTCCTGGCCCAGATGCCTCGCCGCTCGTGTTGTCCTCGATGCGCCGGCTTCAGCTTTGGCGGGCGGGGGCAGGCTTCCCGCAGCGCGACTTCAATGTTGTCTCGATAAGCGTGACCGGACTTGTGGTACGACAAACACCGCGCGGTGCGTGGACTAAGCTAGGCGCAGGGAAGGAAGGCTGCGCCCGAGGCTAGAAGCAGTACAGTACAGTGTTCGCGCACCGACAATGGAACAAAAGGCGCCACGTGCTGAGAGGCTGTCGATCGACTGCTGGGCAACATGCACCATGTCAACGCCAGACCCCTTGCGGTGCCTGTCCCTAACCCCTCCCAATCGAGTGTGTGTTTCGGGCGACCCGCACCAGGGAGCTGCTGCACATGGTCTCGAAACTTGTCACATGAAACTCTGCAATGTTATACATAATTGACGGGGCGCGTGTATACGGTATACGGTATGTTATACATAATGTTCAGTATGCACGGTACGGGGCCGTGGAGGGAGGCGGGGCGCGCGAGTAGACCAGAGGGAGGAGCAAGGGGTCAGGAGAGTTGCGAGGGGCTGAGAAAAGTGAGGAGAGAGAAGAGAGGGCCGAGGAGCATCCGGTCAGGAACGAAGAGCGTAAAGTCAGGAGCCAGGAGCTAGACGCGAGGAGGGAGGCTTGAGAAGCGGCCAGCACAGAAATCTCCCGATTGCCTCGGCGCGCGCGTGTGGCCGAACACCTGGTCTCGCCTTAGGACCCTCGCTGGGCCCTCTCGGGGCCAACTGGGAGCCATCTTGGGGCCCTCGTTGCAGCTCCTTTGGCTCCCTTGAGGCCCTTCTGGGCCTCTTGGAGCCATCTGGGCAGGCCTTGGGGCCTCGGGGTGCAATGTTGGGAGTGTCCAGGGGCGGTCGGGGGGGATCTTGGGATCATGGTGGAGCGGCCTTGGCAATCTTGAGGCCTATTTGGCTTGGAGGCGGGCCGGATCCATCTTGGGTCATCTTGGGGGCAGCTTGGGCTCTCCCAGGGGCTCTTGCAGGCCTCCTGGGCCCTCTCGGAGGCGTCTTGGGCCTTCTGTGGCGCCGCCTGGAGCCGAGAAGTGGAGAGTTGTAGAAACAACATGAATTTCCAACATTTTCGCTCGTCGGACCCCCTCTGATAAGCAATCGTTCAGCCTATTGGGGACGCCGTGCCGTCATCTTGAGGAGAGTTTGGGGCTCTGAAGGACCGCATGAAGGGGGCTCACCAGGGCCCCCAGGACTACTCCCTGAGGCGCGGGGAGCATCCCGACTCTTGCTGCATCTTCCCGACTCTTGCTGACAACGTTCTGGCGCTGGCTGCTGCACTTCGCTGATTGTTTGTTTTTGCCGCTGCTGGATGACGGCTGCTGCCATGTGCTGGTGGTGCTGCGGCGCCTGATGCTGCTGCTGATTCGAAGGCGGTTGGTGCCCTGGGCTGCTCAATGTATAGTCCCCGTAGGTGCTCTTGGAAGCGTTCTGGGGAGCGACTTGGGCATCAAAGCATCCCCAGGAGAAAGATCGAAGATACTTAGATGAAGGCATTCTGCATCCCTGGGGGAAGGGTGAAGGGATGAGCAAAGATATGCTGGGGCCTATATTGACCCGTAAGAGGGCGATCGTGGAGCCTTGGTTGAAGCCTCTAGGGGCCATGCTGGGCCCCCCTTGCTGGGCTCTCGTGTGGCCGTTGTTTCCTATCTCGGGGCTCTTCCGGGCCTCGTGGCTGGGAAATCCTGGGGGCCGTCGTCAATGGTTGTGGGACCAATGGCACGCGGTCGCATCCACAATGCAGCATGTGTGTAGTTGTATACACATAATGTATAGAAGCGTTGGGCATATGGTTTGTAAAAATACGACATATGGCCATGTACGTGTATATGTATGCATGCATGTCTGTAGGTTTGTGTGTGCATGCACGTAAGTATGTATGTGTGTAAGTATGTGTGTATGCATGTTTGTATGTCTGCATATATATATATGTATGTGTATGTATGTATGTATGCATGCATGTATGTATGTAGGTATGCATGGATGTATGTGTGTATGTGTGTATGTGTGTATGTGTGTATGCATGTATGTATGTATGTATGTGTGCATGTATGTATTTATGTATGTATGTATGTATGTGTATGTATGTATGTATGTATGTATGTATGTATGTATTTATGTATGTATGTATGTATGTATGTATGTATGTATGTATGTATGTACGCATGTATGTATGTGTGTACATGCATGCATGTATACTCAATGTGTGCATACATGCCTGCATGTAGGTATGTATGTACGTATGTGTGTGTACGCATGAGTGTAGGTATGGTGATACGTATGTAAATATATGTGCACATACATGCATATGTGCACGCATGAGTGTATGCACACATGTAAGCATGCATGGTTGTAAGCACATCTGTATGGTTGTATGTTTGGTCACGAAACAAAGCGAGGGGGCACGAAGGGCTGCAACGGGGCCACGAAGGGCAGCGAGGAGGCCACGAGGGGCTGCAACGGGGCCACGAAGGGCAGCGAGGGGGCCACGACAGGCTGCAACGGGGCCACGAGTCAAAGCGAGGGGGCCACGAAGGGCTGCAACGGGGCCACGAAGGGCAGCGAGATCCCGATTCCAAGGTAATCTGTGAGGGAGTCATAAGCGTGAGCACGACTTGTATGTACGTAGGTATGTAGGTATGTTAGTATGTTGGTTTGTATGTATGTTAGTATGTGTGTGTTCGTATGCTGTATGTCTGTATGCACACGTATGCCTGACGTCCATCTGCAACTTCGCTTCCATCACCTCGGTATCAGCGACGCGGGCCGCCGCCACTGCACACATTTCTCGCACGCGCTGAGCCCAACGTCGAGCTGACCAATAGTGACACGTTGCCCGCCAGTCACGAGATCTGTCCGAGATAGCACGTTGTGGCGGGGATGTTTCCAGAAAGCCTTCATGATGACGTCGGGCCAGACTTTCGCCCCTGATGTTGCTGCATGCGGCAGCAAATACTGCTGCCTGCTGCATGCTGCTGCCGCTACTTGCTTTTGCTGTGCCTTACCGGTACTGCCGTTGCTTGCTGCGGCTTCGTGCTGCTGCTATCCCACGTTGCTCCTCAAACTTGCAAGCTGCGGGGTGCTGCTTCTCGGTACTTCTGCTATCTCGGCACTTCTGCCATACGACGCAACCTGCTGCCCGTGGGTAGGTCGAGGAGGGAGGAGAGGGAGGTGGAAGAAGCGAGGGCAGATCACCGAGTGGCGAGGGGCAGGTATGCAGGAGCGACAGCCGAGGAGAAGGAGGCGCAAAGGCAGGAGAGAGGAGCGAGGCGGAGTGACAAGAGAGGAGCCAGGAGCGAGAAGAGAGAGAGGCGAAGAGCGAGGAGAGACAGGCGAGGATCAAGGAACGAGGAGAGTGGAGCAAGGGGCGAGAAGCGAGGCCAGCACGGCGAGCGCGTGGCCGAGCACCTGGTTTCCTCTGGGGTCGCTCTATTTAGAGCTTCTTGGGCTCCCTTGGGGCCCTTCCGCGCCTCTTTGGCCCATCTTGGCCCGGCTTAACAAAGCTTGGCGTCCCTTAGTGCCTCTGGGTGCTGTTCTGGGAAAGGTCCTGGGCCTCCGGGGCCCGCTAGGAACCACTAGGAGGAGTGTTGCAACGTCTTTGTCTGTCGGGGGCCCTCGGCGCAACCATCGTAAAGCCTCTCGGGGCCACCTCGGCGTCGTCTTCGGGCGTTTGGGAGGCTATGTGGGCTGCACCTAAAGCGTGCCGAAGGCTCCACGGGGCTGTCTGAGGCCGCCTCGTAGGCGCCCTGAGAACGTCCAAGGCCTTCAAGACCTTTCCGGGAAGCGCTGGCCCTCCAGGTGCTCCGAGGACTTCCTGGGTGCACGAACCTTAATGAAACGCACGGGGCTCTGCAATGTAGAAGAGACGACGTTGGGCTCCAGCTGCGCCTCCCGCATGTCGCTGAGCATCGTCAGAGCCCGCTGCCACTGCTCGCCCTTTTCCCACGCTCTGATCCACGCGCAGTAGCTGGTGACGCTGGGCTCCAGCTTCGCCTCCCCAAAATCACTGCGCATCGACAGTGCGTGTTGCCGTTGCCCGCATTTTAGTGTGCGCTGGCAGTCGCAATGTAGTGGCCTGGAGAGAGCTGTACGCCTGATCTGATTGCTTCCCAGAGCAACTGCAGTGCTGCGCTCCATTGTCTCGTCAGGCCATCTTGATCGTCTCTTCGAGGGGAGCAGCGCTGTCTCGAGGGCTTCGACCAATGCCGAACAAATGTGTCATCGTTGCGGCTTTCTCCGCCTCCTCCTTCTTAGACAGAAGGAGACTGCGAGACGACGACGGCGGGACATTCACGAATCGAGCGACAACCATAGGACGACGCAAAGACAACCACGGGATAACCCACTGGGCAATCAGAGGATAACATCGGAAACTCAAACTTTGGGCTTGACTTGGCGCCACATCGTCGCCCACTTTCGCCTCGCTCGCACGCGCGACAAGACGGGAAACCGAAACTGATTTCACAATTGGGGCCACTTGGCTTCCCCCCGTAATGTACGGTTATACGTATTGCATCTAGATGTGCAGACTGAATTGTACTATATGTATATACACACATCTATACATACACCTATATGTTTATAAAACATACATTCACACACTTATACCAATACATATGTACATACATGTTTAGCAGATTGGGTAGAGCGATCGCTTCTTCCAAATTCAACGGCCCGCTGCCGGTTCAGATGGACAGCCTGAACGCTTTCGCCTGTACGGTGTCAGTTCCAATTGGAAACCCATAGATCCACCGACCCCCGCTTGTCGGGGGTGAAAAGGTGATTGAGACATGTGGCTGTCCGCCTCTCCCTTTCCCTCTCCCCTGGGATCCAACATGCCATTCCAGAGGGGGGGGGGAGGGGGAGGGGGACGAGCCCGTCAACGCACCCCCAGGCCCTCCGGAGCCCCCCAAAAGCCCCGAAGCAGCCTAACAGGGCCCAGACAGAGCGCAAAGACAATCGAAGAAAGCGTCATGATGGTCCAGGGTAGCCCCACGGCTGTCCAAGATGGCTTCAAGATGGCCCACGAGGCCCCAAAGACAGCCCCAAAGCGCCTCCAGATGATCGCCGAGAGGGCCCCAAGAGGCCAAAATCACCTCATTCCCTTAACAACATTGTTTTCTCACCACAGGCCCAAAAGGCCCCCAAGATGGCCCCAAAACGGCTCATGATGCCTCCAAGAAGGCCCCAAGACGGCCCAAGAGGGCACAAAGCCCCAGGGGCCCCCGAAGACGGCCCAAGACAGCCCCTGGAGGGCCCCAAGAGGGCTCCAAGAAAGCCCAAAAGGAGGAATACAATCTGACATTTCGAGCCTTTCCCACCGAGATGGCCCCTCGAGCCCCCCAGAGGCCCGCGAGGGCTCTCCAAGAGGCTCCAAGAGGCCTCCAAGACGCCCCCAAGAAGCCCACCAGAGGCATCCAAGAGGCCCCCAAACGCCTCCCATATGCCCCAAGATATCCTAAGAGGCCCCAGAGAGGCATCCCAAGAGATCCTCATATTTATCCAGGAGGCTCCTGACTCAAGATAGAACTTCCACGATCGTATCTAAGTCTAACACTCACTCCTTGTATGGTGGTCGGCGGAGTGGAGTAAGCCACTTGAATATTGGTCGGTGTTCGAAAACGCTCACTGCGCGATAACAATAAGGATTGATCAGAACCCTGATCCATAGGATGTCAATTTCATTTGGATGGAAACTTCGGCATTGAACATGTCCCAAACATCTCTGAAGGATTGGACCCACCCGGGACTCAATAGGGATTGAGCAGACTCAGCGCCAAACGATTCCAATGACTCTCCGTAAAAGCCCAGTCGGAAGTAAACAAATCCTAAAAGCTTGGGCTCCTTATCGATGTTCAACGCAACCCCGTAAGTAGTCCAATCGATTTCAATGTGAAGCCGTTTTCCCAGGAGGCCTCCCGATCCCCCAGGCGGCCATTTCTGGAGGCCCGCAGCAGAAAATCAGCCTGACAAAGGACCCAACAATGGCGAAGCGAAGGAGGGGGCGAGCAACCTACTAATAGCGTCGGATGCGGCCCGCTTTTCACAGGCAGCGCGCCACAGAAATGACGGAGCGCAGGGTAGCGTGGACAGGCGAAGGCGAACGGATCTGGAACTCCTTTTAGCGCGAGGGAACTTGATCAGGAAGAGTGTGTTGATACCTCGAATTTTGACAAGCGCGTTCCACGACTCGCAAAATAGCTACTCGCAAATGCCCTGGATCCGCCGCGAGGGATTTACGATATGTGACATTGAGGAGAGCACAATTTTTGTCGGACGTTTGCGAGTCGGCACTTTGCGAGTAGTGGAACGCGCTCAATGAATATTGGATGGGCACGGGAATCATCACGGAGCCTTCGGTAGAGCCAGTTTATGGGGCTACGGAACGCGTGGGGGGGCGTGCCGAAATGACAAGGCAGCCGCCATGCGAACCATGCCACTGGGATCGGCGGAGAAGCTTCCTATCGGGCGAAAAAGCGTATGAGGGGGACACACGTGACGCCTGCCAACTTGAGTTTCCGGTGGACTTCGGTGCGAGGCCACGAAACTCGTGAGGGGTGAAACGAAATTAGCGGCGGGTGCCCATGCGAACGCAACCACTCGAGCCTGCGGTGGAGCCCGCTATGAGGCCACGGTGCGTGTGAGTTGTTCTGACATGCGCGGCGGGTGCGCATGTGAACGCAGCCAAAAGGGCTTTAGGTGAAGGTCCCCATGAAGCCACGACACGTGTAAAGGGTATGGCGGAACGCACGTGAATGCAGCCGCTGGGGCCTTCAGCGGAGCTCCCTGTGGGGCCACGGAAAGCACGCACATCACGTGCCGAACTGTGCAGAGGGGGACACATCTGAACGCAGCCACTTAAGCCCAAGATGGAGATCACCATGGGGCCACGAAGCGTGCGAGGGGTGTGCCGACATGTGCGACGGGGGCGCATGTGAACACAGCCAATGGGGCCTTGTGGAGGTCCCAGTGGGCCCCGAAACGTGCGAGAGGTGTGCCAGAATTAGCTGCGGAACGCATGCGAACGCAGCCGCTGAAGCGTTTGGTGGAGGTCCTCGTGGGGCCACGAGACGTGTGAGAGGTATACGACATGTACAGCCAAGACCCATGTGAACGCATCCGATGGGGCGTAACGTGAAATTCCTCCGGGGGCTCGAGATGTGTGAGAGTTGTGCCGACATGAATGGCGTGGGCGCGTAGGGACGCAGTCAATGGGGCCTTGGGTGGCAATCCCTGTGAAGCCATGACACGTGCGAGGGGTGGGCCGACATATGCGGCGGGTACGCGTTACGCACGTGAACGCACGCACTGGGGCCTTCGGTGGCGCTCCCTATTGAGCCACGAAGCGAGGGGTGTGCCGACATGTGCGGTGGGGGCGCATCTGCACGCAGACACCGAGGCCTTCGGTGGAGCTCTATATTTGCGCACGAGGCGTGTGAGCGGTGTGACGACACGTGACAGAAGACGGCGATCATGCTATGCTGCTGCCGATGATGATGCCCACGCTGATGCGACTGGTGACAACGCGAACGCATAATATTGCGACGATTATGTTGATGCTGATTATGATGACGATGCTGATGATGAGGGTGACGATGAGGATGAAGTTGCTGACCCTTGCGTCTGGAAGGGACAGGAGCTCCCTGCTCGTACTGCCCCCCGGACCGAGACGTTACCCTTTGGCCCTGCGGAGGCAACGCTCGGTCTCGTGCGAAAAGGCACCCTCGCAGATTCGCGTGAGTGCCGACAGGCCGACCCCCGCCCCAACCGAAGCAAGCGGAAGACGCGACATCCGAACAGTCACGCCGACTCAACCCACAACGCTCGCGGGCTGGTACGCAGCTCGCGCTGCCAGAGACATCAAACGAGCTCAAGGTAATCTAAGGCCTGGGGAGGCCTCGAGTAGGGCTCCGAGGATAAAGCTGGCCGCTGCGAGGGCGGTCCGGGAAGCGGCCCCCGCCTTCAGGAGCTCGTCCGCAGACAGGAAGCCTGTGACGCTGCCATTGCCGCCGTCCTCCAGTCTGTCCTCGCATACCTGGGCTCTCATCCTCGTCCAGGCCCAAGCCGAAACTGTGCTTGCGCAGGCCCTTCAGGTCCTCCAGCCTTTCTTCGCAGAGGCTCGCGTGCACGCCCAGGTCCAGGGTCCTCCAGCCTGCCCTCGCCGAGGCCCTCGCCTTCGTCCAGGTCCAGGCCGAAGGTGCGCTTGTGCATGCCCTTCAGGTCCTCCGGCTTGTCCTCGTAGAGGAAGCTCTTGTCCTCGTCCGGGTCCAGACCGAACGTGCGCCTGTGCAGACCCTCATGCCCTCCAGCGTGTCCTCGCAGAGGCCCTCGTCCCCGCCCAGGCCCAGGCCAAACTCACGCTTGTACGGGCCCTTCGAGGCCTCCAGCCTGCCCTCGAGGCCCTCGTCCTCGTCCCGGTCCAGGCTGAGCTTGCGCTTGTGCATGCCCTGGAGCCTGTCCTCGCAGATGCTCGCGTCCTCGTCCAGGTCCAGACCGAACTTGCGCTTGCGCAAGCCCTTCATGACCTCCAGCCTGTCCTCGCAAAGGCCCTCGCCCTCGTCCTCGTCCACGTCCCGGCCGAGCTTGAGTTGGTGCATGCCCTTACGGTCCTCCAACCGCTTCTGCAAGTGCCTGAACCCTCTGGGCAGTCGCGCCCGCGGCCTGCCGTCCAGAGACTCCAGCTGCTCGGTCCTTGAAGCGGTGAGGGGACTCGAAGCCGCGCGCAGCGCGTTGCGCCTGAGGCCATGGCGCAGCCCGCCCCAAGACGGGGCGCCGCCGCGGCCCACGCGAGGCCTGCGATCGACGCGCCCGAGAAACCGCCCTGCGTGAGGACCCACGCGGCGTGCCAGGCGGCGTTGCGCCGCCGCCGAGCGTCCCCAGGAACCCGGTGCCCGGCGGCGGCCCTGCGGAGGGCTGGGCGAGCAGCCGCTTCACGGTCCTGCCACTGCCAGGAGCCCGGGCCTCTGCGGGCCCTCGCGTGGGCACGCACCGCAGTCTCGGCCGCAAGGCGGCGCCGCGCCCGTGCACTTCTGCGAGCCGCGGACGCACCCTCTCCTCCTCCTCCTCCTCCTCCTCCTCCTCCTCCTCCTCCTCCTCCTCCTCCTCCTCCTCCTCCTCCTCTTTCTTCTCCTCCTCCTCCTCCTCCTCCTCCTCCTCCTCCTCCTCCTCCTGCTAGTTGGCCGTCTCCTTCATGCGCTGCGCGCTGCGCGCGCTGAGCCGCCCCGCCCGCGCGCCTGCGGGCAGCCCCCCGTCGCCATTGCCAAGCATCTCCCGACCATGCGCCGCTGGGGGCGCCTGCGAGAGGCTATGGAGAATCGGCTTGAGCTGAAATGGTTACGGATGATGATGATGATGATGATGATGATGATGATGATGATGATGATGATGATGATGATGATGATGATGATGATGCTGATGCTGATGCTGATGCTGATGCTGATGCTGATGATGATGATGCTGATGCTGATGCTGATGCTGATGCTGATGCTGATGATGATGATGATGATGATGATGATGATTATGATTATGATGATGATGCTGATGATGATTCTGACGATGATGCTGATGATGACGAGGATGAGGGAGAAGGGGGAGGAGGCGAGACGATGTCGCTGGGCGCTGCTGCTTCAGAACGCAACTCAGCACCACGGAGTGGTCGGGAACAGTGAGAAAACAACGAACCCACGGCGAAAACCAAATAATGCCACGGTCGCTTGCGCTTGTTCCTTGTGTGTTACATGTGTGTGTGTGTTGTTTGGTGTTCAGTGGTCAGTGCTGTGCGCTCATGACCAGTCATTGGGTTTTCACGTCTGCGCTTGTGTGTCGGAATGGCATACTGAGCTTCCCTCGCCCAGTTCAGTTCTTAGTTCTGCTGGCCGACTCGCACTGAGCAGCCCCCCCCCGTCTGCAACGCCAGATGGAATCGAAGTACACTTGCCCCGCCTTAGTGCTCGCGAGGACGCGGCCACCTCGCCGATGCAAGGACGTGCGTGTTTGCTACTGTTCCAACGTGGTATGCGTTGTCTATGGTGCTTCGTTGTGTCCTCATTGCTTCTGTACATGTTGCGCTGCGTCTCATCGGGAACATGGCCCCCACCCCCCTTGAATCCGTCCCCCAAGCGGCTTCCCGATGTTGAAGGCAGCAAGTTCCAGAGCTTCGCCGCCGAGAACTACGAACGCAACAAACAACTGCGCACATAACGGACACACAAAGAGCAGCACTTACAACCATACGTATATACACACAGATGTATGTGCATACTTCTATGTGTTAACCAGCATGAACCCCGAACAATGAGTTGTTGCATTAGCAGTCTAGGTTGTGCAAGCAATGAATTGCAACATAGGTGGTGCAATCCATGTTGAGCAATCTATGTGGCGCAACAATGCAAAGAAACATAACAAGCACAAAGCAATGCAATACACCGCAATGCAAACAAACGCAAATCAAAGCAACAAAACAGCAAAGTAATACATAATGATGCAACGCAAAGCAAGGCACCGCAAAACAACGCAAAGCAATGCAACGCAATGTAAAGTTATGGGGAGACATGCAAAGCAATGCGAAGCAAAACAATGCCAAACAATGCCAGGCATTGCAGAGCAATGCAAAGCAATGCAACGCAATGCAAAACAATGCAGAGCAATGCGAAGCAACGCAAAGCGGGCGACGACGAGGCGGCGACGGCGGCCACATGGCGGCCAGAGCGGCCCGCAGGCCCAGTCCCTGAGAAAACACATTATGGGAATCTCCATATACAGGTACACCTGTGTGTATTTTTTAATGCGTCATTGCTCAGGGCATTGAAGTCTTCGAATGTCTCAAAAGATTCACATCAGCCCAACGGTACCTCCTGCGACGGCAGGCCACCTAACTCAAGCCGTGGCGTTGTTGCATGAGCGAACGCACGTCGACAAACTCGCCACCGCGGGCGACATAGAAGGCGTGCCCGTGCTCGGGATGGCGCCTGGCCAAGCCTAGTGCCTCTGCGGGGCCAATGCGCTGCGATGCCCAGGCTTTCCTCATTGTAGACGTCGCATCTCAATGGTCTACGTTCTAGCGTCAAGATTGTGATGATTGAAGTCCGCGTGAGGGGGGGAGCCCGAAAAGCATCCCAAAACCGAGCCAAACTGAGGTCCTCACAATTTCTTGGGACGCCCCGGGGCACGTGAAAATAAGCCAATTTCGTGCTCTCGCCGCGACCGTGACCGAAGAAGGCCTGCGAACCGAGGGGAAGCAACGGGAACGGCGCGAGAAGGTCTGGCTCAGGCCGAGCTGGGGGGCCTCAGGTCGGGCTGGGTAGGGGACCACATGCGGACCCTACCCCTGCCCACCACGATTTCTGGGAGGTAGGGTGGGGTTCACTTCGCTCGGGAGCTGCTGGACAGAGTGAACCCCACCCTCCCCCTCAGAAATCGTGGCGGGCAGGGGTAGGGCTCGCATGTGGCCCCCTACTGGGAGAGGGCCTCGGGCCCAGCGAACCCAGCCCTGCCCAACGAACCCTCCGCGAGCAGCCTCCGGAGACAGAGAGCCACGTGGGCCGCGGCTTGAGAGCCACAAAAACGACACCGGCATCACCGCTTGGACATCCGCGGGACCCCGATGCGCCTCGCGCGCCGGCGGAAGCACCGCCAGCAGGCGTCCGAGTATCATGCCGGTGTGCGCCTCGGGCTGCCCCGGCGGAGCTTCCAGGACTTTTTGGGTGACCCAAGAGGCGGTCCAGCTGAAAAGGGGGTGGTGCAATAGATTTGCGGCAATTGTATTGCAAACGTATTGCGCCGGAGAATTGTACTGCATCGTATTGCAAATAATGCATTGCTCACGAAAATCCAGCAATACATTTGCGCCCCGGAATGTGTTGTACGCCCCAAATGTATATTGCAACCCCACAAATCTATTGCACCAATTCTTTTGCACCGCCCCATTTCAGCTGGACCCCCTTTTGGGTCAACCCGAGACTTGTGCAGAGGGAGGGCCCGCCGCAGGCGCGGAGGCGTGCGTCCATGAAGTTCAAGCGCGTCGTAGACGACGGCCCTGCGCAGCGCTGGCAACCCCTGCCCCTTTTCCCTCTCGCGCCCCTCCGTGCGGTTGGCCCTCAGGGGAGTGCGGGGCGGGATGGGACGGGACACCGTAGGGTTCCAAAGGGGGCTTTTGAGGAGGGAGTTTTCCTCCCCAGGGGCTTCGCACCCCCTGTTTTGCCGAGGTTCCGAGGCCCCTGGGGGGTTCTATACAATTACTCAATCTGAATACTACTCTCCTCCTTCCCCTGATGACGGGTTGGGAGCGTTCGCCCCCCCCCCCCCCCCCCCCGCGTATTGTTTTTTACACACAAGATTCCCCGGATTTGGGTCTCCGCCTGCATTTTTTTCAAAATACTGCTCTCGCTGAGGCGCCGGCCTCATTTTCGGGCCCCGCTCGTTCCGAATCGTGCTCCCGCTGCAGCGCTGGCCTCATTTCCGTGCTTCCGCTCGTTCCGAATCGTGCTCCCGCTGCAGCGCTGGCTTCATTTCCGCGCTTCCGCTCGTTCCGAATCGTGTTCCCGCTGCAGCGCTGGCGTCATTTCCCGTGCCGTGCCGCGGCATGCAATGCAATGCTAGGTTGCATTCCGCTGCGCGATGCCATGCCTTCAGCTGAAGCTGTGATATGCAGTGCTTAAGTGCCACGTCGTGCTATGCCATGCTACGCTTTGATCTTCAACGCCATGCTATGCAATGTTATGTTCGGGGCCGCTGTGCGATGCCATGCTTTGTGTTGCAAAGCTTTGTGATGCAATTCTTCACTACCCCACGCCACGCCATGCTGTGACATACTACGCTTTGCGGTGCTCTTCTACGCCATGCCATGCCGTGCTCTACAATGCATCGCGTAACCTTTCGGGATCATTGCCCTGCTCGACATCCGACTGTGCGAGTAGAGAGGGAATCTACGCCATAGCAAGGGATGGGAGGGAGGGGTAGGATGTCAGATATGACGCGAGCGCACCTAGCTTGGGAAAACCCCCTCCCCAAAAACCCCCTTTGGAACCCTCCGGGGACAGGTGCACGGTATAGCACAGCCGAGGATCCGGAGGACATCTGAGAGGACGCGCAAGGCTCGACCGACGGCGACTCGTCGAGGACGAGCCACGGCACACTTGGTGCAGAAGTCGAGCGACCGAGAGGGCACAACAGAGAAAAGGCGCCCCAGGCTGTGCAGAGGCCGCTCCGCCTATTGGCCCCGACGGTGGGGGAAATGGGCGGGAAGGCGCGGGAGGGAAGCGGGCGCGGCAACCTCTGGGAAACACTCCGTGTCCAGGAGTGTTCCCAGGACGTTCCGAGGAGGCCCCCAAGTGTAGCTTGCAATGGAGTGCGCCCATGTCCAAGGCGCGCGTGGCGTAACAATCGATTGGACGCATAAGGACGTACTAGTACTATGCGCCAACCTTGGAGGCGCACGTCCTAACCGAACATAAACAGCACATACGTCTAATCGCATATCTTTTCCCCAGCGGTATGGCCAGCAGGCGCTCGCCGCGGAGCTGACAAACCATATGTCCGAGAGTGCGTCGCCCTTGCTTGCGTGGCCGACGCATGCTTGGGTGGTGTTATGTTGCTCCCATCGCACTTAAGGACCATATCCCAGAAATAATTTCGAGCAACCTGAAAAGTGTCGAAAGAGTGTCGAAAGAGTGTCGAACGAGTGTCGAACGAGTGTCTCCCAGGGCCCAACACGTGAAAACCCTCGAGTTTCGGTACTTCGTTGGTGCTCGAATTTCTGGTGATCAAGGCTAAAAGTAGGTTGAAACGTCATAAGGGTGGTGCCGAACCGATGATACCAAAGCGCATGCTCACTTCACATCACATGTAGCCCAACTGTCGTGGCCGTTCGCCTGCCGACCAACACGTGCACCCGTGCTCTGGAAACTCATCGAGTCAAATGCTCGCGATCGCCAGGCGGTGCTCGCCGCAACGTGCTGTCGTCACCCATTGCTGGCGGCGCGCACCAGGGGGTGAAGGGAGGGGGGAAGGCTTCTCAGAAGGAAGCTGCTTCTTAGAAGGCGTCGGCCTTACATCTGCAGATAAGGCCCGCGCCTTATAAGAAGCAGGGGTGCTTCTAAGAAGCCCTCCCCCCTCCCCCCTCCCCCCTCTGCGCGTGGCTGACATTGCCTCGTGCTGTTTTGGGTACAGAGCCGTGTAATCCAAGGACGTTCCTGTCGTCCCCCTTGGACATCGTTGAACCGATCCCTACCCCCACTTGCGTGGCCTGGGCCGCACTTGCAGATCTATCCCCCTAGATGGGGAGATGGGCTATTCCCACTGGGGGGGTCCAGGAACCTATCCCCAACTGAGGTGGTGGGATGGTGGGGCTGAAATATCATGGCCCAATGGGGGTAGAGATAGGTTAAAATATACGGATTCGTCCATGTAACTACACGCCTCGGCCGTGAAGTCTAATCGGCAAAAGGAATCGTTATCCGAACGTTCTGGCCTCCTCCCAGAGGGAACCCATGACGGTATACAAATCCTGGACACGAGAATCCCCGTGCCCACAGTGGGAAGTACATATCAAATATTAGCTTTGGGACCTCACGCCCTCTTCGACGTGGATGAGGGCTCGCTCGTCACTTGCCCACGGAGGTGTTGGAGTCATTCTTCCCCTCTTCCTCCTCTTCCTCCCTTCACCATCCTTACGCCTTCATTATCCTTCCTCCTTGTCGTCGTCGTCGATCCCCTTCTTACTCGTCGTCGTCGTCGTCCCCCTCATCCCCGCTCCCAGGGAGCTAGGAGGGAGGAGGGAGGCGGAGGGAGAGGAGAGGAGGAGGGACGAGGGCGGAAGAAGGAGGACTAGGGCGAGATGGGAGCAGGAGGAGGAGGAGGGAGAGGAGCAGGAGGACAAGGATGATGACGAGGGAAGGGTAGATAAGGAGATGATGGAGGAGAAAGAGGAGGAGGACCAGAGGACCAGAGGACCAGAGGTCAGCGATGCTGCATGCTGCATTACACCCCCCAGTCCCACGGAATGTGTGCTGGCCCCTGCTCCCTGGTCCCCAGGATCCTGG
>CAUYUJ010006469.1:303190-313190 GCA_963575745.1 Prorocentrum cordatum
CCCACTGTCCCCACCACTCTCCCCACTGTACCACTGTCCCATTGTCCCTTACCACCGTCCTCACCACCGCCCACACCACTGTCCCCACCACCGCCGTCCCCACCACTCTCCCCAGTGTCCCCTCTGTCCCCGCCACCGTCCTCACCACCGCCCTCACCACAGTTCTCAACGCCACCGTCCCCACCACCGTCCCACTGTCTTCATTGCCCCCGCCACTGTCCCAGTGTCCCAACTGTTCCCACCACTGCCCCCACTGTCCCCGCCAATGCCCCCACCACTGTCGCACTGTCCCCACTGTCCCCCCCGCTGTCCCCACCACGGTCCCACTCTCCCCACTGACCCCCCTGCCCCCAATCCCTGTCCCACTGTTCCCTTGTCCCCGCCACTCTCCCACTGTCCCCAGTGTCCCCGCCGCTGTCCCACTGTGCTGTCCCATTGCCCTTCCTGCTACCACCACTGTCCAAATGTCCCCGCTGTCCCCACCACTCATCCCGCTGTACCAGTGTCGTATTTCTCCACCACCGTTCTCATCAGCGCCCTCACCATTGTCCCCCCAACCACCACCGTCCCCACCACCGTCGCAGTGCCCCCACTGTCCCCTACCACCGTCCTCACCCCTTCCTTAACCGCTGTCCCCACCGCCGCTGTCCCCACCACCGTCCCACTGTCCCCACAATCCTCCACTGTCCCCACCACTGCCCCCACTGTCCCCGCCAATGCACCCACCACTATCGCAGTGCCCCCACTGTCCCCACCGCTGTCCCCACCGCGGTCCCACTCTCACCATTGTCCCTACAATTGTCCCACTGCCCCCACTGTCCCCACCACTGCCCCCACCGCTGTCGCGCTGTTCCCAGTGTCCGTCCCCACCACTCCCCACCACGGTCCCACTGTTCCCACTCCCCACCACCACCCCCGCCACCGTCCCAACCACTGTCACCACCACAATCCTCCATCCGGAATGGGGGAACAGAGGGAGTCGTTGCGGCGAGTGGGGGTGGGGGGGCTTGAACCAGCAGCGATCCCCCCCGGTTTCCCGGGGGGGGTTCGAACTGGCAATGACCCCCCCCCCCTTTCATGATGGACCAGGGGGGGGTGGAACCCACAGTACCCCCCCACCCCACCCCCCGGTTATCGAGGGGGGGGCGGGCTGGGAATCCCCAGTGCCCCCCCCGGCTGTCTGCCAGCAGCGGTAGAACAGGCTCTTTCATAGATAAACATCTCTCTCTCTCTATATATATGTCTCTCTCTTTCTCTCTCTCTCTCGTTCCTTCTCTCTCTCTCTCTCTTTTCCCCTCTCTCTCGCTCTATCTCTCTCTTTCTCTCTCTCTCTCTCTATCTGTTGTTTGTGTTCTCTCTCTCTCTCTCTCTCTCTAGTTCTCTCTCTCTCTCTTTTTCTCTGTCTCTCTCTCTCTCTCGTTCTCTCTCTCTCTCTCTTTCTCTCTCTCTCTCTCTGTCTCTCTCTCTATATTTTTGTTTTGTTCTCTCTCTCTATATGTATAGTTATCTTTATATGTTTGTTGTGTTCTCTCTCTCTCATGTTTGTCATATCTCTCTCTCCCTCTCTCCCTCTCTACACACGCACAAGACTGCATTGGCGCTTCGCGCCATGCGCCTTGTTCCAGGCGCGTCCCTAGCAAAACAATAAATCATCGTTTGCTTTCGCAGGGAGGCCTCAAGGCCTGGACGGGCGCCGTGCTCATTGTCATGCTCTCCCTGGTGTTTGCTGACACCGCGTTCGCCCGATGCGCTTGCACGCTTGCGCGCAGGAGTTGCGAAGGAATGCTGTTTTTTCGCGCGCGAAGGTGCTGGCAAAGACGAAGCATCAAACTGTTGCGATGGCACCTGTCCATGAACGGGGAACGGGAAGGGAGCAAGGATGATGGGGGGGCTGAAGAGGCGGAAAGGCTCAGGAGAGGGGGAGAAACGGGGAGAGGGAGCGTTCCCATGACACGCCGAAGAAGGCGCACTAGCTCCGAACATATTGCTTTGTGGTCGCTCCCTGAATTTCAAGGGCTCCAACCACTCAGGAAATCTTCGATCGTTGAAATTCGAATCGAATCAGATCTCTAAATGAATTGCCCGTCTCTCACGATCGAGGGATTGAAACTTCGAGCCTCAAGCGTGGAACCCAGATCGTCGGGTCAGCTCGGTGTGCTTCGTCGGAGATCGGCTTCTAGGCCGTCTTGGGGCCCTCTTGGACCGTCCTGGGGCCTTTTTGGGCCGCCTTTGGGAGCTGGGGCCCTCCAGAGGTCTTCTGAAGCCATCTAGGGCCCTCTTGGGGGCCTCCAGTGGCCTTGTTGGGGGTCTCCCATGGCTTTCGTGGGTCTCTCTTGGGAGCCTTCTGGGGGTACACCCTGCGACATGCTTAAGAAATCATGGATTAAGAAATTCATAGTCTCAGAACTTGAATAAGAACCCAACATGTCTATTAAAGTCTTAAGATTAACATTGAAACATTAAGAATAATCGAGACTCTGGCCGAAAACTTGGGTTTTCTTAAGCATCGCCTAAGGTGTATATTGGGCTTCTTGTGGGCAGCCTCGGGGCTCTCGGAGGCAGCCTTGGGGCCCCCGTGGGCCGTCTTCAAGCCCTCCGGGGGGGGCTTCTTGGGCCGTCTTGGGGCGATATCGGGGGCCCATCGGGCCGTCTTTCAGGGGGACGTAAGACCTGGGTACAGGGGACTCGGACATCCCCGACGAGGTCGTCAAAAAAATGACGAGGCGGAGCCTGCATTTTGACGAGGCCTCCCGCTGCAGACATCCCACGAAACTCCTCCTCGTCAAAATCCGAGTCGCGGTCGTCAAAAAACGATGGCGAACCCGAGTCCTGGCAAACCCGGGTCTTACGCTCCCCCGAGTCTTGCACGCTGCGAAAACCCCCCAAACGGATGTTAGATATACACACCTGAGGGAATGGGACGATGTTGCTTCTTCGGGGCTCTCTTAACGGCCTCGTGGGGCGTCTTGGGGGCCTCTTGGGCCGTCTTCAGCCCATCGAGGTTCCTCTGGGAGCGCTCTTGAGCTGTCTTGGGTCTATCTTGCGCCTCTCCGATGACCCCTCTGATCGCCTTGAGTCTGCTCGCACGGCCCGGCAAGGCGTCCTGGGAGGCCCAGAAGGGCCAGCTGACCTTTTCCAAGGGCGTCCAGGGGGCCGCCGAAAACGTCCGAAAGGGCGTCCGGGGCGTCCGTGGGGGGTGGTTCGGTTTAGGGGGTGGGGTGGGGTGGGGTTCTGGGTAATAAGAATATGGGAATTGGAATATATGCAAGACTGCATTTCGCCCCGTGCACCTGGTCCTTGAACTTTGGTATGCAGGCGGAATGGCAGGAAGGTCAAGCCGACAATTTAGCGATAACTCCCTGATGCCTTTTCTGGCATCGCCGTTATACTAATGTTCTTCGTTATCCTTCCTCCATGTGTATTTTCCGCCATCCTCCTCAGTTCTTTTTGCGGAGGCTCCTCCTTGGAGAGCCTCTGGGGGCATCACAAGGCCTTCTGGAGGCCTCCTGGGCGTCTTCTGGGGGCCTCTGGGGGCTTCCTCGGGCCACCCTGCCTCCAACTGCTGTCTCCCTGAACGACCAGGTCACGATTTCGAATGCTTCGGAGGGTGTCTTGGGGCCATCTTGGGCCGTCATGGGGCTCTCTCAGGCCATCTTGGAACCCTGTTGTGCCGTTTTGTGGCTCTCCTGGACTGCCTGGAAGCCCTTTTAGATGGTTGTGGGGCGATTTTCGAACCTCCCAGGCGGCTTCGGACGCCCAGAAGGCTGCCGTCTTTGAGCGTCGGGAAGCCCCCCAAAAAAAGAACCCCCAAATTCACCCAAAACCAGCAGAAAATTAATGATTGCTGCCTTTAGGGACCTTTTTGGGAGTGCTCTTGGAAGCCTCTTGGGACGTTTTGGAGCGATCTTGTGGGGTATGACGGCTTCTTCGGGGCCGTCGTGGACCGTCTTCGGGCTCTGTGGGGTCGTTTCGGGAGCGCGCTGGATCGCCCGGAACCCTCTGGGGCCGTCTTCGGGCTCTCGTGGGGCTCTCCCGGGTCGTCTGGAGGGTTGCCCGAGAGGCCCGTGGTGGGCCAAATTCGTTCGTGTGTGTGTGTGTGTGTTTGTGTATGTGTGTGTGTGCGTGTGTGTGTGGGGGCGTGTGAGTGTGAGTGTGTGGGTGTGTGTATATGTGTCCGCGTGTGTGTGTGTGTGTGTGTGAGTGTGAGTGTGTGGGTGTGTGAGTATGGGTGTGTGTGTGTGCGCGTGTGTGTGTGTGAGTGTGTAGGTCTCCGCGCGCACCGTGGACCCCCCTTTCCTCTTGGAAGATGGCAACAAAGACAAGGGTGGTTTAGGTCTGCGCGCCGGCCGTGGAAGCGGAGATTTCGAAGCAGGTTGGTTCGTGCGTCGGAGACGGAGGCTGTTGAGTACTGGGTGTTGTGTTGTAGACGGAGGTGGCCGAGTAGAAATTCATTTGCAAGTTCAGCTTGGGGAAGGAGCCTGGTGAGAAATGGGTGTTGTGTTGGAGACGAAGGCTGTTTAGCACTGGGTTTGTGTTGTAGACGGTTGGGGTAGAATAGAAGGTCACGCTCAAGCTCAGTTTGGGGAGGGGGCCTATGGAGTGTTGGGTGTTGTGTTGGAGACTGAGACTGTTGAGAACTGGGTGTCGTGTTGTAGACAGCGGGGGTGTAGGAGTAGAAAAGGTTAGTTTCAAGTTCAGCTTGGGGAGGGAGTCAGTTGAGAATTGCGCGTTGCGCTGGAGACGAAGGCTGTTTAGTACTGGGTGTTGCGTTGTACACGGAGAGGGTCGAGCAGATGATTGGTTTCAAGTTCAGCTTGGATCGAGGGCCTGTTGGGAATTGGGTGCTGTGTTGGAGACGGAGGTTGTTGAGTGCTGGGTACTATAGTGTGGACCGAGGGGGTAAAGTAAAAGGTGATTATCAAATTCAGTTTGGGGAAGGGGCCTGTTGAGAAGTGGGTGCTGCGTTGTAGACAAAGACTCGACCTAAACAGTTGTTCCCGTTCCTGTTGTGTTTTCGCTTTCCCCTCGTGTTGTCTTCTCTCCGCCTTTGCTGCGAAACGAAATCAAAACGATTACGCTACCGAGGAACCCCACATACTTATGTTATGTCACGTGCGTTCACAAACCATGTCGCACCTCGCTTCGCCATCCTGACGAGAGACTGACCAGACCAGCCAGATCAGCCAGACCAGCCAGACTGACCAGACCAACCAGATCATTCGTTCCAGCCATAACCAGCCAAAGTGATCAGACCAGCCAGCCAGGCCAATCAAGCAGACCAGCCAGACCAACCATCAGCCGGACTAACCACACGAGCCAACCAGGCCAACCAACCTGGACCATCCGGTTCAAGAGAATGGCGCACGGAGGTGGCAATTCGGCCACTGCACATTTTGGGGGCATGCCTGTGGGCGCCTGCTGTCTTTGAGCCTTCTTGAGCCGCGATGTCTACAGCTAACCTTGCTGAGAATACTTCTGCCGCATACACGCCTGAGGCACCGGTGCATACTGCCCAAGATATAAAGTCCAGAAAATGTCAAGGCTATTACGCTACCTACGTGCCCTCCCTGCTGTCAAGCTCCCTGTGGCGTCGAGGAAATGCCACGCCTGCCACGCCCTGGGAGCCTGCAACGCACAGGGCCCCCACCCCAGCGCACCCCCTGTGGCGTCGAGGAAATGCCACGCCTGCCACGCCCTGGGAGCCTGCAGCGCACCCCACCTGTGTCGAGGAAGTGCCACGCCTGCTAGGCCCTGCGACATTGGCGCGTATAGAGACCGCGGTGGGCCCCCACCCCCAGCGCACCCCCTGTGGAGTCGAGGAAACGCCACTCCTGCTAGGCCCTGCGACATTGGCGCGTACAGAGACCGCGGTGGGCCCCCATCCCCAGCGCACCCTCCGTGGCGTCGAGGAAATGCCACGCCTGCTAGGCCCTGCGACATTGGCGCGTATAGAGACCGCGGTGGGCTCCCACCCCAGCGCACCCCCTTTGGCGTCGAGGAAATGCCACGCCTGCTAGGCCCTGCGACATTGGCACGTATAGAGACCGCGGTGGGCCCCCACCACCAGCGCACCCCCTGTGGCGTCGAGGAAGTGCCACTCCTGCTAGGCCCGGCGACATTGGCGCGTATAGAGACCGCGGTGGGCCCCCACCCCCAGCGCACCCCCCGTGGCGTCGAGGAAATGCCACGCCTGCTAGGCCTGCGACATTGGCGCGTATACAGACCGCGGTGGGCCCCCACCACCAGCGCACCCCCTGTGGCGTCCCACTCCCCCTTGCGACATTGGCGCGTACCGCGGTGGGCCCCCACCCCCAGCGCACCCCCTGTGGCGTCGAGGAAATGCCACTCCTGCTAGGCCCTGCGACATTGCGCGTATAGAGACCGCGGTGGGCCCCCACCCCCAGCGCACCCCCTGTGGCGTCGAGGAAATGCCACGCCTGCTAGGCCCTGCGACATTGGCGCGTATAGAGACCGCGGTGGGCCCCCACCCCCAGAGCACCATCTGTGGCGTCGTGGAAATGCCACTCCTGCTAGGCCCTGCGACATTGGCGCGTATACAGACCGCGGTGGGCCCCCACCACCAGCGCACCCCCTGTGGCGTGGAGGAACTGCCACGCCTGCCACGCTTTGCGAAACCGAAACGCATAGGGCCCCCACCCACAGCGCACCCCCTGTGGCGTCGAGGATATGCCACGCCTGCCACGCTTTGCGAGACCGAAGCGCCTTAGGGCCCCCACCCCCAGCGCCCCCCCTGTGGCGTCGAGGGAATGCCACGCCTGCTACGCTTTGCGAGCCCGAAACGGATAGGGGGACCACCCCCTGCGCACACTCTCTGGTGTCGAGGAAGTGCCACGTCTGCCACGCTTTGCGAGACCGAACGCTGTGCTGTGTGCTGTGTGCTGTGTGCTGTGTGCTGTGTGCTGTGTGCTGTGTGCTGTGTGCTGTGTGTGTGTGTGTTGGCGTGTTTGTGTGTATGTGTGTATGTGTGTATGTGTATATGTGCGCTGTGCCGTGCCGTGCTGTGTTGTGCTGTGGGTGAGGGAGGAAGGAGGAGAAGGGGGAGGAGGGGAGGAGGAGGAAGACGCGGGTGCGACGCGGGAGGGAAGAAAATCGGAACCCCACCAAGCATGTGGGGAAAAACGGTCCACAAGATCGCGTAAACACCGTTTAGGTCGAGCCCTGTTGTAGACAGATGGGGTAGAATACAATATTATGTTCAAGCTCAGCTTGGAGAGGGGGCCTGTTTTGTAGTGGGTGCTCTGTTGGAGACGGAGATGGTTGAGTACTGGGTGTTGTCTTGTGTCGGAGGGGGCCGCGTAGAAGGCGATGTTCAAGCTCAGCTTGGGGAGAGAGCCTGTTGAGTATTTGGTGTTGTGTTGGAGACGGAGGCTGTTGAGTACTGCAAGGGGCGGACATCGCTCCGAATTTTGGCCGAACGACCTTGCAAAAACGAAAACCTCAACATTGAGTGCGAAAATCGTAGGAGTCATACGTGAAGCCAAATGAAACATACTCATGGGGTGTTCATGGTGCGTGCAGAAGGCTACATATAGGTATTGCTATCACGCTGTCTACTCTAATCAACTCTGCTCTCAACTCTGTATACCCTCTCGAATAACGGTCTACTCTATCATGCCGAACCATCTCTATCTCTCTCACTCTTTGGTTCTCTCGCCGTGGTCGCAAATACTCTGTCTCTCTCTCTCTCTAGCTATCTCTCTCTCTCTCTCACACTCCTCCGTCTCTCTCTCTCTCTCTCCCTCTCTCTCTCTCTCTTTCTCGCTCTCTTTCTCTCTCTCTCTCTCTCTCTCTCTCTCCCCCCCTGCCTGGCTCTATACGTATTACAACCAAATCTAGTTGATCCGCCGTCCAAATTCGTTGCCCCTTCAAACGCTTATGATATCGCTTTTCTATCATCTCTCCTCTCAAATGTGTTCTCTACTCCCTGGTCTGCCGTCTCCACCATCTGCTACAGATACCCACTCATCGTGACCCTGGCCCCCAACTTCGCGCGTCGCGCTCCGCGAGGCGCGAACAGCTTCACGCTCTCGCGCCGCCCCCCAAAAGGAAGAAAAGGAGGACGAGGAGGAGGGAGGGAAGGAACGAGGACCGCGAAGCGCGAATAACTTCGCGCCTTCAGGGGAGCCCTTGAAGAAAACGGCCGCTCCTCGAAATTGGCCCTCCACCCGGAACCGGGAACCCAGGCGGCAAGCGAGGTCGGCCCGAAACCTTTACGCAATTACCTAGCCTTTCAGTAGTCGCTGGGAACCCTTCAGTGCGAGCACTGATTGGGAAACATCAGCGCGATGAGAAGGGATGGGTCGGAGGATTAGGATGTCAGAGATGGCGCGAGCGCGCCTAATTGGTTGTCGCCCTCCTCCTCCCACCCACCCGGCATTCTACTGTGAAGACATCCGCTCAGACCCCCGACGTAATGACTTTTCCTCAACATGGACGCCCGGAAATCTAGACCCAGACCACTTCCCCAAGACCGTGTTCATCCTGAACCGCTGCGTGACGGTCCCAGGGTCTGCCGAGGGCTCTCACAGAACGAAAGATTGGGAAAACACTCCGTCGCGATCGCTTCACGACCCGAAATTCGCCGGCCCAACGGGCCAGAGGCGTGCTAAGATCTCCGGTAACTTGTTAACAATATTTCTAGTTCGCGCGCGCGGAGCGGCCCCTGGGGGCCCCCGGACGAAAAGTACCCCGGCAAGGTCCCGAGAGAAGCCCGGGAGAAGCCACCAGACCACTCCAGGGGAGGGTATTTTTCGACACCCCTCACGAGGATCGTGGCCTCCGAGGGGGGAGCCGCAATCGACTACCCCCAAGAGCCCCCCAAGAGGCCCTGGGGGCCTCCAAAACGCCGCCAAGGAGCCCCAAGAGACTCCCAAGAGGTCCCCAAGAGGCCCCCAAGAGGCCCTAAAGAGGGCTCCAGGGCCGGCGGCATGAGCGAAGCGATTAATAATTGTTTGAACCACGTCTGCATGCGGTCGCGCCGCCGAGTGAAGAGCACCGGCCTCCGGAAGGGTCTGTCCGGTTCGGTCTCGGAGCCAGCGGCGTGTACGCGCAGCGACCGGGGGAGGCCGCGCCGCCGCGCCCGCGCGCCGCATCCGCGGCGCAGCCCCGCGCGAGCTGCGAGAGGGCGGGCGCGGAGCCATAGGGAGCACGCTGGGGGTGGGCAGGAGGCGGCCCAGGCGACCCTGCTGGGGGGCGACGTCCGAACCGTGGCACAACCAGCCATCGATTCTCCTGGATCGAGGAGGAAGAGGAGGAGGAGGAGGAGGAGGAGGAGGAGGAGGAGGAGGAGGAGGGGGAGGAGGAGGAGGAGGAGGAGGAGGAGGAGGAGGAGGAGGATGAGGAGGAGGAGGAGGAGGGGGGGAGGAGGAGGAGGAGGAGGAGGAGGAGGAGGAGGAGGGTTTGGATTTCGCCACCGCCGCCGGTCTGGTTGCCAGAATCGTTGAGCGGTAGGGTTCGGACTTCGCCGCCGACCTTCTTCATCGACCCTCCAGCCCCCCGCGCGCTGCGCAGACATCACGACGGGAGGCTTCTCGTCGCTGCTGCTCGGCCGCCGTGGGCCCTTTCTGGCCTCCAGGACCCTCAAGAAGAAGGGCTGGTCCTGAGGAAGCGATACACACCTCCACTTCAGGGGGTACGTGCTGCTGGAGAAAACGACGTCGGAGGTATTGAAACGGGGGTTAGCAAAGTGAGCGTCAGCGACGCAGCTGCATGCAGCTGGTTTTCCTGGCGCCCACCTGCGCCGGAGGCGCCAGTGCGTCGAAGAGACGCCCGCCAGCGGAGCCGAAACCAGCTGCACGCAGCAACCATTCCACTCCCCACACTTCGTCCCACCCGAGATGAGGGACGAGGAAGGGCTGACCATGATAGCAGAGAGTGAGGACAAGGATGAGGAACAAGACCGAGACCGCAGGCGACAGGACGAAGACGAGCACTCGGACGACGACGATCACACAAGGAATCGGCGTCGCATCAACCCGAG
>CAUYUJ010006469.1:318190-393367 GCA_963575745.1 Prorocentrum cordatum
CATCCCTTCTGCCCTTCGACACAGGGACTCTTAAAAAGCTAAGCCGAATTCAAGAGCTAAGCCGAAAACAACATGAAGAATTTGCCAGTAGAAACTGAG
Organism: Prorocentrum cordatum; assembly: GCA_963575745.1. Taxonomy (NCBI): domain Eukaryota; class Dinophyceae; order Prorocentrales; family Prorocentraceae; genus Prorocentrum; species Prorocentrum cordatum. The sequence continues at coordinate 318,290 of CAUYUJ010006469.1, forward strand.
ACACCAAGATGGCCCACAGGAGGTGATTGAAGGAAGGCCTGGGCCGAGTGCCACAGTCGCAATATGCTGGCGCGCATGCGTGCGAATACGCACCTGCTACCAACAATCATCGTGCGCGAATATGTGAAACCAACGAAGAAACGAGAACGGAGAAATGTGCCGAACGACCACCCCCACGCATTTCGCACCGAAAAACATTTGGACGAAACACCGAATACCTACTGATCTGGCAGGCCAGTCATATGCTATCGATGCACGCGTAGAGTTTAGGCGCAGGCTGAGCAAAATTATCCTGGCGAAGGACCTCACCATATGCAATTGTGAATACCGCTTTGTGGGTGCCGCTTTCGGAAGGGCTCCTTATGGGGCCACGAAAGGCGTGCCACGAAACGCTGTCCTGGGCGTACGGGACGCATGAGGGCGGTAGCACGGGGGCCTTCGGTGGAACTCCCAATGGGGCCACGAAACGTGTGAGGGGTGTGCCAAAATGGGTGCGGCGCCGCCATGCCAACGCAGCCACTGGGGCCTTCGGTGGAGCTCCCTATGGGGCAACGAAACGTGTGAGGGGTGTGCCGAAATGGGTGCGGCGCCGCCATGCCAACGCAGCCACTGGGGCCTTCGGTGGAGCTCCCTATGGGGCCACGAAACGTGTGAAAGGTGTGCCGAAATGAGTGCGGCGCCGCCATGCCAACGCAGCCACTGGGGCCTTCGGTGGAGCTCCCTATGGGGCCACGAAACGTGTGACAGGTGTGCCGAAATGAGCGCGGCGCCGCCATGCCAACGCAGCCACTGGGGCCTTCGGTGGAGCTCCCTATGGGGCCACGAAACTGGTGTGCCAAATTGGATTGCCAACGCAGCCCGGTGGAGCTCCCTATGGGGCCACGAAACGTGTGAAAGGTGTGCCGAAATGAGTGCGGCGCCGCCATGCCAACGCAGCCACGGGGCCTTCGGTGGATCTCCCGTGGGGCCACGAAACGTGTGAGGGGTGCGCCGAAATGGGCGCGGCGCCGCCATGCCAACGCAGCCACTGGGGCCTTCGGTGGAGCTCCCTATGGGGCCACGAAACGTGTGAGGGGTGTGCCGAAATGTGTGCGGCGCCGCCATGCCAACGCAGCCACTGGGGCCTTCGGTGTCCCTATGGGGCCACGAAACGTGTGAGGGGTGTGCCGAAATGGGCGCGGCGCCGCCATGCCAACGCAGCCACTGAGGCCTTCGGTGGAGCTCCCTATGGGAGCACGAAACGTGTGAGAGGTGTGCCAAATTGGGTGCGGCGCCGCCATGCCAACGCAGCCACTGGGGCCCTTGGTGGAGCTCCCTATGGGGCCACGAAACGTGTGAGGGGTGTGCCGAACTGGGTGCGGCGCCGCCATGCCAACGCAACCACTGGGGCCCTTGGTGGAGCTCCCTATGGGGCCGCGAAGCGTGTGAGGGGTGTGCTGAAATAGGTGCGGTGCCGCCATGCGAACGAGCCACTGGAGCCCTCGGTGGAGCTCCCTGTGGGGCCACGAAACGTGTGAGGGGTGTGCCGAAATGGGTGCGGTGCCGCCATGCGAACGCAGCCACTTGGGCCCTCGGTGGAGCTCCCTACGGGGCCACGAAACGTTTGAGGAGTGTGCCGAAATGGGTGCGGTGCCGCCATGCGAACGCAGCCACTGGGGCCTTCGGTGGAGCTCCCTATGGGGCCACGAAGCGTGTGAGGGGTGTGCCGAAATGGGTGCGGCGCCGCCATGCCAACGCAGCCACTGGGGCCTTCGGTGGAGCTCCCTATGTGGCCACGAAACGTGTGAGGGGTGTGCCGTGATAGTGGGAGGAGGGAGGAGGGAGGGGGGAGGCGGAGGAGGAAGGAAGGAGATGAGACGCGGGGCACCGTCTCTTCAAAACGAGGACCCAACACCACAGGATGGATGGGAAAAAATAATTCACAAGCGTGGATCAATGTTCGGCACGCCCAGACTGGGCACGGAAAAAGTGGCACGATGCCCAACAGCAAGTGTTGCCCAACATCGACAGCGGCCGCTGTCGGTCGTGGGCGACGCCAACCGCGAATCATGTTCAAAGTGGGCAAGAGCTGCTGTTGGTATTCGTCCACATTCTCTCTGCCTCCATTCCGATCGTACCAAATGGTATCAGTACATGCCGCGGCCTGGGCGCACTGGCGAATTATCGCCGGCGAACGACACGCGCCGGCGAACAACCGCGCGGAGCAACTGCAGGGCGCCAGATGTCAGGCGCCAGACGAGATGTAGCTCTGAAGCAGCACTATTGAGGTCGTCAGATGCGACTTATCCCAAGCCATTGAAATCTCCAGCATCCGAACGCCAGGGGAGTTATAGTACACGGTAGCATCTTTTGGAAGTTCGCTAATGTTTGCAAACTGTTTGCCTCTCGGGCCATGGAGATTCGAGAGCATAATAACATCCTCTGTCCGTTCGGAACGCTCGCAAATGTTTTCTCCTCTGGGAAAGGGTTTTTCAAACGTTCTCGCGCGTGTGATGTCCTCGTTTGACTCGTTGGAAGAATGCCTGGGGGGTTAGTTTCAAACGTCTTCCTCACTTTCCCTCTGGAATCATATGTTTTCCTTCCGTTGTAAAGCTTTTCTTTGTTTCATGTCGTTAATCATGCCATGTTTGTCTTCGCAACCGTCGTTCCCCGCGAAAAAAAAGGGGCCCCATGCTGCGTGCTCTGATGCGTTCACATTGTGATTTTCCAACGTTTAATTTTGCCCGCCAGATTTTCGCAATTAACGGCGTGACATGGTGGGCCCGCGCTCTCGGAAGGTGGTTTCGGCTGTGTCCGATAGAGAAGTCGCCGTGCGGGGCGACCACCAGGAGGGAGGAGGGAGGAGGGAGGAGGGAAGAGGGAGGAGGGAGGGAGGAGGAGGGAGGAGGGAGGAGGGAGGAGGGGGGATTTCGCTGCAAAATGACTTCGCAAACGAGCCGCCCGCCCGCCGACAGCCGATAATAATGTCGCAAAGCCCGCCAAACAGAGCAACAACTTGCAAAATAACACATCGCGTGCAAATGCCTAGGCGGCGCAAGGAAGCAGAGGACGGAAGAGACGGAGGAAGCAGAGAAGGAAGCAGAGAAGGAAGCAGAAGGAATAGACGGACGAGACGGAGGGCGGAAGCAGAGAAGGAAACAGAGAATATGATTATTATTATTATTATTATTCCCTCGCGTCCGCTCTGCGCCGTGCTCTGGTGCGGCCCAATGCCCTTCGGGGTTAGCTTCACTGCTTCGCGCGTCCGGCGCCTGGCCAGACTGGGCGGCATTTCTGGGAGGTTTCACCGCGCCCCACCTCCCCCTCCCTCCCCCGAGTTCCCTCCGACCTTTCCCGATTGCCAGCTCGTCTTCCCCGCCCGACAGCCTTTGCTTTTACTTCCCCCCCCCCTCCCCCCGCTTTTTTTCTCACAGAAGGGCTTGGAACTTCCCAGAAATGTTGCCTGTCCCGTGGACGTCGATGCCGGTTCGGACGAGATCTGCGGCTCGGACGGTGATGTCTTTGGCTCCCCTGGCTCACCTGTGGCGTCCGAGTCGGCGCGCCAGCGTGTGCCCCGCGGGCACCGCCGCCGCAAGGAGTTTGCGGAGTACCATTCAGGACGATGATCGGGAATTGGGTGGCGAGGTGATCGGTGATTCCAGCTAGGTGACCTAGCTGGAAACACCGATCACCTCGTCTCGCCCTCCCTCGCCTTCCCTAGGGCACCTCTTGAGACCCTATGTTCTTTCTTTGGGTTCTCATGGGCCCCTCTTGCGGCCCTTCCTGGGCGCTTGGAAGGCCTGAGAGGGCCTCGAAAGAAGGCCCCCAGAGGAGGCCCCCAGAGAAGGCCCCCAAAGAGGACCCCGAAAGGCCCCCCAAGTGCGCCCCAGAAGGCCCCCAGAGACCCCCGAGAAAACACTTGACAATATCACCCGGGAGGGGCGGTACTTGCTTGGGAGCCCAAGTGATCCCAGGACCAACGCGTGTTATGATTGTCGTGGGCAACTGCGCCAGGGAGGGCCACTGGCGCTGGCTTACAGATACTCAACTCTCCAGCCTTGGCGTGCACGTGCCAGGAGATCCTGATGGAGGGGAGGGGAGTTGGGCGGGAAGTGCTGCATTGCCGCGGATGGGGAGGAAGGGGATTAGGAAGAGGAGTAGGAGGAAGAGGAGGAGGAAGAGGGGGGCGGGGAGGGACAGAAGCGGCGATGTGAGTTTGCCAGGTCGGGAAGGAGCTATTGAGACGGGGGTGGCGAGTGGGGAGGCAGATACGTTATTGGATTGCTCCTGGTGCGGTCTTGGGAGTTTATGGATCCCGATTGCGCTGACGCTGACCTTCTACGATTATCTTCCTTGCGGAGGGCCTCCAATGAGAAGCGCCTCGCTTTTGTTGCCTGCCCCATTCTGGAAAGGTGCTGCAGTTTTGAGTATATGCTTGAGTTGGACGCTGAATGCCGCTCGGGCGTTGAAATCATGAGACTCTTGCTTCGCGACCAGATCTTTGAATGCCCTGATGGTGCAAAGTTGAACCTTGGAGACCTTCTGAACAGGTGGAGAGTTGACCATGACTTCTTGGACCCGTTCGCTTTCCCATTGGCATACGAGTGTTGGAGCCCTTTTGCTTGGTTTCTGACGCACTCATCGGTTGGCTTCGCCCACGTGTGTGACTTGACGTTCAGAAATCGTTGTGAGCATCTCGCGTGCCCCGACGTGCCGTCTCGAACAGTGCTGAAAAAAGCGGTTGCTTACTTTCATTTGGGTCGCCCGTCGGGCGCAGAGGATATTGCGAATGCCGTTGGGCCACAGCAGTGGGTGTTGCAGTCACTTGCGGGGCGCGCGCCGCCCAAACCCAACGTTGCGCACGGTTGTGCCCGGGGGGCGTCTGACTGTCACACAGTTATTCGGTTTCTGAAGTTCAGTCTGAATTTGAAGAGTCTCGAGTTGTGCGACAAAGCTCTCGAGGCTGGATTGGAGGCGCAATTTCCAGAGCGGGCAAAAGAATTGCAAGTAGAAGCAGTTGTGGCCCCCAAGCGCACCGTTCTTTTGGAATCTAGGAAGCGACTCTTAGCGACGACTCTATTGTTGAGGCGATCGCAGCACGTTTCTCGAGTGAAGAGTGGAGCGAGGATTCTCACGACGCTCGCGGTCGACGCATCTTCGAAAGGTGGGGCGAGCAGCGAAACCCGATTGAGGAGGATAGAGGAGGGTGAGAACGACGACGAGGGAGGGGGATAATACGAGGAGGCACCTAACACCGAAGATGAGAGGAATCACGCGCATAGGAGCTTGCGCGGCGGGGATCCCTCGGGGGTCGATTTCTTGGGCGCGAAGACGATCGTGTTTCGCCCGTTGCCGCCTGATCCTGAGTGGTCCTGGAGCGTCTGCGCGAAGGCGCGAAGATAGCCGCGCGCCGCGAGGTGTGGGGGGTGGCAGGGCCATGCGCGAAGTTAGGTGACCTCAACCCATGCATAATCCACAGTATGGGGCTCTCTGGGCGCCCAACATTGCCGCTGGATCCCTTATCCAATGACTCCTCGTCCAACGCACCCAATCCCTTATACAATGACTCCTCGTCCAACGCACCCACATTAAGCTAAAAGCGAGCTGGGGCAGAAGAGTTGGAGCCTTGTTGGGGTCCCCAGGTGGGCTTCATTTGCAAGCGGGCTGGGTGGACCAGGTCATCGACGGGAGTGTCGAAGGCTCTTTTCGCGTCCAACTCCCGCTGGTCCAGCTTGGCTATGGGTACACTTCTACCGAAAACAAGGTGCATGGGGATCTTCGCAACGCGTGCCCTCGTTGCGATCTGGTTGTCCCCCCCCCCCTGTCCAGTTGTCCACCCACCCATCGCCAGTTTTTTTCTTCTAGCGGTGTTGGGGATCGGGAGGGGTTCAAGGGCCCGCTCGCGTTGTTCGGCCCGCAGAGGTCTTTTGCTTACTTTGGCAATTATGGTTGCTTCATGGGCCCGGGGAGGCGGAGATGCGAGCTGCGCTCCAGTCGACGCGTTGGATTCTAACAGACTTTGGAATTGAGTCGATGCTCCACGAAAGTCCAGATTCCCTGCTAAGTTTTCTCATGCTGCTGAAAGGGGTGCCTCTTGCTGATCTACCTCGCGCAGTCAAAGGCGAGAGCTTCTTATTTCCTAACGCTATGGTGTTTCCTGGTTGGCACCACATGTGGGACAATTGCCTCAAATTCTGTTTGATGACTATCCCGTGGGTGCCAGATTTTCTGAAGCTCCTGAAGGCTGTCATATCGTTTTTCAGGCTTGATGCGAAATGGGCGGGGCATGGGGCATAGGTTTAGGGTGGGTGCGGGGACATCCATCCTATTCCTCCTCCTCCTCCTCCTCCTCCCCCTCCTCCTCCCTCCCTCCTCCTGCTCGTCCTCCTCCTCCTCCTGCCCCTCCTCGTCGACGTGCTGCTGCTCTACTGCTCCACCTCCTCCAGAATCAATCCTGGTCCCGTCGCCTGGCGCGGGCGGGGCCCCAGCGGCCTTTCCCTTAGCCGCCCTCCCGAGGCAACCCCATTATCGCGAGGCTGTGGCGTATTGGCTTTTATGCCATGGTGAACCAGAGCTCGCAGAAGATCTCAAGTCCTTCGGAGCGAGCTTTGCTAAGTGGAGATGGGGGACGCTGCACCGCTGCTGCCAGGCGAGTTTGAAATCTCTGAGGCCTCTCATTCCTTTCATGACCTCTGTCATGCGCGACGTTTTTTCCAAGTCGAATTGTGACAAAGAGGAAAAGGAAACGCAGTCCATGGTGAAATGTGCATTCGAAGATGCGACCTGGTGGAGACGTCTATCTGCCATTGCACGCTTGGCGAGGGATTGTAATATATGCCGCACTGTGGGCAGCGGCTGCCGCTGCCATGAGTCCCAGCTGTTGGAAGGTAAAACTGTGTGCTGCCCTTGGAAAGGCCGCCGCCTCAAAGAGGCGAGAACTTACATATCTACTGCGGTCGAGAACTTCCGCGTCGGCCGCACTGCTCTGTTCGCCCCGGGCGATTTCGAAGGACCCCCTGGTTGTTAGAAGTTCGTAGTTCTGTATTCCATCCAGTGCACCCTTGGGCGCCTTGTTTCATTGTTGGCAGCGCCCCCCCAGGCAGAAAGCACCCCGAGCATCTCTCGCTGACATAGGCTGCGTTTCTAGCTGTCTGGTATCTGCTAATCTTCATGCAAGAGGGCCCTATCGGGCCTCTCCTCGGGCCTACTGGCGGCCTACTGGGGCCTCGGAGCAGGCTTCGAGAGAGCCCCGAGCGGGCCCGAGATGGCTCCGAGAAGGCCCCCCCTTCTTTTCCTCCATCCTCCTTCCTCGCGGTAGCTCCCCCCAGGAAGATTGGCGCACGGGGCGCAGGGGGCGGCGATGAGGAGGAGGGGAGGAGTATGGGGAGGAGGAGGGAGGAGGGGAGGGAAGGGGAGTGGAGTTGTTTTGCGTTTCAAGGCGATCTCGCGCTGATGATGCAAATGACTGGTGCGTATACCGTACTCGCAGTAGAAGTTGAACAGAAGTTTGAGTACCTGCGTCGGGCCCCGTATGCATTTGCGAACATTACTGTTCAAGCTGTGGCAGCTGAGTGCCTTCGGGAGTTTGAGTTGCTACCAGAGAATCAGCACCACCGCTCGATCATTCGCGTCCTGGGCGCAGCTTCCCCGCTTCGAGCAGCAGTGGAGAATTGCGCTGCGACTGGACAAGTGCTTCCCGAGCTTCAGCGTGAAGAGGATGAGATAAATATGTGCAAGCTTGCCGAGGACTCGCTGGAAGGCCTCCACCGCACGGCATTCAAGGAGCGGGAGAGGGCGAATGCGGCTCTCATCCCATGGTTATCGTCGTCAGCATACGTCCACGACAACATTCAATTTTACGAGTCATTGGTTGAAACGCAGCAGGGGAAGCTTTTGTTCGAGATTGAATGGGCGTCATATAAGAGGCTGGTGCAGCCGCCGGGGAACAGGCGGTCCGTCTTGAGACCGAAACGCATGAGTGATAAACGTTTCTATCAACAAGTGTTTCGTACTGGGATTTGCCACAATGTCGATTGGAGCAGCATCCACATCGGCGCTCTTCAGGTTCACGAAGACCATGCTGTAGTCCCTGCGCCCACGGGCGTGCTAGCGCACATGCCACCTCGGCGCGCAGCAGCCGTGCAGTCTGAATATTTGTCGGCGCTGCTAGGCACTGGTACTTCCACGTACTACACGGTGAACGTTGAGGAGCAGAGGCAATGTTTCCATCTTGTTGGCGCGCTGTCGAAGAACAAGAAATATGTTAGGACCAATTATCGCCAAGCAAAGACCTTCGTGCCGTGCCTCGTGCAGCGCATGGAGTTCTTGAGGCAGGGCGGAAACACGATCTACGCATTCGAGGAGTCAAGAAAGATTGATTTTCTCAGCCTTGCCCCATTCGAAGAGCTGATCGCTGGGCTTCGCAAGTGCGTTTTAGCTGTATCTGACGTGGCAGGGTGCCTCGACATCGTGGGCGAAACGCCACTTGAGTTGGAATTGGGAGTTGATGGCGTCCTCGCGATCGACTGCCCTGAATATCTGGTCACGCGGGAAGCCCATCGATTAGGCTGGACTCCTGGAAATATTCGCTTGCCACATCCGTCCGATCAGGTACCTCCTGGGCGCTATTTGAGCAACGCCAGATCTTCCAACACCCACTACTTACAAGTGCTTCTAAAGCTACGGAGTCTGCATGAAAAGGGTCTGCGTTCAGTTGCCCTCCGTCACCCGCAGAGTTATTACAAGCTATTGATGCTGACTGATACCCCAGCTGACGTTGTCCCCGGCTGCTCTGGGTCTCAATATGAACGAGCTCTGAAATCAATCAAGGCTGGCGAAGACTTGCCCGACTTCCGTCCTCTGGTTGATGCCCCTCGTGCCCCTGCAATCGTGGATGACGAGATAGTCGGTGACGTGGTTCCGCCAATGCTTTTGGCACCAGCGCTAGGAGATGGTCATGATGACATTGCAGGTGATGTAAGTGATGTGTTCGACGATATTGCAGGCGACATCGAACATCCTCCTGATGCTGAACCTCCTGGCGCTGCTGGTGGTGAACCTCCTGGTGCTGGACCTCCCGGCGCTGATGGTGATGAACCTCCTGGTGCTGGACCTCCTGGCGCTGAACCTCCTGGTGCTGAACCTCCTGGTGCTGGTGATGCAGGAGACATCGAACATCCTCCTGGTGCTGAACCTCCTGGCGCTGCTGGCGATGTCGGCGATGCCGAGGTATCCCCGGAGGGGTATAGGTCAAGGGGGGAGGAAAGGGGGAGGGAGGAGGAGACAGAGGCGGAGAAGGAGGAGGAGGGGGAGAGGGGGAGCAAAGGATGATGATGAGCAGGAGGCGGAGGAGGACGAGGAGGAGGATAAGGATGAGGAGGAGGAGGATCAGGATGGGGAGGAGGAGGTGGAGGAGGAGGAGGAGGAGGATGGAGGCTTTGGTAGGACGCTTTGGGCGAGTGGTGATCCCTACCAACTTGGCCTGAGGGGGAGGATGAGGAGGAGGGCGAGGAGGACGAGGAGGATGTGGAGGAGGAGGGGGATTCGGGATTCGCGAACCCTCAACGCCCTCTGTCGCCAGCCGCCTGCCAGGTATCTGGTGAAGACGCTGCCGCTGAAGGCGGCGGCGTCGACGATGAGATCGCAGACGGCGCCTTCGTGCCCCTCGGGCCCGACGACGTCCCGTCGCACATCGGTGGGTGCGTGTTGTCCTATGAGGATTTCTTCGACGGCATTCGTGGTTGCAAGCGTCTGCGTGTGCAATGCCCATGGCATAAGAATTGCAATAAGTCTCGCAACGTCGGCGAGGCGCAGTGTGGCCGCCTCGGCCGACGTGAGCCCTTGTTTTTTCTGACGGCTTGGCTTAAATTGGGCCCAGCAGCCGCGGGCCGTGACGCCCACATCAGATCTGTGCCCACGCCCGCTCAAGTGCGAGATTGCGTGGATTGATTGAGCCTGAGTGTCTTTTGATTCATCGGGTGAAACGCATGTGACCGACTACTAGCATTATGTATGTAGCAACAACTCTTACTAGAGCCTTCACCACCACCACTATTACTACTACTACTACCACTACTACTACTACTAAGACTACTACTCGTATGTTTACTGATTTTTTGCTGTTCCTTTCGCTGGTACCGAACTATGTGGTTAATACTACTATTGCAATTTCTGTTACGAATATTACTAGTATATTGTTACTACTACTGCTACTGCTACTGCTACTACTACTACTACTACTACTACTACTACTACTACTACTACTACGACTACTACTACTACTACTACTACTACTACTACTACTACGTCCACGACTACTGCTGCTATTCCTGCTACTATGTTTGCTTTTTTTTTATTGCAAGCTCCACTACAAAGAACAACTACAACTACAACTACAACTACAACTACAATTACTACTGCTACTATTACTACTACTACTACTACTACTACTACTACTACTAGTACTACTATTACTACTGCTGCTGCTACTACTACTACTACTACTACTACTACTACTACTACTACTACTACTACTACTACTACTACCACGACTACTACGACTACTACTACTACTACTACTACTATTACTACTACTACTACTGCTGCTGCTACTACTACGAATAACTACTACTACTACTACTACTACTACTACTACTACTACTACTACGACTACGACTACGACTACGACTATGGCTACTACTACTACTACTGCTGCTACTACTACTACTGCTGCAATTTCTACGACTACTGCTACGACCGCGAGTACGATTACGACTACGACTACGATTATCAATACGACTATCACTACTATTACCACTACCAAAAACGGCGCCAAGGGCGCCAACTCGGGCGCGAGTCCGCCAACTCAGCCGCAAAGCGCATGCGAAACAACAACAAACGTTCGCGATTGGGCAGGCGCGGCCGATGCGTGGCAGAACGCAGCGCGACGCCGCGATCGAAGTTTTTTTCCCCCGAAAACGCTTCGCCGCTCCAAGATCAGAGGGCCCGCAACAAGAAAAAGGGTACACGCACCAAGAAAACCATAGTTTTTTCTTGTGGGGATCTTGTTGGTAACAACTTTTCGGCAAGCAGAAAAGTTGTTACCAACAAGATCCCCACAAGAAAAAACTATGGTTTTCTTGATGCGGGTACCCTTTTTCTTGTTGCGGGCCCTCTGATCTTGGAGCGGGGACGCTTTTTCAGGAAACAACCTTTCGATCACGGCGTCGCGCTGCGTTCTGCCACCCATCGGCTGAGTTGGCGGACTCGCGACTCGCGCCTGAGTTGGCGCCCTTGGCGCAGTTTTGCAACACGTAATAGTAGTAGCAGCAGCAGCAGCAGTAGCAGTAGCAGTAGTAGTAGCAGTAGCAGTAGCAGTAGTAGAAGCAGTAGTATCAGTAGTAGTAGTGGTGGTGGTGGTGGTAGTGATAGTAGTGGTAGTCGTGGTAGTAGTGGTAGTAGTGGTAGTAGTGGTGGTAGTAGTAGTAGTAGTAATAGTAGTAGTAGTAGCAGTCGTAGTAGTAGTAGTAGTAGTAGTAGTAGTAGTAGTAGTAGTAGTAGTAGTAGCAGGAATAGTAGTAGCGTATTACGGGGTTACAACAGGAACTGTTATTTCGTTTTGCGGCCGTGGCCGAGGCCTGTCGGGCACCCCTAGGTGTTCCTTCCTGTCCCACTTGGAAGCATTCTGGGTGTCCCATGTCCTATTGCCTTATTGTCCTAGAGGTCGGCGCAGTCCTGGTGCCAGCGTCCCTCAGGGCTGGAAAAGGGTGAGGGCGAAAAACACTGAGGGGCGATGCTCAGGCAAATTTCAAAAATTTGCCTGAGTATCGCCCTGCAGCGTTTTCGCGATATGCCTTTAGCCCTGTAACCTCTTAGCCTTATAGAACCATCGCTATGTAGACTAGAGGCCCCAAGAGGCCCCAAGCGGCTCCAAGAGGCCCCAGGGCTGTCATGAGGCCCCAAGAGGCCCCAAGAGGCTCCCAGGGCTGTCTTGAGGCCAGGAGGATGTCATGTGACCCCAAGAGGCTCCCAGGAGCCCCGAGGGGCCATGCAAAAAAATTAAGACACCATGGGCGCGTGTAACTCGCCACTGTGGATTCAAGCCCTCCAAGAGACTCCCAGCGGGGTCCCAGCCTGCCGCCATGGCGGCTGGCGGCGCCGACGACGTCGTCGTCGACTGCGTCGCAGTGCCAGCGTCCCCGACGTCGCCTGTTTGGGACCATCGTGATGATGACGACATTGTCGGCGATGAGGACATGGGGATCATTGTGCCGTCGCCCTTCATTGCGTCGGCTGTGGCGGTCATGGCGGATTTGGAACGCTTGCCGCCGTTCCTTGACACGGTCGCTCGGGGGGTCCACAACGTTTCAACAATCCGCCAAGAGACCCCATGAAGCCCCAAAGGTGGCCCGACATGGGCCCCAAAGGTCGCCCCGGAGTAGGCCCATATGGCGTCGAACCTTTCGAGGATCAGGATGGGGAGGAGGAGGATGAGGAGGAGAATGGAGGCTTTGGTAGGAGGCTTTGGTAGGGATCACTACTCGGCGAGTGGCGACGTGGCGATCCCTACCAAATTGGCCTGAGGGGGAGGAGGAGGGGGAGGAGGAGGAGCAGAAAGAGGAGGCGGAGGAGGTGGGAGCAGGAGTTCAGGAGGAGTGCGTGCATTCATAGCGGGCAGGTGAACGTCCAGATGGTTTGCTACGGCGTCCGCAAGTACGTACCAGACTTGATCCAAGACAAGTGTTTGTTTCTTCTTCCTGTGGCAATTGCAGCACCGTCCACCACGCGCGAGCGCATCGGCCACTTCGTTCAGGAGTCGATGCCTCGGGAGTTCCACGTGCTGGCGCTGAATATCCTGAAACGATCGTTCTTCGACCTGACTAATGAAACGTCCTTGCCAGACGCGATCACTAGCTTGGTTGGCGCGGCATTGCGCATCCGGGTCAACACTCCGTCTGGGTGGTTGTTTTCCGCAGTGGAGCAGTTTGCTGGCGTCGGCCGCATCGATAAGCAGATGAGAGAGCTCGGCTTGCGGTCGATCGCCCTCGACATCAAATACGACTCAGATCATCTCAACATCCTGACCAGCGTGGGGTTCGCGATCTACATGTGGACCTTGTTGGCGACCAAGGCTTAGGATGTGGAGAACTGCGCATGCGTGACCCCTTGACAACACCATCCTTGGCCCAGGACATTTGGGGGTCCATCCTGAAACCAGGGCGTCTGGCGGGGCCGCCCAGTCCAGCCCCATCTCAAGTTTTTGGCCTGATCCTGAATACTGAGGGGCCCCGACCCTGGGTTAAAACAAGTGATTCTTGATTGGGCTCGCGCCCGCTCCGCCTGTCCCCTCTCGCCGCCCTGTGGGCGGCAATAGGCGATCTAGGATGACAATGACGCGCATTTATCGCTGGCCGTTGCGCCATGGAGACTTCATGGGACTATGATTGCCTCAACGTCGCGTTATGTTCAGGAGCCTCTCGGGCTCTTGAGGGCTCTGAGAAGGCCCGAGAAGGCTCCAAGAGGAGGGCTCCAAGAGGAGGCCTCCAAGAGCGCTCCATGGGAGCTCCGGGAAGGCACTTGACAGGATCACCAACAAGGAGCTTCGTGGGCGATCCTGTCAGGCGTTTGCGCGGGCGCTCTTGGGCCCTAGGACCCTGAGAGGGCCGCGCCCATAGTGGGCCCGCGATGGGTCCAAGGGGTGGTGCATGTGCAGATTTCTGGTCGCCCGAAAGGTTGGCGGCTTGCTCTGGCTCTCGCCGCAGTGCAGCTCGTTCGTCTGGATTTCGCGATCGGTGACCAAGCGCTTCCCTGACAATCGTCTTGGCAGCCCGCATTGTCCGCCTGCCATCGAAGGTCATCGAATGGCATTGCGGTGTATGATCCTCATGATGGTTGCCAACCTGATTGACGTCCATGTCGTGCTGGAGCAACCGATGTCATCGGTGTTCGACGAATTACCATTCTTGGCCGACTACATGGCGAGGATGATCCGGGTGCCGACATGGCTCGGCAGTTTCGGGGCCCCCACGGCGAAACCTTTGAAGTTGTTCACGACATCGGACAAGTTTCGAGGGCTGAGGCGGTCGATATCGAGGATCGGTCAGCCGCTGGCAAAGCTCTACACCACCACGCATGGCAAGACTTCTGGGAAGAAAACGCACATGAAGGACAGCGAGAAATACACGAAGGAGTTCGCGGCTGCGGTGGTGCGTCTCCACTCCGCCTCGCCTGGCCAGATGCCGATCCTCTGAGGGCTGAGGCCGAGGGCGGCCAAGGTGAGAGGCGCTTTTGTTTTCGGGGCCTCGCCATCATGCAGCGGCGCGGCGTGAATCCAGGGCTTGATGGATTCGTTCGATCATGTGAGCAAACTTCGCTCTGGAGATCCGGGATCATGTGTGCGTTTTGAAGAAGTGGCGCCACGGGCCTCCAAGACTGCCCCAGAAGGGGGCCCAGAAAACGTTGTCATTTGGTCATCCAAACAGTCCGTGCCTGGGAACCCGCTGGTGGGGAGTCGCTGCTTCTCGCGGCCCTTCTGGGGAGGCGCGTCCTGCAGCCCTAGGAGGTGTGTCTTGGGAGGTCCCTAGGCCAGTCCCAAAACTCTAACGCTAGCATCTCAGAGATACATGCCGTTCCTATCCATGATCATTGCGGTCATGTTTTTATGTGCATGAAGGGCGCCCAGCACGGCCCAGGAGGTTTTGCATGTCGCCCAAGACGCGGTGACACGTAGAGGCTCTAACCTACTTTGAACAACTACCTTTTCGGAGACTGTGTTTTAGAGAAGGCAAGGGGCTGGCTTCGGTGAGAACCACATCTCAGAACATCAAGACGGGCCAGGAGGCCCTGTATACGGTCTTGAAGGCTTCAGCCCGAAACGGTGAAACGTAGAGACCCTTACCTACTTTAAACATGTACCTGTTCGGAGGGTTTTTTTAACAGAGAAGGTGAGGGGCTGGCTTCGGTGAGAACCACAGTTCAGAGCTGAATGGACGATTTTCGAGGCGAATTGGCTGGCTCGCGGCAGGCCGCCCATTGGTCACGAGACCCTGGGTTCCTTATCGAAGTATCTCCACCGTATCTCATAGGACTGACGTGGGTAACTTCGGCTGACCAGGTGGAGTGGTCATCGTTAGCAATGCCCGTATAGGCGCATCGGCTCGAGACGTCGAGGCGTGGGCTTGTTGGCCCGACCGAGCGGCCCGAAGAGGTCGACTCAACCCTCCTGGTCCAGGTTATGGCGGCAGCATCCGGGGAGCTCGGTGGGGGGCCACCGCAAGCAGATGTGCGCCTCGCTGATTTGGAGGACGACATCGGAGTCGCGGGGTCACCGCAGAAGTTGCCGCCTCGCAGGGGCAAGGGCGGCGTCGCTGGCGCCCGCGGTGGGAAGCGGGCCAGCGCCAGGGGGGGTGGCAGACACAAGAAACGGATGAAGTTCGGCCCCTCTGACGATGAAGGCGCAGATGCGAACGGCGAGGGCCAGGGCGCGGCCGCGGCCGCCACCGACTGCCCGGACGGCGAGAAGCACCACTGCCCTGTCTGCGAGCTCGAGGCGAGCCCTGGATGGATGCCAAATCAAATGTCACCACTCCAATTTCCAGGAGCCAAGCCACGGCTATAAGAAAACAAGGAGGATGAGGGTGACAAGGAGGAGGGGCGCAGGATTTGCGGAGGAGGCCGAGGAGGACGAGGCGGAGGAAGGATGACGGAGCCTCGGAGGATGGAAGGACGAGGACGACAGGGAAGTGCAGCGCAGGATTGGTGGAGGAGGCCGACTAGGAGGAGGAGGACGAGAGGGAGGAACGAATGAAGAATGGAAGGGAGGCCTGAAACCGTCGTCGTCATCCTCCCCCTTCCCCCCCGCGCCTGCAGGTGAACATCTTCGACGACGAGACCAAGGCCACAGGGGCTGATGCGGACGTGGTCTACTGGCACCACAAGTGCCGCGGCGCGGCCAGGTACCTGGAGAACGCCGCTCTTGCTCGCGACGCCCGGGAGCACGATCCCGCTAAGAAGGTGCACATGAGGAACTTGCGCGACGTGGAGAAGAACAACGTGACCCTCTGGCGGAAACAAGTGCTGGGCCTCGTCGTTGAAGACGGCCGCTATCGGACTGCCGTGCATAGGGACGCTGCCACCAAAAGCTTGGACACCCTGGAAACCTACAGCAGGAAGGAGCAGCTCGACGACGTGATCATGCTCGACTTCGATGAGTTCTGCGCCCACCATGCGTTCTGGAAGCGGTGGGATGACGCTCGGTGTGAAATCGAGTGGGACGCTGCCGTGAACGACCCGAGGATCCTCAAGGAGGGCGAAGGGGTGAACCTCAGGGTCCCTGTTGCTCTGCCGAAGAAGTACAGGGGCATCCAGGGCGTCGGGGAGAGTTCGGCCATCCAGTCCGAGAAGGCACACGAAGGCAAGGATGACATCCAGCGGGCCATGCAGCGGGTGAGATCCGCCGCGAGCGGGTCGTCTGACCAGCTTGCGAACATGGGTGGCCAGGCTCAGGCAGCTCTTCGTGTTGGCGCAGCTTTTCGCGGCGCGTCCTGGGGTCGTGGCGACGCAGCGGTGTTCCAAGACAATCATTTTAGCGTCTTCGGTCACGACTTCCTCTCCAACAGCTGCGGTCCAGCCCGCGGGGGCGCGCCGCTTGTGCATGGCGTTCCAGCGCCCTGCCTGTCCCCGGCACCTCTCGTTGGCGGCGACGGGCAGCCTGCAACGTCGTCTGGGACGGCTACGCCGCTCGTGGCCGCGGGGGCCGGTGCTGCGCCAGGAACGCCGTTCGGAATGCCAGTGCCGCCCGCAGAGACGCTGTCGGCGGCGAAGCCCAAGAAGGTTTGGACGGGCCCAGAGATCTCCGCTGCCAAGAAGAAGCTGGGGGTCGACATCACGGGCCTCCTGAATGAGGTCTACCCGCCCAAGAGAGGAGGCTTCCTCAGGACCGCGCAGAACTTCGCCACGTCGCTCGGCGCAAAGTACCCGCAGATGCTCATTGATGAGGTCGTGGCGGTAAACATTACGGAGCTCGAGGCCGCGATCAAGGAGATCTCCGACAAGAAGAATGCCGTGCCGAACTGCCCAGCGTCGAAGTTCGAGGATATGCAGGAGGAGGTGGCGGATCTCGAGTCGACAGTTCAGCGCCTTGCCAGCCAGCTGAACGCAAGCATGACTAAGATCAAAGATCACCATGCCGCGACTCAGAAGAAAATCAAGAGCGACGCCGCGAAGGATCGGTATCGACTCAACCAGTCAACCAAGCGATTCACAGACAAGGGCTGCACTTTGAAGATAGCCCAGCACCTGGACAACATCGAGAAAGAGACGAAGAATGGCGTGAAGGCGTCCTTGGTGAAGCCCATGCTCGACGATGCCGAGACGAAGGCCCTGGCGTCTAAGGGGCCCGGGCTCATCGACCTTGCGAAGAACACGAACCTCAATGAGCTCGTGAAGTTCTGCGACGCGGAGTTCCAGGAGAGGGCCAAGAGGCTCATCGACCATCTCAAAGCAGCCAACGGCAAGGGCAACCTGCAGCACGCCGTGACGATTGAGCCTTCTACTCGCTACCTGGAGCTGTACAATGTGCTGTTTGACAACGTCGTGGAAGGCGTCCCAGACTGCATGCTCTTCCCCTGGAACGTCGGGATCGCGGAGAACGCGTGCAGGTCGGGCTTCGACTGCACTGGCTTGGCGGGCCTGCCGCAGGTAGTCTACTGCGTCGCTGGGGAGGCCACGGTGCTCTTGGCTGACATCGCGCAGCTCATCCAGGGCGACGGCCAAGAAATGGACGATTTGGCCAAGCTCATTACCCTATTGGAAGGCTGCACGCTCGAGATGCTTGGCGATCGCTTGCGATGGATTGTGCTCGAGAAGGGCCAGCTCCTCTGGGTGCCTGCGGCATTCGTGCCATTCTATAAGACCGCAACCAAGGGGGGGTGCGTCGTCTCCCAGATCCCTGCGCTCAATAAGCTCAACGTGGCGGCTGATGGTCCCTTGGTCCAAACCTGGAAAATGATCATCGACTCGCTGGCGAAGCACGCCTCCTTGCGGAAAGATTGCAATCCGTGGAAGAAGATCTCAGACAAGCTGCCCAAACTGTGCGATGCGATCCAGAGGGAGGTCAAGCCCGAGCTCGACGTGAAGAAGGACGACGACGGCTCCAAGCTCGGCGTGAAGGACGACGACGGCTCCAAGCTCGACGCAGAGAAGGGCGACGGCTCCAAGCTCGACGCAGAGAAGGGCCCCGAGGACAGCTCCAAGGCGCCCGCGGGGGTCGGCGACGGCCGCGACAGCAAGGGCACCGAGGACTGAGGACAGGCTGCGAGGTCCGTCGACGTCGCCTCCCCCGCCTCCGCCATCAAAGCGAGCGGGGAGGGAGGAGGAGGAGGAGGAGGGGGAGGAGGAGGAGGAGGAGGAGGAGGAGGAGGAGGAGGAGGAGGAGGAGGAGGAGGAGAGGAAGGAGGAGGAGGAGGAGGAGGAGGAGGAGGAGGAAAGGAGGAGGAGGAGGAGGAGGAGGAGGAGGAGGAGGAGGGGGAGGGGGAGGAAAAAGAAGAGGAGGAGGAGGAGGAGGCAGGAGGCGGAGTAAGAGGAAGAGGAGCACGAGGAGTAGGAGGAGAAGGAGGAGGAAGATCAGGGCGAAGGCACCGGGGGGAGTAAGATGTTTTAGAACTCCCCACTGGCCACGGGCGTCTTCCTCGCAAGGGCGGGGGTGGGGGAGCAGGCTTCGCTTCAGAGATCGCTGCCGCCAGGCCTGGGGCGCGAGGCGGGCCCAGGGAGCGGCCAGGGGGGCGATCGAGTCAGAGTCATTGCGAACTCTTCCATCCATGTCTGCGCCCCTCCTCTATGATCTCCTGCCACGCCCCTCTATGATCTCCTGCTCCTCCCCCCTCGGCCCCAACAACAAAACACGCACTCAGCCATCCCTGTTCCTCTTCCTCATCGCCCTCCTTCTCAACCCCTCTCCTCCTCCTCCTCCTCCTCCTCCTGCTGTTCCTCCTCCTCCTCTTCCTCCTCCTCCTCCTCTTCCTCCTCCTCTTCCTCCTCCTCCTCCCTCCTCCTCCTCCTCCTCCTCCTCCTCCTCCTCCTGTTCCTCCTCCTCCTCCTCCTCCTCCTCCCCCTCCTCCTCTCTTCCTCCTCCTCCTCTTCCTCCTCATCCTCCTTGCCTGTTGCCATTTTGGCTCGCCCGTGCCTAGGCTCAAGCGGCTGCGACGGCAACGTTGGCGTCGTTTTGCTTTATCGGCAAGTCTGTAATGAATTCAGGCGTTGCCCTTCTCTCGGCCCACTGGCTTTGGGCCATTCCGCGCAGCGGTCGAGGCGACCGAACGAAAACAGACGCCGAGACATCTCGGCTCGATGCGCGTGGCGGTTTTCAAACCAGCTACTGGGCTGACGATCGAAACGCTCCGAGGTTGAAACGCCCTGCCCTTTGCGGTAGATCGTTGATGGGCCGCGCCTGATCCCAAAAAACTTGGCAAATGATTGCGAAACGCTGCCAGGTTCCAGGCATAATCGGCACCGCCATCGCAGCGCGCCGACCAACGACGCTGGATCAAAGGCGCAGCTTCAGACACGCACCGAAGCACCTGCCCAGGATTCAGAAAAGCCGCGCGGCTTCTGACTAAACGAACGCCGCTGTCGTAAAACAAAGATGATAATTTGAAAACGTCGCCGATGCCGAAGCTACGTCGCCGACGCCAAAACCATGCTCGCCGAGGATTTCAATCGGCTTAGATAAGTACCAGGTGGCCGCATCTGACGACCTCAATAAGCAGCACTGTCTGCTTTACGCAGTGATGGGGTACATCTAGAGTAGCATTTCCAGGAGTTCAGCCAGACACCTCTCGAGTGACGGCGGTGAAGCCAGAGACCTCTCGAGAGGAACCTTTGAAATTCGCGAGATTCCTGGTGGGAGACTGGACGTAGTTAATGTGGCTGATTCTGAGGACCGTGTCTGTCCCATCGCGTCGCTATTTGCGTCATATCCGCGTCGAATCAACTGGGAATCCGCATTGAATCCACGTGGAGCCCGCGGCGGATACACAAACAAATATTTCGTTGGACAAACAAGATCCCCCGAAGATGCAGTGTTAGGTAGTGGCCAGACACCCCGCGGTGCCGGTGTTACACCAAAGGACGGCTCTTATGTCACGGTGCTCGAGGGAAGATCAGTCTCCGCCTCAGAGCAGCTGCTCGGCCTCCCCGCCGTGGCAGATCTCGATCTCATACATCTCAACGCAAGGGCTGGAAAGAGTGAAGTTGGGGACTCCGTGAAAGTGAAAGTGGTCAGGGCTGGAGAATTGGCAGGGGCCGGAATCCCCTTGATCACTGCTGACCCCCGGGGCCGCTGCCCCATGTTTGTAATCCTCCCCCGCGCCGTCGTCCTCCGCCTCCTGCCCATCCTCCTTTTTAGGGGAACGAACAGTGGCATAAATATAAAAACAACTCGGAGGTCCGCGCGGATTTCTCGGATCGGCGCTGGACCCCCCTCCCTGGCACGCGCCCCAGCGCCGATCCGTGAAATCCGCGCGGGTTTCCGAGTTTGTATGTTTACGTCGTTGTTCGTTTCCCTACTTTGCGGAGGAGCGATGCCCAAAGCTCCGACGTCTGGATTTTTCCGATCCACCGTCGCCCTGAGCTCTCGACCCCGCTCTCGGGACTGGCTGTCGCTCCGAGGAGTCTTGCTTGACGGTCCTGGGTCCCAGACGCAGCCTCCAGGCGCAGAAGCACACAGCATTAGATCGTAGGCTCCATGTTGTCGCACCGCAGAGGTCTCCCGAGGACACGGCTGCAAGATCTCAGAATCTCCTGAAGGCAGGCGTGGCGTGCGGCATGTGCCGTGTTGCATGCCACGCACACTGCGCTGCATGCCACGCACACTACGCAAACCACTTGCCACTGCTCCAGCCCCTCTGCCGGCGTGTGGCGGTGGCGGAACCATGTATGTCTCCGCCATCGCCAGGGGGAGGAGAAACCCGTGGGTGTACTCGTACGGCGGGGATCCCCCCCAGGAGTGCCCTGGTCGATGCAGCCGACGGAGGCGACCGCGTCGTGGAAGAAGACGAAGAATACCCATTCGAGGTCTGAGAATCGAAGATCGAGGATCTAGACTTTTGGATGTGTCTCGCCCGTTGCCGTCTCCGTCTTCGGACGCTGCCTCAATTCTCTCACTCGCCACCCTCGCCTGGGTGGCCAAGCGCGGGCTGCACACAGCGACCCCGCGTCTGAGGGCCCGACCGCGCACATTTGTGTCGTGCCGCTTGCTCTACTTGCTCCGCCTCGTCGCTGCCCGCGAGGCCGCGACCGCCAACATGTGTCTCGCCCGCAAGCCTCTGGATGCCTCTGGGGGCCTCCAGAAGCCTCTGGAGATCTCCGGGCATCCAGGCCTCTGGCGACCCGCGCTGGGGCTTTGCCTCTGCGATCGGTGTCGTGAGGCCGCTTCCAGGCCAAGGGGCCGTCCAAGCACGACTCAGACTGAAAAGCAGCTTTCGGGGACGGGGTCGAGAGCTTCAGGGGCCAGCGACGCGATTCGAAACAATTCAGACGTCGAATGAACGAACAGGGGAGCAGGAAGATGGGGGAGGGGACGAGCAACACTGAAAGCAACAACAGCTACTGCAGGTTCAATAAATTAAGACGGGCGCCATATTGCAGGACTTGAAACTGATACGGTTGCTGGCTTGAAATGACAAGGACCAGGTATTGCAGCACAGCGCCATATGATTGAAACCAGTCAGCAACCCCTCAGAGGTCGAAGCCAAAGCCGTCGACATGGAGGCGGGAAGCCTGAGCTGCGGCGAGCTGTGGGTATCGCACACACCCTGCAATATTGCATGCTGACCTTGACCCCATCCCATCACACCACAACAACAAAATACCACAGAGACATGAACCAGAGAACAAATCGGCCGAATCAAACCCGGGAGGAGACAGAATGCCCCTTCCCGTTATTGAGCCCGGATTGGTTGCACAGGACACCCGAGAGCACAGAAGTCGCTTGCGACGGCAACCTAGATATGAGTAGGACGGAAATCATAGGCAGGACTGACGAGCGACCTTGACACTGGAGGGTCGACGTTCTAATGTGACTCGGCTGTACATCCTCCTCCTTCCCCCTTCCCCTTTCCTCACCCACCAGTTCGGCCCGCACCCGTCAGACGTCATATGCACGACCGCAGGCACGGGCGAGCTTCACTCTGGCAGTCTGGGCCCGCGACACCGTGGACGAGGGTCGACCCCGTGACGTGCAAGAACGAGCTGACTGGGGGTCCCACCGCTCTGGGACGAGTCTGCAGTGGCATGAATCGGTGGCGCACCCTGAGGGAAGTGAGAGGGGGCAGGCCTTCTCAGAAGGCGGCGGGGTGCCCCAGAAGGCCTCGCATCTTCTGCGAGGTTTTCTGTGCCTCGGGAAGGCTCAGAATACTTAAGGCTCCTGAGAAGGCCCGAGGTCTTCCGAGCCTTCCGAGAAGGCCCGCCCCCTCTCACTTCTCCCCTGGGCTCGCCGCCGGAAGACGGCAGCGGCATGTGACCCTGAGATCCGACAGCGCAAGAAAAAACTGAAACATTGTAAAAATGGCGACGGGAGCCCCAGAGCCTACAGTATCCTTCTGCTACATTTTTCGAACCGGATCGATCTGTGAGGTTCCCGGGGCCCGAAACCTGACGAAAACGCCCAGCCCGAAAAAATCGAGACGCCAGGATCACAGGCGAGGCCGCCAGCCTGAGGGAGGCCCTGAGCTCGGAGAGCCTGGCCCTGCGGGGGGAGGAGGAGGAGGAGGAGGAGGAGGAGGAGGAGGAGGAGGAGGAGGAGGAGGAGGAGGAGGAGGAGGAGGAGGAGGAGGAGGAGAGGAGGAGGAGGAGGAATAAGCAGAAGAAGAAAAAGAGGCCAGGGCGGCGGTGGCCATGCGGCGCCGCCGCCCGGACGCCGAGCACGGAGCCCGGCACGGGAACGACGACGACGACGACACGGCAGCCCCGAGCAGACGACGACGACGACGACGACCACGACGACGACACGGCAGCCCCGAGCAGCAGAGGCAGCCAGAGACGAACGAGGGCAATGCCGAGCGCACGGGGGCGGGCGCTCCCGACCGCGCGGGTGCACATGCCCAGGCAGAAGACACGACCGCCGCTCAAGCTGTGGCGGGGATGGCGGGCGACGGCTGGGGGGGTCGACAAAACTGGGCTGGCTATGAACGTGTTAGCTGCCAGTCCCGTCGACAACAGCGCGAACAGCGCCATGGAAGGAATGAGGGTCGCTTCGGGCACGGAGCTGTTATTGAAAGGGGCGATCGCAGAGGAAGCGGACGATGTCTGCAATCCCAATCAACGCCCGCGAGGTGACGAGGTACAGGCCCCACGAAGACTGCCAGGTCGCCAGAAGAAAAAAGAGGGCAGACTGGCAGAACAAAACCATGCTCGCAACACTCGCCATTGATTAAAACGCTGCCAACGCCAAGGAGGGCACGGAGTCCGCTAGGGCCGGGAGGCTGCTCAAGGAGGTCGAAGAACCAAGGGGGCGAGGTCTGAAATCTCGCGTCGCTCAAGGATGCGTGGACCGTGCAAGGCCAGCCTGGACTCTCGAGCAGGTCATGGCAAAGTTGGGGCCCTGTGAGAGCAGCAACGATCGATGATGCTCAAAACATGTGTTAGCGGAAACGTGTGTTTATCCACCGAAGCCCTCCAGTACGACGCAGGGGGTGCAACGAGGGCCGACACAGGCTGCGTGCTATCGGTGGAGATGAGCGGGGCAGCAGGTAACACACACGCACACACACGCACACATTGGACCATTGGGCTCACACACACACACACACACACGTCCTGAGGGCCATCGGAGCGACATCCGTCTGAGCCGCATGCGCGGCTCGTGCAGAGAATTGGGCCCGTCGACTGGTGGTGGGTGCCGTGCTCGCCAGAAATCGACGGCGCGCAGCGAGGGTCTGGGCAGGTGATGGGGCCTGCGTAGCAGAGGGCCCCTTGGTCGTGCTTCTGTCGCAGCGTGGACCCCAAGAAATTTGTGGGTCATTTTACCTGGCTCGGCTTTTTCATCCTGAGCCCCGCCCGGGACCCCGTAGGACCACCCAGAAACCGAAGACTTCCAAAAAGCCGTCCGCCGCTCGTCACGAGTCATGACGCAGGGGCGCAAGGGAGTCTGGCTTTCGGGCCGATCGGGGCGATTGGGGCAGCCCTGGGAGGCCCACGGCAAGGCCCAGCTGCTGGAATACAGTCTGAATTAGCCCGAGAAAGGTATTTTCCCCATTACAGAACTTGAGCCTTGTGCTTAGAAACGCGCACGATCCGATCAGAACACGATGAACGCAAACGCCTGCCTAAAATGGGAGGAAGAAGAAGGCGACGAGCGGGAAAAGGACGAGGAATGGAAACAGGGGCGAGGAAGAGACTGGAAGAGGAGGAGGAGGAGGAGGAGGATCCCTCTTGTTCTCTTCCTTCCCCCTACCCTGCCCCTCCACCTCCACCGCCTCATTCCCACCCCTCTGATCCCGACCTTCACTCCCGCTCCCCCGCCCCCTTCCAAACTTCATCCTCCCATCGCACCCTCAAACGCCCACGCCCCTCTCGAGGCGACTGCGAGGCAAGCAGGCGGCAGATGCCCGTCTCTTCGTGCCCAAGGATCCACTCCTCCCCACGTATGGCAAGCCAATGTAAAGGGGCGAAGGGCGTGGCCGCTCACCAGCGCCACGCCCACGGTGTCAAGATGCAGGCTCCCTACTTTAACCATAATTAGGAACACACTACCCGAGCTGACACAAGAATTTCCCTTCTCGACCTCGAGCCTTGCACCACTTGCAATTCTCGAGCAAACAATGCCGTGAGAAAATGAAGGCAAGCCTTTTGACCCGCCACTCCGAACAGGATGTACTAGCAGCCCGAGGAGCAGATGGTTCAGCACGTCGCGACACGGGAGCCCGAGGCGAAACTCGCACCCGAGCCCTGCCACCTCCGCTGGTACCCGCCAAAGTATCCGCGGTTCAAGCTCCTGCACCCTGAATGGTGAACGATTCTCACGACTATGTTGCGGAGCGCCGGATTCCGCTTCAATGTAGTCTGCGCTGCCCCACCACCATCATCACCATCATCATTATTACTATTCTCATCATCATCCTTATTACTATTATCATCATCATCATCATCATCATCATCATCATCATCATCATCATCATCATCATCATTAGCATCATCATTAGCATCATCATTAGCATCATCATCATCATCATCATCATCATCATCATCATCGTCAGCATCGTCATCCTCATCCTCATCATATTCATAATCATCATCACCATCATCATGGTCATCATGATCATCATGATCATCAGGATCATCATCATGATGATGATCATCATCATCATCATCATCATCATCATCATCATCATCATCATTCTGGTCATCCTCATCACGGCTCTCCAAACCCTTGAGACACGACGTGTCGCACGGGATGGCCGCCCGTGCCTCCTCAAATAATCGCACCCATAATAATAGGCCGGCACGGTGCCAGGACGTGCCGCAAGCATTTGGATTTCTGCCTGCTCGTGCGGGCGAGCAGATAACCTCGGAAGGTCTTCGACTATACCCCCAACGATGGGAGACTCAATAATTTTTTCGCGGGTCTCTTGACGGACTGGGACCCCCCACGGTACGGGCAAAATGATTATTCCCCCGCGGCGGCCACCGCTGATAATCGGGGGGGTGATGGTGATGGTGATGATGATGGTGATGGTGATGGTGATGGTGATGATGATGATGATGATGATGATGATGATGATGGTGATGGTGATGGTGATGATGATGATGATGGTGATGATGATGGTGGTGGTGATGATAAGGACGATGATGCTGAGGATGCCGATGCTGATTATCATGACGCGGATAATGATTATGGTGATGATGGTGGTAAAGATGAGTATGAATAGAATGATGACTGTGATAAAACTGAAGATGATACTGGTGATGTTGAGAACGATGTGGGTGAAACTGACGGTAATGAAGATGATAGTGCGGATGATGAGGACAATGATGATGACGATGACGATGGTGATGACGATGGTGATGATGTTGTTGATGATGGTAGAGATGAGGATGGTGCGGATGATTATGATGATGCTGATGAACTTCCAACATCTCCTAGCGAGAGACACTGGTTGCACGACGACGCCGTCCAGCCAAGAACATTTGATTGTTAGTTTCTTTTTGTTTCTCATCTCGGGCAGCGCAGTTAGATGAACATGTTAAGTGGTGCGCACCAGCGCCCAAGTGCGGGTCGCTGCTCAAACGACTCACAGAATTCTGAAACGAAGCTGTCCGCTTAATGTTCTCCTAATCGCTGGCGGAATTATATTCCTAGGCGCTCGCGGGCACGTTCCCGTAAACATAGGCGGAGATGAAACGCTGCTATGAAAAACCAGAAAGGTGTGCAAGGGAGGTGTGGAGGAGCCATACGCGCTACGGACAATGCTGAGGCAAGACGCGCTCGCACCAATAGCCTCCGCCATCTTTTAGCGTGAGGCACTGCCTGCAGGGCAATGCCGGCCAGCTCTGCAGGTTGGCTGCGTTTTTCTGGTGGTGTTTTTTTTTGAGAAAAAATCTCGGGCAACGCAACCAGATGAGCATGTCCAGCGGTACGCACCCGTCTCAGGTAGGGGTCGCTGCTCAAACGACCCACATAGTTCTCAAGCGAAGCTCCCCGCTCCCACCGTGCAAACAACTCTACATTTGGGGGTATGGGGCGGTCGTGGGCTCCTCTCCCTAGATGCACATATAAAACACAGCAGACCAGGAATCAACCACGAGACTTTTAAAACCATCTTTGGCAAGGGCCCCCGGGAAAACTCTTTGGATATTCTTCGGCCGCCCGGGCTGCAAAATTTCACTATTGTCCTTGCCCGTCAAGGACACGTGTGGTTTGGTAGTTTTGGAGCACTTTCCCTTGCAGAGTTTACACCTACGGCCCAGGGGCTCAACTGGCAGGTGGCGAATCGCTAAACGCGTAGGTTTCATCCATAGCGTTCCCCATTGGCACGAGTCGGTTCTCGTTTCGCGCGTCGTTCGCCTCATTCTCAAGTGCGTCATCCGGGGTGCATCCCAGCAAGAAAGATGCGGACTTCGATGCACGATGGAACAATGTGCAGAGACGCGGCTATAGTAATGCTCGCCGTGGTATTTTCTCATTGTGGTGTTGCCCAAATCGATATTCGACCTCTCGCCCTCGTTACGGAGCACGGGGAGCCCGAGAATGTGTTCACCGCTTCAAAGGGTTAGGGTCCATTAGGTCGGGTTCGAGCTCTAAGACCAAGAAGTGCATGGCGTACCACATTGAATACCCAATACGAAACCTGACATAATCCATGCTCTGATGCATCTCACCAAAGGCGGCTTGCTCATATCATGCTTCACGCTGAAACGACTGTCAACCGCAATGGCCAAATATCCCAGCCGTGCTTTTGGCCCAGCCGTGCCTGAGAAAATCTCAAATAAGAAGGGGGATCAGCGCGCGCGAAGGTCGGCAGGAGCTCGCAGCGGCGCAGCCGCGCTCGATATGACCCTCGGCACAGCCTGCAAACACCTCGCGGCGCACTCTCGCATTTGAGAAGAACGCCGACCGAGGACCTCGTTGATGCGGCCCTCTTTCCGATATCTCGTCACGCTGCTGTCTGACGCCCAGCGGCCTCTGTGCTTGATCTCCGGGATCGTCCGCCCGCCCGCTGGGATGTCGGCGCTCGGTCCCGAATGCCGCAGCCCGCGCATCATGAACTCGCCGATCACGTCGTCGAGCCCGAGCCCCCGAGCAACCTGCGCCACGCTCTCGCCCTGGGCCACCGAGCCCGCGCCGGCCAGACGCTCGGCGGGAGGCCGAAGGCGCTGGAGTCGCAGCGTGCCGCGGCCACCGGCGGCTAATAGATCTTCGCCGCCTCGTCGAACTCGCAAATCTTGGAACTCGTGCCCCGCCCGAACGGGCGCGGCGCCGACGTCGCTGCGGCCCCTGGCCCGCTTGCGCTGACCGGAGGGCGCGCCGTGCCCCGAGTCGTCGGAGTTTGCTCCTTGGGGCGCAAGTAGCAGTGGTGAGCCGCCAGCATCGCCGCGGCCCGCTACAACATCCCTCGCGCGACCAGCTCGTTCGCCAGCGCGAAGAGGAGGCGCTCTGGCACGGGCCACCTTCGCTAGCCTGGCGCCAGCCGCTGCAGCGCGATGGAGCGCGCCCTCGCCTTTGGAAGGTTGGCGACCCGCTTGCCCGCGCTCGCGAAGGCCCAAGAGAGGGCAACCAGCGGCCGGCCGCCCTCGCCCTGGGCCGCCCCCATCGAAGAACTCCCCGCTGAGATGCTCGGCCGCCATCGCGCCCAGCTCCGCCGCGCTCATCCGGCCGAGGAAGTAGATGAGCGAGACCTGAATCCTGTCGAACTCCGCGCCCGTCAGCCCCAGGTCGACCACGCCCCCCGACCGCCTCGCCAGTTGCGCCGGCCGGCGCAGGCGCGACCGCCTCGCGGGAGCGCACGCCGCGATGGTCTCCAGCGCCGCCCTCCCCAGAAACGCTCGAACCTCTGTGCGCATCCTGCCTCGGGCGAGCTCGCCGCTGGATGTGCTCTGGCGCCGACGCAGGAGCTGGTCGCCGCCTCTCGACGAGCGCCAGCCCCGCCCAGCGCCTCCGCGCGCGGCCCCGAAGCGCATGCCCCGAGACCCCGTGGAGACGGGTCGCGCGCATGAGCGGCGCATGGGCGCCCTGGCCCCAGGACTTGGCGAGGTCGCGCTCGACGAGCGGGGCCAACGCCTGGGCCCACCAGGGCCCCCGACCACCAACGGGCCGCTACTTCGAGGGCATGTCAAGGCTTTTCTTTGGTGAAAACGCACGCGGCGCGAAAATGCGGCAGCGTCGCGTCGTAGCGTAGTTGGATTAATAATGTGCCCCAGGACTTCCCACAGCGCCCCCCTGGACAGCGACGGCGTCTCAGAAGGAACTCCAAGGTCGGCCGCGCTCTCCATCGCCCCTCATACCGAGGAATGATTCGACCTTCCCCAGATGCGCTAAGCCCCAGGAGCCCCCCGCTGCTCCGAACCAGGGCTAGCAGACTCTCCGCGACGCCCCGACAGACGCCCAGGGAGGTCGAGAAAGCGCCGACGCTGCCAACGTAGACCGAGACGCATCTATTACTCATGCCCCCCATCGGCCAGTGATCCTGCAGATAACTCGAGCGCGTAAAAGCTTGACTCAAAATCCACTCGCGTCTACTGTGGCACCAGCACAAGGCGCGCGCCCAACCCATCGGCATGACTGTCCAGCGAGGTCGGGCCACGCCATTATCGCAGACGACACTGGGAAGCAGCTTATTCAATCATGCCCCCTTGATGGGAGCAAATGGAGAAAAATGCGCGAACTGGGGGGTAGTCCGAACAAGAAAAACATACATAATTGAAATCACGCTGCCCTACGCGCAGCTGCTCTCCGACCTCGAGCCGCAATCTCGACGGGGCTCCCGCCGCCAGCGACCCGCGCGATCGCTGCTCGAAGAAAAGCAATCAGACTGCCGACAATCGGCAGTCAGACACGGAGCGCCGCTCTCCTCGCGCACGGTGGAAAAGCCAACGCGGGCATCGCCCTCCTCCGGCGCACCTACCACCGCGCCCCGAGAGCGCAACATTTGCGAGACGAGGGCATGCCGTCGAGCAGACTTGCAAAGCCCGGGGTCGCGGCGGATCTTCATGCCACTCGCTCTAAGACTCTGCGTGCCAACCGAGTCTGGCAGCGTGCGCGCGCTCGTCCACTCCTGGATTTCCCCGCGACCGTTGGGGCCCAACAGTTGACGCATGTCAGCGCGGGGCGCCCCCGCTGACCCTAGCGACGGCAGGGGCTCGCCCAAGGGAATTGCGGCGATGTCTCGCCGGAGTAGTCGCGCCTTCCGCTGATGCTCGAAAAAGCTTCGGCCAGCTGAGCTCCAGCGGGGGGGGGCGCTTCCCGCCGCGACGCTCTCGGAGTTGACTCTCGCCGCCCTGGCCCCGAAAGTCTGCGGCGCCAGCGAGGAGGTTAGAGGCCCCGCCAAGATGCATCTCAGCGAGGGCGGTCGCGGCGTCGTGACTACGCCTACCGCCCGCTGCTCAGGAGAGACCGGGAGACTGCTCAGCCCTGGAGGCCCGTTCTTCGCACAGAGCGGGGCCTTGGACCCCGATGCATTTACCCAAGTTCAACGCCCCGAGGCCCCGTCGACGGACGTGGCCGACTCGACAGCCGCCCCGATTTAAACACCATGAAAGACGGGCCTCGCTGCACTGCTGGCTGCTGAAGGAGGCCGTCTCCGACTGCCTCGCGCGCGTGTGACTTGTCGCCCCCGCCGCGGCCGCCACCTCCTTCACCTGGGGGCTGGCGAAGGAAGGCTCGCTCTTCTCGTGCTTTCCCGGGCCTGCCTCTGGACCTGCGACTACTTCTCGAGCTCTTTGCTCGCGTGATCGACCAAGCTCGGCGCGCGGTGCACAGTGGGCTTGATGTGCCGGCGTCCCTCGAACAGATCCATCTCGTCGCGCGTGGTGACCGCCTTGCCAGTGGCTCCAGCGACCGCTCCGGCAGTTCCCCCGCGCTCTCCACCTCGCACTTTCTCCGCGTACTGGTACTCGATTGTCAGCAATCGTCTCGCCGCCTTCTCAACCACCACCGAGCACAGCTGGCCGTGCTCAGCCACTGCCCGGTCCGAGGCGTTAAGCTTCGCTGTAGTTCGCCACCACCGCTGCTGATCCACTGGACCGGTGTTGCGGCGAGCCATGAAGCGGGCCACCCAGGTCGCCGTCCGCGGGGCCTTCACCAGCCAGTGGTCCATCGCACTCTCGCTGATCGTCTCCGCGACGCTGGCTCGCGGCCTATACCGCTCGCCCGCGGGGCTGAACTTGGCCGCCATCACTCTGGCGTCGACCCCGCTAGCTCGCGCTCGCTTCCATTGCTCGACCGTGACCTGGGGGGCGCTCTCCAAGTGCACTGTCAGGATGTCTCGCCCGGAGCGCACCAGCCCTCTCTTGTCGTGGACCGCCTCCGTGGCAACCAGGCGCGCGTCTCTAGTAGCGACGGTAGCGTTCGACTCTGTGAACAGCCAGACCTCTTGCACAGCCCCAGCAGCAGCGCCGACGCCACCGCCGCGCGCCGCGAGGTCTGCCGCCTCCTCCATCAGCCCCCTGAAGGCTGCGCATTCTGGCGCCAGGCCCGGGCCGAAGCTGTAGATGTTGGTGCCTCTCAGGCTCGCCGGGATGCTCCCGTCGGGTCGAGAAGCGCGGGCACCCGTCGCGTCTCCATTCAGCGGCCCGTAATCCTCCTCGCACATCTCTGAGTCGGGGGTGTAGATGACCCACCGCGCCTCGGCCACGCGAGCGAGCAAAGCACGAACATGCCACACATCGTCGTCGTGTCGCACCAAGACCTTACGCCCGGTCGCCAACGACGACAAAACGCCGCCTGAGCGCTCTGGGCCGCGGGGCCCGCCAACGGCCGTGGAACCGCCATCGTTTAAGGCGTGCACTCGAGGAGCAGCACGAACGGGAAAGAGCCGGCCGACGAACACTCTGGCCACGAAGGCAACCAGGACGAAGCGGAACTGCACCACGAAGATCATGTGGAAAGTGGTTCCGCAGGCGACAACGCTGGAGGCCTGGCCCTTGAGCTGCTGGGCGACCAGGCGTTCGACCGCGGGGCACTCCCCGTCGTTCAAACTCACGCACTGACACTGGCAGGAATGGCAGACGTGGATGGGCTCAGCCACTGACTGCCCAATGAGACTATACAGTCCGAACAGAGAGACATTGGTGAGCGTGTGCAGGAGCAGCGGGTCCACTGGCAGGTGCATCCAGGGAGCCACCTTGAGCTACACACGCCACGGACCAGGCTCAGGCAAGACGTGCGCGCCTGATGATGATGATGATGATGATAATGATGATGATGGTGATGATGATGATGGTGATGATGATAATGACGATGATGACGATGATGATGATGATGATGATGATGATGATGATGATGATGATGATGATGATGATGCTAAGGATGATGATGCTGATGATGATGATGATGATAATGATAATGATGATGATGATGATGATGATGATGATGGTGATGATGATGATGATGGCAATGATGATGATGATGATGATGATGATGATGATGATGATGGCGATGGTGATGATGATGATGATGATGGAAATGATGATGATGCTGGTGATGATGATGCTGATGATGATGCTGATTATGCTGATGATGCTGGTGATGATGATGCTGCTGCTGATGATGATAATGATGATGATGATGATGATGATGATGATGATGATGATGATGGTGATGGTGATGGTGATAATGATGATGATGATGATGATGATGATGATGATGGTGGTGATGATGATGATGATGATGATGATGATGATGATGATGATGATGATGATGATGATGATGATGATGATGATGATGATGATGATGATGATAATGATGCAGCTGCTGATGATAAGGGGACGGACGAGGAGGGGATTTCAGGCCGAGGGCTTAGGGTGGGAGGCAATTAGCATTGAAGACCCTCTAAGGATTTCCATAACGACACCTCCGCTGGTTCCCAGGGACCCCTTGTGCAACGCAGGGTTTTTCAAAACTCCAGACCCTCCCCAGACCCGGTGCTCCATCCGGGCTCGTCTTCTGACGGCCCCAGGGCTCATCGAGGGCCCCCGGAGACCGAAAACGCCTCCCGTCTTGATTTTTCTCACGACGCGGGCATGTCTGGGACCTCCTCCCCCCTCCCTCCTAACCAGCCTCGAGCTGATCCCTATCCCTAGGATCGATGGGCCAAACAGCAGTGTGACAACCTTGGGGGTGCGCCCTCGAAAGGCATTGAGATCGGCATCGAGGCGATGTGATGCCAAACGCAGGGATAGGTAGGGCCATGGTCCAGGCTCGCAAGCGCCTCCGCCCCTCACGGCGCCCTCGGGGGGGGCAGCGCGGGGCTGCGGCGGGGCGCGCCTGTGCCTCGCGGGGGCCGCCCACGGGCATGTCGCTCGCGGCCGGAGAGCAGCGCGCCAGAGCGGCCGGCGGTCACACGCAGCTGGCGGAGGCCCTGGCAGCGGGGCTGCGACGGGGTGGTCACGAGTGGCGGCCGCGTGCACATGCAAGCCATCGCGGTCTGGACTCCGGGGCGCGCGGTCTCACGGGCTCGTTGCGCGCAAGGGGATCCGAGGAAGACGCCCCGCATCCACGGGGTCGCGGCACAAGGGGTCCCGCGAGGCCGTGGGTACGGGTGTGCTTCCCGCCCACAAAGGGGGGAGGGAATCCGGGTGCGCCGACGAGGGGGGGGCAGGAAGAGGGACAGGGGTGCGCATCAAGGCACGCGGCATGTGCGCATCCATGGCACGCGGCATGTGCGCGGACGAGGGGGGGGTGGCCAGGGAACGTGTGACCGAGGTCGCGGCGTGCGCAGCGCGATTACCTTCGCGGCCCCCTGGGTGACCTAGCTTAGCGCCACCAGCCTACCCCCCTCGATGCGGGGATAGCTGCCGCGAGCCCAGACGCAAACGGCGTCTGTCCCGACCTCGGGGCGGGGTACGTCCGACAGCGGGGCCAAGGCTTTCCTCTTTGCAATGCCGAACCCGTGCGAGCGGAAAGCCGACTCGGGCAAGCTGGCCCGAGGGCGCGTCCCAAGTGCACTCGCGGCTGAAGCGGGAGAGGGCCCACCCTGCAGCGGGGCAACGGGAGTATTTGTGTCGTTCGCCCCGTGCGCTGTGCACGTGTCTTGCGTGTGCCAGTCTCGCTCTTGCCCCTCCTCTTCCAGAGCCAGGCTCGGGGGGAGATCTGGTGGAGTGCAGGGGAAGGGCGAGTATTCATATTGTCGGCCTGTGGAGGAGGAGGAGGAGGAGGAGGAGGAGGAGGAGGAGGAGGAGGAGGTGGAGGAGGGGCGAGGACGAGGGGGGCGACGTCGAGGACTCCGTGGCAGGGCAGGGCAGGGCCGCGGCAAGGGGCAGGGCCACAGCGAGCCTGCGAGCAGCGCGGGGAGCAGGCCAGGACTAGGGCCAGGGCAGAGGCTCAAGGCGCCACCCCTGTGGGCACTGCGGTTGGGAGCGAAGGCGGCCCAGTACCTACCAGACCACCCCAACCCAACCCGAAGACCCGAATTTGACCCGAATTTCGGGTTGGGGGGGGTACGGATACCATGTGTTTTTTCAACGTTCCCCGACCCCCCCCACTGGAAATCGAGGATAAATTTAGGCCTTCGGGTTGGGTTGGGGTGGTTTGGTGGGTGGTGAGCCACGGGGCCGGGGAGCGGCAGGAGAGGCGAAGGGCTGCTGCATCTGACGCGCACCGTGCCCTCGGAGCCCTCCTACTTCACCCTCCGCGGCCGCCAAGCTGCCCAGGATGCCTTCTAGTAAGACAGCTCCAGAAGGGCTCCAGCACGCCGGAGGGGCCTCAAGAACGTCCAAGTTAGCCCGACGACGGCCCGAGACGCCCCCGAGACGCCCCAAGGAGGCCCCAAGAGAACACCCGAGAGGGCCTCAAGAGGGCAGAGACCATTGATTTGTTGTTGGTGGTGACTTGGTGCTCACGTTCTCTCGAGACGCCACCCGGGCCAGCCCAAGAAGGCCCGGAGACGGCCCAAGGGGGCCCAAAGACGGCCCCAAGAAGACCCGGAGGATTTGAGGGAAAGAAGGAGGAGAAGGAGGAGGATGAGGAGGAGGGGGAGGGGGGGGAGGAGGAGGAGGAGGAGGAGGAGGAGGAGGATGAGGAGGGGGAGGGCCCAAAGGAAGCCCAAGCGTCCCCCCAGGACGGCCAAGCAGGCTCTCAGAAGGGCCCCACGAGGGTGCCCAGAGGGAGGAACTCGCGGGGACTCCACAAGCCCACCCCCGATAAGATGGCCCCCAGGGCCCCCGACATGCTCCCAAGAGACACATCAGCAACAACTACACGCAGACAGCATGGCTCCGCGGGGCAAATAACACCTACGGAACAACAAACCACACATATCCGCTTCTGGGTGGCGGCGGAATGGCACAAGCAACTTGAATAGAACGATGAGGCCAAGTAGAAGGAGGATGAGGAGGAGGCGAAGACAATCAGTATGAAGAGGATGCGCACGAAGCGGTGGATGCGCATGATCAGGCGGACAAGGCGGTGTAGGAGGAGGACGAGGACAAAGACGAGGAGCAAACGGTACAGGATGAGGAACAACACGTAGCCAGGGGGGGAGGACGGAGACAAGCCGGGGGGTCCGGGCACCATGAGGATGACGACAAGGGCAATGACGAGGTTGACTTGGATCTGCCCGAGGCTACGGATGAGGAGGACAAGGAAACCACTACAGGAGCGCGTTTCTTTGCTTTTTGATTGCCGACTGCTTACGGAAGCAAGCAGGGCGACCCCTTCAGAGCTGCTGGCCATCACGCGCCGAGCATCGCTCTCCGGATCTCCGGGCAATCCTCGTCGACCTTCCAGCCGTAGCTGCCGTAGGAGTCCTCCAGGACGGCTCGCGCATCGTACCCCCCGCTGTTCCGAGAGCGCTTGCCGGCGGCGCGCACAACAAAATGGCAGAGGGCGAGAGGAAGAGGTCCTGCAGGGCGCGGGTCTATACACGGACATCCACCGCCTGTTGAACCGACGTCCCAAGATCTCACGAGGCGGTCGTGTACACAAATACGGAACAACAGCCAGGCATGTCCGTGAAACACGCCGCCTGCCCAAACTCCACGACAAAACACGCGCGTCCATGAGGAAGAGGAGGAGGAGGAAGGCGGGAGGGAGAGGGAGCAGCAGCAGACTTCTGAGAGGGCAGGGAGACTATTCAGAAGGGATCCCCGCATCCCCCTTCTGAAAAGCTCCCCAGACGGCAAGGGGGCCGCTGAGAAGCCCTGCCCCCCTGACCCCTCCAGGAGCCCCCACCTCCGAACAGCTTTGAGACCCGCGCCCAGCCCTGGCGGCGAGAACCTTCGGACGCGCCCTCCCAAAAACCCTCCCAAAAGCGACGACGTCGACAGCGACGTCGTCATCGCCCTCTGCCCCTCCTGCACGCCGCCGCGCTTGAGGGCACGGAAGAGCACCGTCCACATCATCTTCGCGCAGCGGTCCCTGCACTCCCACTGCGCCTTCTCGCTCCAAGGCTGGGCCCGCCGGCCACGGCCGCGGTAGTGCGTGACGGCTTCGTTGAAGAGGGAGGTGGAGGCCGTGACCACCTCGGTGGCGTCCCTCAGCAGGAAGAATTCGGCCCAGAGCGCGTGGAACTTCTCCGGGCTGGCCGCGAGGGTGTCCCCCATGCCCGAGTGCACCACGGCGCCACCGAGCGTGACAGCACTCGAGCCAAGCTTCCTGGCCAGGTCGTGCTTGAAGCGGGGGTAATCCGAAGCCACGAACACGGGCGGCGTATCGCCCTCGAGCCTCTGCTGCTTCTTCCAGCGCTTGACGTTCTTACGGACGCACTTGAACTGGGATAGGAGGACGCCTTGGTAGAGAAGCTCCAGCTTTACATCTGCGAAAGGCTCCAGCGCTGCCGCATCCGTCGGCGCAGGGTTCGTCACCTCATCGAGGTAGTACGTTCGCAGGTGCACCGCAAGGTAGGCGTCGGTCGACGGATCTGCCAGAATCGGCAGCGAGGCGATGCGCCCGGCGACGGCGGGCGATGGGATCAACACCAGATCCGTCACCAAGCGTCGCGAGAACTCGTTGCGGCCGTGCTGCCTGTGCGCCATCTCCTTCACGCTCTTGCTCGGAGCAGGGCCAGCCGAGATGCGACTCTCCCGCCCTGCCCCCATCCGCCCGAAATCTGTCCCAGGACACTCCTATAGGGACCCTCCGGACCCGGCTTTCGGGGCGTATCCGGCTGCGGCGAAGAGAAGCCTCCAGGACTGAAGGGGAACTGGAACACACAAATAAATACACACAAATAAACATATCCCCCATATTTTCCCATATTTTCTGGGTTTTTGTCTTCCCCACCACTTCCCATA
This sequence comes from Prorocentrum cordatum, assembly GCA_963575745.1. Lineage (NCBI taxonomy): Eukaryota > Dinophyceae > Prorocentrales > Prorocentraceae > Prorocentrum > Prorocentrum cordatum. Next base: position 355,208 of record CAUYUJ010006469.1, read on the forward strand.
TTTTTGCATATTTTCCTGGGAGTCGACGATTAATTGTGTCTGTGTGTTTCTTTCCCTCCTGAAGGACGGAGGCCCAAACACGGTGGCGAGCGCCAGGGAGGGCCGCCGGTGTCTCGAGCCGCCCGCCTCCGAATTGTCGACGCCGTCCGCGTCGTACACGACGCGGTGCCCCAGTCGCCTCGCCTCGGCCTCGTCGAAGGCCCAGTCGATCCGCGGCCGAAGCCCCTCCAGCCAGGCCGCGGCGGTGCTGCTCCGCTCGACGCAGGCCTCGGGCCGCGTGCAGGTGTCGCTGACGTCCGCGTCTCGGCTCCTGTGCGTGATCATGAAGCGCACGGGGGGGCTGCGGGTCGCGGCGAAGCCCAGGAGCGGCTCCACATCACTTTTCGAGGGAGGGCCAGTCGAGACTGAGGACGGCCCTCCCTGGCACATTTCGCCCTCCCGAGGCCTCCTGGGAGCTTCTCGTCGCCACGGCTGGATCTGCCGTGCACAACGAGCCAGGAGGGGCCCCGACACGGGCAGAGGACCGATTTTGAGCGGAGCGGGGCCAGGCAGGAAAGAGCCGCCGTTGTCTCAGACGGGCTCCCTGCGAATTTTGTAGGTTGTCGCCCAGGCCTCTGTCAGACAGTCGCAGGAGGAGCACCGGCACATCTCGCAGGCTGCCGCTCTCGCGGTGGAAGGCCTCGTACGCGAGCACCCGGTCCTGGATGGACGCCGTCGCGGCCCGTGCGATGCCAAACGGCAGGGTGACGACGCCACGTGCCAGCACACGGCATGGCGAGGGAGGAGCCGCAGCCATGCGCGACGCTGCCTTCGCGCAGCTGGCGCAGCCTGGCACCTATGGCCTCTCGAAACGACATGGATACTGGGGACAGCGGATATGATCATAGATCTGTTTCAGCGCAATTTTGGAGGAGAAGGAGGAAAGCTGAGGGGACGAACGCGACGCTGCATCCTCTCTTCCTCCTCCTCCTCCTCCTCCTCCTCCTCCTCCTCCTCCTCCTCCTCCTCCTCCTCCTCCCCCTGCCGCTCCTCTCTCCTCGCTGGCGTGGTGATGGATTCGCCGGGTTGGCCGCTAGGGTCACTCTGCTCAGGACAGCGGATATGATCATGCGAGGTGTAGTCGGAGCAGGATGACGGGGGTGTCGGTTTTGTTGATTCTCTCTGGCCGCGCCGCATTGTTGTGCAGTACAAGATTGGGCAAGGTGGGAGAGGGATGGGGAGAGAGGAAGGGGAAGGAGACGGCGGAAAGAGAAAGGGGGGAGGAGTGGCTACGCGGGAAAGGAAACGGGAGCCCTTCTCAGGGGAGATGGGTGCGACACAAGCGTAAAACTGGATGGGGCTCGCCAGCAGCACGTAGCCTGACGCGCACGACTCTCGAAGACTCCAGTGTAGTATTGAGGATGAGGGACGAGAGATGACCAAAAAGAGTGCAATATAATGATTACCTACCAGACCACCCCAACCCAACCCGAAGACCCAAATTTGACCCGAATTTCGGGTTGGGGGGGGTACGGATTCCATGTGTTTTTTCAACGTTCCCCGACCCCCCCCCCACCGGAAATGGAGGGCAAATCGAGGGCTTCGGGTTGGGTTGGGGTGGTTTGGTGGGTGGTGATATAATGGCCACTTGCCACTTGCAAACTTCGGCCCCAGCTGCACAGCCTGAGGCAGAAGCAACCGCCAAGCACACGCCAACTGTGGAGCCACCGGAAATCTAGGGAACCAATAACACAGCCATTGCACTTCCGAGTGCGCGCGCTGATTCATGGGTTGACCGTCACGGCGCTGCGAGGTTAGATCAACGGTCGAATGGTCATCCTAGATTTAGGTCGGGCCTGCCCCCCCCCTACAGGGGGATTTTGGGCGAAAAATAAAAGACAGTCAAACATATATCAAAATCGTCAAAAACATTCAAAAATCGTCCCCAGACTTTTTTTGACTATTTTGGAATATACCCCCTGTAGAGGGACAGGCCCGACTTAATCCTGGACTTGCTTCTGCGATAGAGGGCGGGAGGGGCCTCAGCTGGGACGGCCTCAGGCTCCACACCTTCTCGTCCGAGTCGAAGTGAACCAGCACCTGTGCGGCGGCCAGACGCAGAACATGACAGACGAGCGAGTGCGCACACACACACACAAGCACACACACACAAAAACACACACACACACACACACACGAAAACACACACACACACACAAACGCACACACACACACACACGCGCACACACACATTCACATATTCACACACACACGCACACACACACACACACACATACACGCAACGCGCACACACACACACACACACACACACACACACACACACACACACGCACGCACCCGCACGCACACGCACACACACACACACACACACACACACACGCACGCACGCACGCACACGCACACACACACACACGCACACACACACACACGCACACACACACTCAGACAAAGACACACACACACACGTGTTCGTCTCTGGCTGCCTACCAGACCACCCCAACCCAACCTGACGACCCGAATGTCGGGTTGGGGGGGGTATGGGCTCCATAAGTGTTTTTTCGGTGTTCCCCGACCCCCCCACACTGGAAATGGAGGGCAAATTGAAGCCTTCGGGTTGGGTTGGGGTGGTTTGGTGGATGGTGAGCCTCCCCTTCCTCCTCACCGCTCCGCCGCGAGCTCGTGCGCATCGCGTTCCGGGCACCAGGCCCAGACAGCACCGGACGACCTGTGCCGCACGCCACGCTCCTGGGGAGTTCGGTGTGCCTGGCTCGTGTCCTGACGACCTCGGAGTTGGTTTCTGGCACCACCCGGATCGTCGGTGGCGTTTCGAGTGCCAGATCGTTTTATTTCTTGGCCCACTCTGGGCAGCTGGCGGCGGTCCACCTTGAGAACGCCCGCGACGGGGTCGCCGCAGCGCGCCGGCAGGACGCGAACTTACCATTGGGTCAGCACGGTTGCGTCGAACGTACAGCGAGCGAGTGAGAGCATGTTGGGGGCCGAGGCAGAGTGAGCTGCGCGGCGGCTCGCTGTGCAGGGGCAGCGGCGCTGGCAGAAACCGGGGGCTGGGGGCGCGGAAGACTGCGGAGCAAGCGGAGCTGGGGCGAAGGCAGAGCGGGATCCGTCTCCTCCTCCTCCTCCTCCTCCTCCTCCTCCTCCTCCTCCTCCTCGAGGGAGCAACGATGGGGGCGTGCCAGTCCAGGGGGGGAAGCAGCGCCCTGGAATCGGCAATGGATCGACGATAGGCCTCCGATGGCGAAGCCGCACCCTTCCTGGGCGGAGAGGGCTATCGGCCCTGGCAGACGACCAACTGGCGATCGGGGGCCGAGGCATCGCCCCCGAGCCCTCCCCCCCCCGCACCCCTCCTCCTCCTCCTCCTCCTCCTCCTCCTCCTCCTCCTCCTCCTCCTCCTCCTCCTCCTCCTCCTCCTCCTCCTCCTCCTCCTCTTCCTCCCCTTCCCTGGGGGCCCACGATGCTGCGTGCCCAGAGGCCTCCGTGCCAGAGGGCGAGCACCCATGCATCCACAGAAGCTCTCGGAGCTCTGCGGGGATCTCGTGGGTCTGCGCTGGACCTCCCTCCCTGTCGCGCGGAACGCGCGCAACGGCGGGCGCCGCCCCTGGGCGCGCTCCGCGCGCCAGGGAAGAGGGTCCAGCACCGATCAAAAAAAAATTGTCGCGGAGCTCCGAGCGTGTATGCCTCCTCCTCCTCCTCCTGCTCCTCCTCCTCCTCCTTGTCCTTCCTCTCCTCCTCCTCCTCCTCCTCCTCCTCCTCATCCTCCTCCATTCCCTCTCCTTACAAATAACGTTTCCCTGTTGCACTCCGAGGCCAATCTTTAGGGCGGGCGGGGCGTTTCGCCGGAGACTTCCTCACCATTCATGACACTCAAGCTTAAAGGGTGACAACAGTTTCAAAGATGGAGGGCGCGTGGTTTTCCAAATGTGGCTCTCGCCTTAGCGCCGCGCGCCTTCGTTTCAGACATTTGCAAGAGCTTCACGGATTGAGCGCGGTCCCTTTTCAAAATGTGGCTCTCGCCTTAGCGCCGCGCGAATTCTTCGTAACAAATTGCACGAGCTTCACGGATTGAGGGCAGGTCGTTTTCAAGATGTGGCTATCGTCTTAGCGCCGCGCACATTCACTCTAAACATTTGCAAGAGCTTCACGGATTGAGGGCGGGTCTTTTTCAACATGTGGCTCTCGCCTTAGCGCCGCCCACACGGATCGTTTCAGAAATTCGCAAAAGCTTCACGGATTGAGGGCGGTTCCTTTTCAAAATGTGGCTCTCGCCTTAGCGACGCGCACATTCGTCGACATCATTTGCAACAGTTTCACGAAATCCCATGATCTGCGTACCAGAATGGTGTTTCGGAAAGATGCAGGATTATGCGGGTGCAACAGTTATGTTAGTTCGCGGTGTTGAAATCCCAAAAACGGCGTTATGGCACGATTCCAGATCGTCAAAGCGCAGCAGTCAGGTTGATACCTGGCGTTAAAATCCGGAGAACAATGTTTCGGCAAGCTTCAGGATCTTCAAGCGGTTGTCTTTCTACAAGGCAGTCCCCTCAGTGGAAAGGAACCGTTGTAGGGGCCAGTGAAGAGGGAGCTTGGAGGGAGGGTTAATTCCAACATCGTTGATGATTCTTGGGTTTACACTGGTCCTCCTCCTCCTCCTTAACCTCCTCCTCCTCCTCCTCCTCCCCTCCTCCTCCTCCTCCTCCTCCTCCTCCTCCTCCTCCTCCTCCTTTACCTCCTCCTCCTCCTCCTCCTCCTTCTCCTCCTCCTCCTCCTCCTCCTCCACCTCCTCCTCCTCCTCCTCCACCTCCTCCTCCTCCTCCTCCTCCTCCGTTCCTTCTCCTTATGAACGGCCCCGCCCTATCGCACCCCGAGGCCATTCGAGACGGGCGGGCCGGACGTCCGTGCATCCGTGTTCTTCCTTCGGTCATCTGAGCACCGCGTCGCCCTGCGCCCGCCCCTCTCCCCCCGCCCTGCCTGCTGACACCGCGAGGCGGGCGGAACGCTTCGGGCTCCGCTCCGTTGCACCTGCTCGCTCGCCGCGGCTGCCCTGACTGCGACGGGCCCTTGTCTCCCCCCCAGAGCAAGGCCCCTCTGGCCCGCCGGGCAAGTGGCAGGCACCGCTGCCCTCAGGCAACTTCCCTGCGCCAGTTCGGCGCTGCCTCCACTGCGGGGCCCCCGCCGCCTCCCCCGCGGCGGCCGCCCCCCCCCCCACCCCATCTGCGGGTCCCCCCCCCCCCCTGGCCGAAAGATCCCTGCTCTCACGTTCAACTGCACCTGTTCGGTGCCGTGCTACCGCTTCCGGCGGTGGCCGCCCTCCCCCCCCTCCTGCTGCGGGCCCACCTGCCCCGCTGGGAGGCGCACGCTTCTTCTTTTCCCTGCACCTGCTTCCCAGACCCCCGACGTCGTGATTTTTTCATTGCGTCGACCCCTGGAGGCCTCGATCCACTCTCCAGAACCCGCTCTTCATCCCAAGTCGTTGCCTGACGGCCCCGAGGGCTGGCAAGGGCCCATCGCTTCATCGCCCGAGGGGGTCTGGGTCGGCGCCCAGATCTCGCCCAGTGCGGGTCCTTCCGGCCTCGCCACTCGCGCCAGCTGCCCCCTCCCGGCCGGGGCCCGCCATGATGGGCCTGTTTTCCACCACCAACACCATAAGTTTGAGGGGGAGGGGGTCCTCCACCTCCTCCTCCTCCTCCTCCTCCTCCTCCTCGTCCCCCTCCTCGTCCTCCTCCTTCCCCCCTCCAACTTATGGTGGTGGTGGTGGTGGAAAACAGGCCCATCACGCCAGCCGCCCGCGGCACCCCTCCCAGCCGGCCAGCCGCGGGCGCGCGCCGCCCGCTCCGTGCCCACCTTTTCTCTCCCCGCGCGGGCCCCTCCGCCGCTCCGTGCGCGCCGCCTGCCGCGGCGCGTGCCGCCCCACCCGTGGGCCCACCGGTGGGGCGCTCTCCTCCCCGCTCGCTCCTCCCCTCCCCAGACCCCCTCGAGTCATGAAAAAATCATGACGGGAGGTTTTTCCTACTTTTCGGCCTCCGGGGGCCCTCACCGGGCCTCGGGAGCGTCAAAAAACGACTCAGGATGCAAAGCCGGTCATGGGGAAAGGGTCGGGACCACTGGGGGTCGACGTAATGAAAAAATCATTACGTCGGGGGTCTGGGTCCCCGTTCGCTCTCCCTCGGGTGCTGCTAGAAGTGCCCCGGGCCCAAGGTGCCCCCAGCTTTTCGCTCCCTTTTGGGGCCCCTGGGGGCCCTCTGGGCCTCGTGAGGGGTGCTCTGGAGGCCGTCTGGGCCACCCCGAGAATCCTGGGGGCACAGTGGGCCAGGGGCACTTCGAGCAACACCCGACTCCCTCCCTCATGCGCCGCCATGGCGCTGCCAGACGCAGGCGGCCGCTGTCCTTGGCCGCCAGCCGCTGGTTCCCGCGCCTGCCCCGGGCCTGGTCCTGCCGCCTGCCGCTGATGCCGCTGCCCCGGTGGCCCCGCCCACCCACTCCGGAGTTGGGCAGCCATCTGGCTCTGGTACTGATCGTCACGCCCCCCCTTTTGCTCGGGGCATTCCATCCATGCACTGGGCCCCGCCGCCGCTGGCCCGCTGACGCAGCAGCCGCCGCGGACGCGCCAGCGGGGCCAGCCGCGCCGCTCGCTCGGGGAGAGGTCCGCCCTCCACTGAGCCGCTCGCTCCGTCCGCCCCCTTTTCGGCCGTGCCTTCCCCCTCCTCTTGCATGGTGGCACAATTCGCTGTTATGGCATCCCCGTTGAAGCATCCCATCGCCAGCGCAGACGTCCCCTGCCTAGCCGCCGACGCTAAAAAAATGTTCTTCCTTCGGCTGGCGGCCCTGAAGGTCCGGAAATTGCCTCCAGACGCCGAGCAAACACGCAAAACAGGAGCCGCGGGCGCGGGCCCTGGGCCTCGAAGGCCCCCTCCGCAGGACCTTCCCCGGGGCTGCGATCTGGGCAGGACTCCGTAGCGGATCAAGCCGTGGCCACGATGACACCCAAGGAGGCCCGAAAGAGGCCCCCAGCATTTAAACATCGATCCTCGATTCTTATCCGCCTAATGCTCTATCAGCCTTCTCCTGGGGCCGTCCGTGAACTCAGTCCGAATGCAGACAGGCAAACACAAGCCGTGCACGTCAGAGGTGCATTGGCAGTAAGGAGAAGGGGGTACAATCGGGTGGAACCACGAATGTGCTAAGCATGACGGAAGGAAGTGTAGGAGGAGGGATGAGGAGGCGGTTGTGCGTGTCAAGTCTGTCATAGGATCCCAACGTTTGTTGAATCGTTTGGCCGAGGATATTGCCCTGTCCGGCAATCATGAACTGTGCCGACTTGTCCGGGCGACCTCGCGCCGCCGAGGGAGCTCATAGACCACGTGAGCCTGTTTGGGCTAGTCGCGGATCTGTCGTCCAAGATGGAGGGGCCCAGAGGCGCACAAATAAACTCACACAAATAACAGGATTCCCCATACTTTTCATATATTTTTTTTTGCTGGTTGTCGCTTCCCCCCCTCTGACTGATAGGTTTCTAGTAGTGTCGAAAGAGAGCATCTTGACTCCCCAGGGGGGTCTGGGCGGGTGCCGGGGAGAACCCGCGGAAGTCGTTTTAAGCAAACAGTTACACACTTCGTGGTCTTCGAGGTCCCAGAATTCCATTCCCGGGCCACATTCTGAATGCCCAGAGCCAACTGTAGGCCACTTCGTTCTCTTCGAGTTCCCAAAACTCCAATCCGGGGCCACATTTTGAATGCCCGGAGCCAACTGTAGGCCACTTCGTGCTCTTCGAGTTCCCAGAACTCCATTCCCGGGCCACATTTTGAATGCCCGGAGCCAACTGTAGGCCACTTCGTGGTCTTCGAGTTGCCAGAAGTCCATTCCTGGGCATGATTTTGAATGCCCGGAGCCAACTGTAGGCCACTTCGTGGTCTTCGAGTTGCCAGAACTCCATTCCTAGGCATGATTTTGAATGCCCGGAGCCACTTGTAGGCCACTTCGTGGTCTCCGAGTTCCCAAAACTCCACTCCCGGGCCACATTTTGAATGCCCGGAGCCAATTGCAGGCCACTTCGTGTTCTTAGAGTTCCCAGAACTCGATTCCCGGGCCACATTTTGAATGCTGATGCAGGCTGAGGCTGAGGCTGAGGCAGGCTCAGGCTGAGGCAGGCTGAGGCTGAGGCTGAGGCCGAGGCTGAAGGCAGACTGAGGCTGAGGCTGAGGCAGGCTGAGGCTGAGGCTGAGGAGAGGCTGAGGCTGAGGCTGAGGCAGGCTGAGGCTGAGGCTGAGGCTGACTGAGGCTGCTGAGGCAGGCTGATGCTGAGAGGCTGAGGCTGAGGCTGAGGAGGCTGAGGCTGCAGGCTGCAGGCTGAGGCTGAGGAGGCAGGGCTGAGGCTGAGGCCGAGGCTGAAGGCAGACTGAGGCTGAGGCTGAAGCAGGCTGAGGCTGAGGCTGAGGCAGGCTGAGGCTGAGGCTGAGGCAGGCTGATGCTGAGGCAGGCTGAGGCTGAGGCTGAGGCTGATGCAGGCTGAGGCTGAGGCAGGCTGAGGCTGAGGCCGAGGCTGAAGGCAGACTGAGGCTGAGGCTGAAGCAGGCTGAGGCTGAGGCTGAGGCAGGCTGAGGCTGAGGCTGAGGCAGGCTGAGGCTGAGGCAGGCTGAGGCTGAGGCTGAGGCTGATGCAGGCTGAGGCTGAGGCAGGCTGAGGCTGAGACTGAGGCTGAAGGCAGACTGAGGCTGAGGCTGAAGCAGGCTGAGGCTGAGGCTGAGGCTGAGGCTCAGGCTGAGGCTGAGACAGGCTGAGGCTGGCGAATGTGACTGCGACTGCGAGAACAGCAGCATTCTACAACTGGATTCTCATCTGAATCTTAAGGGGAATGCTTCCAAATTTGCTCCTACACATCGCTGTTAGGTTGCTTTGCCGGGATAATTTCCTATATCTTCTGGGAATCGACGATGATTTGTGTCTGTGTGGTGTCTTCCCTCCTGGATGGAGGAGGGAGGAGGACGAGGACACGCCGAGGTGGGCCCCTCCCTCTCCCCCAGAAAGGCGGGGCCCGCGCTCGGGCCAACTCCAGCCGCCGACGCCGGCCACCTCCTCCGTTCCTCCTGGCAGTAGGTCGGGCGCGTCCCTCTACGGGCGGATTTTGGACGAGTTAAAAACAGTCCAGAAATGCCCCACAATTGATCAGACATGCTTAAAAAATCGTCCGCAAACGATTTTTCTTACTATGTTTGAATACTCCTCCTGTAGAGGTACAGGCACGACTTACTCCTGGCATGCCCTCGTCCTCGTCGCCGCTGTCCCCTACTATATGGCTACGCAAAGGAGTGGCCTTGTGGGCAAGAGCAACACCTGCTGCGCGGCTTTATGGGGGCCGCGGGGGGGACCAAACTAAAGGGGCCCTCGGACACACAAATCCGCCGACCCTGTCGGCGTGTGGAAGACGCATCCCAGTGTCGTCGTCTTGCGTGGATCACCGTCGTGGGGTGTGGGGGGGGGGGGGCAGATACGCATACCCTCTCCCTCCCCCTCCCCCCTCCCCCCCGACTCCTCCCCTCCTCCCTCCTCCTCCTCCTCTCTCCCCTCCTCCTCCTCCTCCACCTCCTCCTCCTCCTCCTCCTCTCCTCCTCATCCTCCTCCTCCTCCTCCTCCTCCTCCTCCTCCTCCTCCTCCTCCTCCTCCTCCTCCTCTTCCTCCTCCTCCTCCTCCTCCTCCTCCTCCTCCTCTCCTCCTCCTCCTCCTCCTCCTCCTCCTCCTCCGCCTCCTCCTCCTCCTCCTCCTCCTTCTCCTCCTTCTCATCATCATCATCATCATCATCATCATCATCATCATCATCATCATCATCATCATCATCATCATCATCATCATCATCTCATCATCAGCATCATCATCATCATAATCATCAGCATCATCAGCATCATCATCATCATCATCATCAGCATCATCATCATCATCATCATAATCTTCATCTTCATCTTCATCTTCATCATCACCATCACCATCACCATCATCATCATCATCAGCATCAGCATCAGCATCAGCATCAGCATCATCAGCATCATCATCATCATCATCATCATCATCATCATCATCATCATCATCATCATCATCATCCCCTTCCTCCTTCTCCTCCTCCTCCTCCTCCGCCTCCTCCTCCGCCACGTCTTCATTTACCTCCGACGTCGTATCACGCATCCCATCACCCTCGAGGGCCAAGGGATCCAGGGTCGGCGGCACTGGCCGTAAGGCCTTAGCAATAAATACACACAAATCCTATAATTCCCATGATTTTCGCATATCGTCTCAGTTCTCGTCCTCCCTCCATTGTCCATAGTTTCAAATAGTTTCTGGGGAAGCGGCGATTAATTCTGCCTGTATGTTTGTTCCAACCATCCTGTGGTGTTGGGTCCTCGTTTTGAAAAGACAGCGCCCCGCGTCACTCCTCCTCCTCCCCCTCCTCCTCCCCCCTCCCGTCACCCCCCTCACTTTGGCACACCCCTCACACGTTTTGTGGCCCCATAGGGAGCTCCACCGAAGGTCCCAGTGGCGCAGCTCGCATGCGTCTCGCACACCCACTTCGGCACACCTCTCAAACTTTTTGAGGCCCCATAGGGAGCTCTACCGAAGGCCCCAGTGGCGCAGCCCGCATGCGTCACGCACACCCATTTCGGCACACCGCTCACACGTTCAGTGACCCCATAGGGAGCTCCACCGAAGGTCCCAGTGGCGCGTCACGCACCCCCATTTCGGCACACCCCTCACACGTTCAGTTACCCCATAGGGAGCTCCACCGAAGGTCCCAGTGGCGCGTCACGCACCCCCATTTCGGCACACCCATCACACGTTTCGTGGCCCCATAGGGAGCTCCACCGAAGGTCCCAGTGGCGCAGCCCGCATGCGTCACGCACACCCATTTCGGCACGCCCATCACACGTTTCGTTGCCCCACAGGGAGCTCCACCGAAGGTCCCAGTGGCGCAGCCCGCATGCGTCACGCACACCCATTTCGGCACACCCCTCACACGCTTCGTGGCCCCATAGGGAGCTCCACCGAAGGTCCTAGTTGCGCAGCCCGCATGCGTCACGCACACCCATTTCGGCACACCCCTCACACGTCTCCTCGTGGCCCCATAGGGAGCTCCACCGAAGGTCCCAGTGGCGCAGCCCGCATGCGTCACGCACACCAATTTCGGCACACCCATCACACGTTTCGTGGCCCCATAGGGAGCTCCACCGAAGGTCCCAGTTGCGGTCACGCACACCGACTTCGGCACACCCCTCACACGTTTCGTGGCCCCATAGGGAGCTCAACCGAAGGTCCCAGTGGCGCAGCCCGCATGCGTCACGCACACCCATTTCAGAACGCCCGTCACACGTCTCGTGGCCCCATAGGGAGCTCCACCGAAGGTCCCAGTGGCGCAGCCCGCATCCGTCACGCGCACCCATTTCGGCACACCCCTCACACGTTTCGTGGCCCCATGGGGAGCTCCACCGGAGGTCCCAGTGGCGCAGCCCGCATGCGTCACGCACACCCATTTCGGCACACCTCACACGTCTCGTGGCCCCATAGGGAGCTCCACCGAAGGTCCCAGTGGCGGTCACGCACACTGATTTCGGCACACCCCTCAGACTTTTCGTGGCCCCATAGGGAGCTCCACCGAAGGCCCCACCGCCCGCATGCGTCCGCCACAGCCATGTCGGCGCACGCCCCGCACGTTTCGTGGCCCCATAGGGAGCTCCACCGAATGCCACAATGTCGCCGACCGCATGCGTCCGCCTCGCCAATTTCGGCACACCCCTCACACGTTTCGTGGCCCCACAGGGAGCTCCACTGAATAGTTACGGTACTCACAATTGCGGTTCCCACAGTTGCAAATGGTTGGGTCCTTCGCCAGGCTAATTTCCCCTCCTGACTCATGGGGGCCGCGGGGGGGACCAAACGCAAAAGCGCACGCCTGTCCTCCAGGGACCCCTGGGCCCGCACCACAATTTGGCTACTCTGGCGAAGGCTCGCTCGTTACGCGTGGCCGACCCGTGGACTCCCAAGGACAAGACCTCCTGGACCTTCGATGCTCCCTCCTCCTCGAGCCTCGATTTCCAGGAGGCCTTGGTGACCCCCCCAAGTTCGGACAGGACGGGGAAGGGGGGGACGTGGAGCGAGTCAACTCACGCCCCGCGGCGGGGCCGAAACCCGCTGCAGTCCACATTACAGGCAGCAGACGTTGTACCTCCCCTTGCGAGGCAGGGATGCATCCATATCCCTGCCTGGGGAACCGACGTCCTGGGCCCCCCGCGGCAGTTGGATGTGGATACGTGTTGACCCCAGGGGGGGCCCGAATATATGAATATCCACCGCCTGCCAAGGTCCCCGAAGATCGATGCCCCGGGCGGTGGTAATGGACAAATCCCAGCGCCGGATCCCTGGCCCTACCACCACCCATGCCGTCCGAACCGATGAGTGGCGCCCCCCCTCGGCGCCGCCCCCCCTCGGCGCTGCCCCCGGCCTGGGGGGGGCGGCAGCGGAGAGAGCGTGTGAGAGATGGAGGCGGCCTGAAGGTCTGAACTGGTTGGGACCTCCCAAAAAAGAGGTCAGGGGGGGAGATGAATCTAAAGCCTCTCAGAATCGATCCCTGGACACCTCCTTGGGTCCACCTGTTGCAGTTTCTCACCCTGGACCCATCTTTCAAGGTCCGGGGCCGAAGACGGCCCCCGGAGGCAGAAACATGACAACATCCTCTCGGATTCACAACCTCGAGCCCCCTCCTCCTCCTCCTCCTCCTCCTCCTCCTCCTCCTCCTCCTCCTCCTCCTCCTCCTCGACTTGCCGGAACCAATGCTGGGCCACCTCGCACCCCCCGCCTGCTCCCAAGTGAGCGAGCTGGGGGTCAGGCGCTGCGGTGCTGCGCCGCGGGGAGGCGGCGCTGCGGGGGGCCCACCCAGCCAGACGTGTGCCCTGGCCCGATCACGGTCCCCTCCTGCGGGGCGCCGGCAGTCATCGGCGTGGTCGTCCTCTCTTCCCTCCTCCCCCCCCCCTCTCCACTACCCTTTCCCCCTCTCCTCCTCCCCTCCCCCTCGCCCTCTCCTCCCTCCTCCCCTCCCCCTCCCCTCCCCTGCTCCTCCCCTCCTCCCCTCCCCCCCTGCCTGCCTCCCCCACCTCCTCCCCTCCCCCCCCCCCTCCCCTCCCCCCTCCCCCTCCCTCTTCCATCCTCCCCCCTCCCGCTCTCCCTCAGCCTCGGCTGCCCACTTCTGGACCACAGTTGACAATATGTAGTAGTTCCCCAGTTCGTGGCAGGCACGGCGCTCCAAGAGGTGGTGACGGAGGGTGTCCTCACCCTCGTTGTACAGCTCACACACGCTGTCGACACAGACCCCAGGTCGTGGTCGTGGTCGCGGCCGCCGCCGCAGTCGTCGCCGATCGAGCCCGGCTCATGTCCAAAAAGCAGCTCTCGCTTGGCACTTCCTCAAGGTCTACGGCCCAGAGTTCCGAATTGCCAGACGGCTAGACAGGCGGAGGCTCTCGCTAGGGATTCCCCGTACAATGAACGATGAGTTTGAACAGCAAAAACGTAAAACACGCTTCACGACACGAGACGAGTAAAATAAATTCAGTGTTGCCTCGTTCGCGACGAGGCGCGTAAGCACCCCCGGACATTTGGAAAACTGCGACGCGGCAAGAGACAAAACGGAAGCATTTTGCCTGCAATGACGCCGCGGCGCAGCAGAATGCGGTGCGACGCCACCGCAATTTGCTGCGGGTCGACCTGTTCTTGGGCGATGCGCAATATGGGGGCAATGCATGGGGGGGGGGGGGGGGAAGCGTGCACCTTTCGTGCCCCTTTTGGGCCCCAGGGAGACCCTCTGGGGCACAAGAGGCGCACACTTCTCTCCCCCCCCAGTATCGTCCCCCCGGTTACGCGACGCTCGATCTTCGGAATTGGTTGACGCCTCTGGGGGCCAACGTGGTGAACAAACACACGACGCCACAGGCCTGGGTGCCCGTGGAGGCTCCGAGGTACCTGGGGGGGGGGTCCCGGTCTCGGATGGGGGGGGCTCGGGGCCTCCCAAAAGGATCGCAAGGCAGCTTTTTATCTAGCCTCTGGCAAGTTCCCTTGCGTGGAGGAGGGGGGGGGAAGGGCTGGCGAGGCCCTGAAGGAACTCTGGACTTCACGCAAGTCAGAAGTCACTTGCACCCACGCCGTTTCGGCCCAGCGCACTGTTTCCTAAGGCGGCGGGGGGGGGGGGCAACAAAAATACCAGTCAAGTGAACTTGCTTGAGCGATATTGAACAACGCGCTCGGCGTCTGGAAGGCATCACCCAGACCTGGGTTCGCCAGGTGACGGCTCGGGGTGGAACACCGCGGCCTGCCATGAAGGGGGCGAAAACTCCGAGGGGTCTGCGACTCGGAAAATCGAGTCGTCGGAGGTCTGGGGTATCGCCTATGGTCCCATGATGTCAACGATAAGCTTACAGCGCCAAAGTATACGGAAGAAGAATACAGAGAGGGCCCGCTCAGAACCAAGCAAGCATGTCAGGCTGGCAGACCCGAAGAGCCGCACACCACACTCATGGTGAATAGTTTTAACCCCTTCCTTCTCATTCAGGGAGGGGTTTACCCCTTCCCCCTGACCTGGACAGGGCGCCCTGCGAGGTGTCAGAGGGCACTGAGAGGGCTTCCAAGAGCCCAAGATGACCTCCAAGATGACCCAAGATACTCCAAGATCGCCTAAGGTGGTTTCCAACATGCTCCAAGAGACCCCAAAACCAATCCGAAACGGGTCCAAGTGGCCTCGGAGCAGCGCAACGAACCCCCAAAGGCCACATTAAAAAAGGGAATATATGATTTTAGCCCTCCCGCCCCTTCGCTTCTGATGGGTTCCCGAGGCCTCAAGAGATGCTCCAAGAAGGCCCAAGATGACCCCGAGACGGCCCCAAGATGACCCCGAAACGGCCCCAAGAGTGCCCAACAGCGCCCCAGGAGGGCCCCCGAAAGGCGACTTGAGGGGCTTCAGACGGGGGGCTCTGAGTAAGTACGCCCCCGCTTTGATCAATTCGCCGGCCCAACGGGCCAGAGGCGTGCTAAGATCTCCGGTAACTGGTTAACAATTCTCTAGTTCGCGCGCGCGGGGCGGCCCCTGGGGGTCCCCTGACGAAAAGTACCCCGGGCGACTCCCGGCTGATCCCTGGGCGACTCCACCAGAGCGCTCCATGAGCGCACCAACAGGGCTCCGAGACGTCCCCGAGAGCCCCAAGAAAGGCCAAGAGGCCCCCAAGAGGCCCCCAAGATGGTACACGAGGGGTCCGACATGCCACAAGATCGCTCCAAGACGCCCAAGATAGCCCCCAGACGCCCCAAGAGGCCTCCAAGAGCACTCCCAAGAGGGCCCCAGGAGGCAAAATTCATTGCTTTTCCTTAGGTTTTCGAAAGATTTTGGGGCTTCCACCTTTTCGGCTTCCCGACGCCCCAGGACGGCCCAAGAGGCCCCCAAGATCGCCCCAAGAGGGCCCAAGAGGCCCCCAAGAGGGCCCCAAGATGGCCCAAGAGGGCTCGAAGACGGCCCAAGAAGCCTCCCAGACGGTCCAAAAGGGCCCCAAGAACGCCCCCAAAGGGGCCCTAGAGAGGGAACACGAAACAACATTTCGAGCCCTCGGCCCTAAGAAGCCCCCACGAGGCCCCAAGAGGCCCCTAAGAGGCCCCAAGAGGCCCCCACGAGGCCCTCAGGAGGCCCCCGAGAGTCCCCCAAGCGGCCCCAGGAGGCCCCCCAAATGCCCCCCCGAGCACGCAAGCAAGTGCAAGCGATGCTACAATGTGCTCTCCTTTCGGCAGACTCCCAACGGGGCCCCTACAGACTTGCAACAAGCGTCAAGAACCTGCCCAAAAAGCACTGTCCAGGAGCGTTCACAAGTGCCGCGAAGAAGCCCTCCTTACGCCGGAAAGCCCAGAAAACCGGGTGGGGTGAGCTGTTCTTCTCACCACCGCGCCCTCTCACACAATGGCTTCCGCACGCCGCCCAGAGCGCGACGCTCGGCTCATGCCCCCAGAACGCCCCAGGAGCGCGCCAAAACGGCACCGGAACGCCCCCGAAACAATCCAAGCGGCCTCAAGTCGCCGAACAATCGTTCCAAATCGCCCAAGATGACCTCAAAATTGCCGTCGAGGCCGCCAAGAAGCCCCAAGAGAGCCTCAAGGGGCCCTCCAAGACGGCCGTTACAATCAAAAATCGTCCCATTCCCAAAGGAACATGTACACTTCCCGCATGAACGGCGTTTCGAGTTTCACAGCGCCTCAGACTACGCAAATAGCCCCCAACATCGCCCCGAGACAGCCCAACAATCCGCTAAAATCAGCCCGAGACGGCCCAAGATAACCCCAAGACGGCACAAGAGAGCACCAAGACCGCCCAAGAGGCGCCCAAAGGGGGATTCTGCCCTTAGGAGCTGGGGGTGCCGCGCCTGGCTTACGACGAGAGGCCCAGTGGCACCCCAAAAACCAGCCCCGACAACCCCCCCGACAACCCCCCCGACAACCCCCCCGACAACCCTCCCGGGCCCCCCCGGCGCCCCCCCGAGA
This sequence comes from Prorocentrum cordatum, assembly GCA_963575745.1. Taxonomy (NCBI): domain Eukaryota; class Dinophyceae; order Prorocentrales; family Prorocentraceae; genus Prorocentrum; species Prorocentrum cordatum. Next base: position 371,765 of record CAUYUJ010006469.1, read on the forward strand.
CCCCCCCCCGAGTCCCCCCCCCGCCCCCCCCCAGGCCCCCCTAGCCCCCCCCCCCCCCCCCCCCCCCACCCAGGCCCCCCCCCCCGCCCTCCCTCTAGGGCACCCCCGAACCACCCTGCCCCCCCCCCCCTGGCCTCCCCCTGACCCCTCCCCTGGGGCCCCCCCAAGACCACCCCGCTCCCCCAGTGGGCCCCCCCGGCACCCCGCATCACCCCAAACTCCCCCCAGACCCCCCGAGCTCTCCCGACGCCCCCCCCGGGGCCCTCCCGGCCCCTCGGCCCATCACTCCCGGACCACCCAGCAAGCTCGACCCCCGACCCCCGCCCCGCGAGCCCCGCCCCCGAGCCCGCCCACCCCCCCGGCAGCCTCCCAAGCACCATTGTCCGAGCCCCCCCGAGCACTGCCACCCCAGGCTCCCGCGACCCCCGCCGCCGCTCCCGCCCAGCCCCCCTCCATGGGCCCTCCCCCTCAACATGTCATCGCGTGTCCTCGGGCCCCCCCATGGCCCGCAGCCCCGCCTGTTCGCCGTCGTCGCCGCGGCCGCCGTCGCTGTCGTCGTCGTCGTCGCCGCCGCCACCGCCTCCGCGTCGCGTCCTTTTAAGGCCTCCTAGATGGGTCGGAATAGATGGGGTCGGAGGATCGCGCCGCATCGACAATGCATCGCCGATGCGTCGGCGGTGCATCGCCGACGTCGGCGACGCATCGGAGACGTCGGCGTGGAAAACCATCGGGCTCCGCGTCGAAACGCATCGTCGATGCACCGGCGACGCGGCGCGATCCTCCGGCCCCATGTACTCCGACCCCATCTAGGAGGCACACATTTTTCTAAGAGGCACACATTTTTACCTGTAGCGGCTGGCGCCCCATGCTCCATGCTGGGTGCCGGGCGGGCGTCGAGTTCGCGGCGCACCCGATGCCGCGATGCCACGGACAGCCCGGCGCCAGGCACGATTTCCGAATGGCCAATGGCGGCCACTGGCGTAAGTCAGCATCGACAGTCTCGTCCCCATCCCCAGTGGGCGACGCCCCGCGAAACGAGTTGAAACCCTACGAGAATCCGGACAAACGAATTGGAACCCACGAGAATCTTGACGGAGCGGGCACGTTTTCCCACGGCGATGGCTTCCCTGGTGGGAATGGGGATAGGTCTCCCGATGCTGAGCTGCATATACACCTAAATTATAGCACGTGCACAATTGCAGTGAGAAGTGAGAAGATGGGGCGTTCCGCAGTGGGTCCGACGAATGGAGGTGTCGGGGGGCGCAGGACAGGGGACCTGCAGGGGCCCCCTGGGGCCCCGATGGTGCCAAAAAAATGCGCGTTGCTTGTCCTGGGCTCATTCCGTCCCACTGCGGAGCGCCCGATACAAATGCGAACAAATCTCTGCAGCGTCGCCTCGACCCTCGCCCCCCCGTCCTTCTGTCCCTTTTGAGCCGGCGCCGACCGCCCCGACATTCAGGCCTACCACGGCATGCGCGCCGAACCCTAAAATGTTCCAAGAACCAAAACAATGTTTTCAGAACGTCACCACAACCAGTAAAAACAAAACAACCCCAGCAAATAGTGGTCAATGAGTACGTCGCGCAAATTATTTAAAAAAGGTTGCAATGTCATTATTTGGTGGGCCTATAGGCAAGCCGCGACATTTCGTCACTGTTTGATCCCTCGTATTCCCTCCACGGTGTGTCGGCGAGCCCCTGGGGACCCGCGTTGGTGCAGCTGCGCCGGGCGCCCGACCGCATGCGAACCATCCCCCTGCGGGCTACAGTCAACCCGCATAATGAGGACACGCGATGAAGACGCAAGGGCGCCTTGGAGGGCAACGTTCGAGCATCCGCTCAAACAAAGTTAGCATGCGAAAGTAGCCGTGGATGGGCCCAAGGGGCAAGGATGCAGCGGTGGCCCGGGGAAGCCGCCCATCCGTACTACGCGGGTTGCCTGCGCCTATCTGAGAGACTGGTTGGGGCTCAAATTCCGACAAATGTTTGCAGCAAAAAAACAAAAACAAACACCGGGGGCATCCGACACCCCAGCGTCGATTGGACCTGTCGTTTGGCCGCCCGAAATAGGCGCGGAAAGAATGGATACAATGCCCAACCGCAAACGATGTCCCAAACCAACAGCGGCCGCTGTTGGGCAGGCGGCCTCCTGTCTCAAATGGACACAGGCCGCGGCTGCGCGGACAACGAGTCCTGTTCGAAATGAACAGGAACTGCTGTTGGGCAGTGCACCCATTCTTTCCGTGCCCATTTCGTTCGTGCAGATGTCGGGGTAGGGTTCGCAAACGGTCGCAAAAAGCCGGCGGGACAGGGCCCGGCTAGGGCCAGAGGCCCACGGTCTACGCGCACTTGGCCCGCGAGGCGCGCGAGGGGGCGGCGCCAGAGGACTTCCTCTTGCGCCCTTTGGCGCCGTCCCCCTGCGCGCCGCCGGCCTCGTCGCCTTCGGCGGACGCGGCCTCCACGAGCGCCGCCAATTCCCCCTCGAGGCCGTCGTCCGCCTTCGGGAGGGGGCCGCCTCTTCCTCGTCCTCTTCCCGTTCTGGTCCTCGTTATCCGCCGTTGCCTCCTCATTTTCCTGCTCGTCACTCCCCCCCCCGCCTTCCCCCTTTTCCTCTCCCTTGTCCTGCACCTTCCCCTCATCATCCTCATCCTCATCGTCTTATCCTCATCATCCTCCCTCCTTCTCCTCCTCCTCCTCCTCCTCCTCCTCCTCCTCCTCCTGCTCCTCTTCCTCCTCCTCCTCCTTCTCCTCCTCCTCCTCCTCCTCTTCCTCTCATCCTCCTCCTCCTCCTCCTCCTCCTCCTCCTCATCCTCATCCTCATCCTCCTCCTCCTCTTCATTATCCTCCTCCTCCTCCTCCTCCTCCTCTTCCTCCTCATCCTCCTCCTCATGCAACCCCAATGGGGGGTCGCGCGCAACCGCCACCCTGGCTCAGGGCCGCCGCGGGGGGGGGGGCACGACAGGGGGGGATAGTCAAGGGCAGGGTCGATAATCAGCTCACGTAGCTGTTTTTTATCAGGGAGGCGCCCGTGCATCGAAGCATGGGCCTGGCTGTGGGGCCGAAACCAGCTGCGTGCACCAGATTTCGTAACGCCCCCTTTCCCTATCCCCCCCCTCGTTCGGCCCGATCATCATTATCCTCTGTTTCCTCCTCCCCCCCCGCGCCTCACAAATGGCCTGGGCGGCCGCGATGATGCCGACGTGCGGCGCGGTCAGCGGCCCCATGGTCTCCAGGCCAATGGAGACCTTCGAACGATTAGAAGCAGGAGGAGGAGGTGGATGGGGGAGCAGCAGGAGGAGGAGCACGAGGAGGAAAGGGGGAGGAGGAGATGGTGGAGGGCTCGGCGCCGCTGCGATGGCGAGAGGGAGATGGGCGGCTGGGCGGCGTCTACCACACGGGGGAAGAGATGGAGGAGGAGGAGGAGGAGAGAAAGGAGGAAGAGGAGGAGGAGGAGTAGGAGGAGGAGGAGGAAAGATAACAGAGGATGACGATGAGGAGGAGGGAGACGACGACGGCAAGTAACAAAACGAGGAAGAGGAGGCAGCGGGAGAGGTGACAGGAATACCCAGAAAATGGTGGATGATAGCGAAGATAAAAAAAAAGGTGGGCCATCCGATGTAATGCGGAATAACGAAGCCCGGGGACCTTCCGCACGTGATCCACAAGGCTGGAGCCCGCCGCCGGAGGACGGCACAGAGAGGACGCGATGCTCAAACTCGCGGCCATCCTCCCTGCGCGACCGAAGACGGAGTCGCGCTGGTACTGCGCGTCGATGATCGGGTCGGACGAAAAGGGGGATAGGGAAAGGGGATTCGCTACAATCGGATTTGGTTGGACAGGGCGCGCGAGAGGACACCAGACCCTTCCGAGGGCCACATTGCCACAGGAATGCAAGGAGGCATGGGTCGCGAGACACAGGACTCAAGGGTACCCTTGATTTGGCAGGGTCGACCTACTCATCCGGGCCGACTGTACGCCCATTTGCCATCCCCGCGATTCGTCCGGCCCGAGAGGAGCTCGTCTCCGTGCAGCTCGGCGAACCTCGGAGGCCCCCCCAAACCAGCCCAGACACCGACAGGACACCGACAGGACACCGACAGGACACCGCGGAGGGAAGCCCCGGCGGGGCACGCCAGGCCACAACAACTCATTAAAGCGGCGGTGGTCTGCAATGGCCCGGCCTATCCGGAGCGGCATCATTCCTTTAGCCCGCCCGCGCATCTTCGCCTCGGCCGCGCGCGCGACACGACCCGAAACCGAAACAAATTTCCTGGTCGGGGATATCTCCGTTCACTTCGATCTCACCCCCCAACCTCCGGTCATCATCTCCTCCTGCTTCTCTTCCTGCCCCGTCGCAGCCCCCCTCTTCTCGCCCGGCCCCCTGCTGCGGGGGAGGGGTGGGGTTCTTGCCCCGCCACTTGGGCGAAGAGGCCGCCATGACGCCCACGAACCAGCGCCACGACCTGTACAAGGCCTCCGCCGCCCCTGGCTGGCCGCCGCCGATGCCCTGGACGGAGTTCGCCTTTCGCGGGGCGGGGACGAACAGAAAAATGCCAGAATCGCCGACGATGGGGAGGGCGAGGAAAAGACAGGGGAGGGGCGCGACGAAAGGGCGGAGGGGGGAGGGAGACGAAGAGGGGCAAAAGAGAAGAGGAAAAGCAGGCGCAGGGCCGGGTGGGCGGGCGGAAGAGAGAAGGGACGATGAGACTGGCATGGGAGGAGAAAGGAAGAAGAGGAGAAATATGAGGAGGCGGATGAGCATGGGGAGGGGGGATAAGGGGAGGAGGGAATTACGAGTATGCGTGTTGATGTTGATGACGATAATGTTGATGATGATGATGATGATGATGATGATGATGATGATGATGATGATGATGATGATGATGATGATGATGATGACGTAAGTGCTGTTGGTGTTGCTGATGTTGCTGTGCTGTGTTTACTGTTGTTGCTGTGTTTGCTGTGTTTGCTGATGGTGGGATTGTTGTTGATGTTGTTGGTCTTGGTCTTGGTGTTGGTGTTGGTGTTGGTGTTGGTGCTGCTGTCGTTTTTTGATGTGTTGATGTCGTTGGCGCCGGTGTTGGTGTTGTTGTCGTTGTTCTTGTTATTGGTGTTGTGGTGGTGGCTGTTATTGTTGTGGTTCATATTGTTTTAGTTGGTGTTGTGTTGTTGTGGGAATTGTTGCTGTTGTGGCTGTGGTTGTTGATGTCGTCGCCCCGACGGCCGGGTCGCGTCGCGAGTGGGCGGGGGAGGCGCGGGCGGGTCACGGCGCGGGTCGGTCGCGGGCGGCTTCGCGGATGGGTCGCGACGAGAGTGAGTCGCTCGGCCCCTTCTGTGTTCGGTCGGAAGTGAATCGGTCGGCCCCCTCTGCTTTCGGTCGGAAAAGGAGCCCCATCGGCCCCCTCCGACCGAGAACGGAACCGAACGGGCAAATTCTACCGAGCGCGGGAGGGACCGAACGACTCCTCTCTGACCGAAAGCCGAGGAGACCAAACGACTCAACTTTGAGGAGGGGGCCTCTTCTGACAGCCGGGCACACGGTGCATCAAAATCCCCCAGGCCCCCCCTCCCCTCTCCCCGTTTGAGCACCTTCGGAAACGGGCAGCTGCCGGGGCCGATGGGTCGCGGGCGGGCCGCGACTCTCTGTCTGTCTCTTTTTTTTCTCTCTCTCTCTATATTTCTCTCTCTCTCTCTCTTTCTCTCTCCTCTCTCTCTCTATATATATATATGTTATATGTCACTATCTCTCTCTCTACCGTTCTCTCCCTCTGTGTCTCCCTCTGTTTCTCTCTCTCTCTCTCTATCTCTCTTTGTTTCTATCTCTCTCTCTCTGTCTCTTTCTCTCTCTCTCTCTCTCTCTCTCTCTCTCTTTCTCTCTTGTTTTCTCTACCTCTCTGTCTCTCTCTCTCTCTGTCTCTCTCTCTCTATCTCTCTCTCTCTCTCTCTCTCTCTCTCTCTCTCTCTCTGTATCTATATATGTGTAATTCTCGTTCCCCCCATCCCTCGCGCCGATGCAACGAGCTGCTTGACGCCGTCGAGGGACAGGGTCGCCGACTGGCTCTCGAAGGTCGCCTCGATGCCCTCGGCCGACAGCAGATCCAACAAGTCGGAAAACAGCTTCCTCCCCTCCGCGATGGCCCCGATGAGGTCCTCCTGGTGGCGGCGACACCTCTGCTCGAAGGCGGCGCGCGCCCTCTCGCACGCGACCACGAGCTGCGGCACGGCCGACTCCGACTCGCAGCCTCTCATGATCGCGACGCGATCGTCGGCGATGCTCAAGTTATGCTGGGCGTCCGTCAACTTCAGGGCCTGTCTCCGGAGGGCCTCGAAGTTGAGGTCGATCGCATCCTTCGGCAGGCCCACTGCCCGAGTGGCCCGCTGCATGTCGATCGGGCTCATCGGCGTGTCGGGGAGCTCCTGCTCGGTGAAGCATTCGCTGTTCAGCTCGGCAACGGAGGCCACCAGCGCAGGGCCGATCAAGCCCATCCCGACGACGTAGTAGACGGTGCCGCAAGGGGCGACGGCGTCGTCGAACTTGGCCCCGAAGCGAACTAAAGTCTTATGAAATTCGAACAATGGGTCCGTCCGGTCCATGAAGCTGTTGCAGTTGTCCATCCACTCCGCGAGCACAGTCTCGGTGTGCCAGTCCTTGTGACGCTGTCCACACGCAGCCCATAGCGTCGAGAATATGCTCTCTCTGCCCGCCTGGTCTGCGTTCGCGAACTTCTGCAGGATCGTCAATTCGCTCTGGCAGTAACCGCACGCGTCCCGAACGACCGCCTGCACGGCATCCACGAGGAATCTACGAGTGTAGGTCGCCAGGTTCTCCAATCGCTGCTTGTGGTGATCGACCAGGAACTTCAAGCCAAAACCGTACTCCTTTGTGTCGTAGGGGAAGTCAGCGTCGAGGGCGTCAACCATCGCATGCACCATGTGGATGAGCCTGCGAACGGGCGGGGGGTCAAAGGACAACTCGCTGGCCGGCGCGAGGAGCAGCTTCAACCCATCCCGGACGGTCTGCGCAATGCCGGAGATGTCGGAGATGACGTTGACGGCGCCGGCTTCGCCATCCTCGAACTGCGTCAAGAAACTGACGTGCTTGACCGAACTCGCCAACATCAGCTTCTCCAGTAGGCTATCCAACGCGGGATCGCTGCCCCGCTCGACGTCGTCGACGTTCGACAAGGTCTTGCAGAGTACAGTCACCATCTGGGCGAACACCTTCCCAATCTTAGCATGGGCAGAGTCGCGGCTGAAGGTCAATGCCTCGACGAACGCATCGCGGATCGCTGTCAACTGCGTCTGGTGCGCCTTCTTGAAATGATCCGACGTGCTCTGCAAGAGATCCGCGTAGTCGACAACGCCGCCGTGAATGACGCCCAAGAACTCGTCTGGGAAAAGCGGGGGGCCATTGTCATCCACCTCGGTGGCCTCCATCGCAATGCGCTCACTGAGAGGAGTGGCATGAACTAGTGCGTTCGTCAAGCTGGATAGCTTGTCCTTGAACTGGTCATCGTGCCTGATGGCTGCAGCAACTGCGGATACTTCTGCGCGCAGCAACACCCCCGTGGGCAGCAACTTCAAAGCCTTCTGAAACCTGGAAGCCGTGACGCCCTCCATAATGTCATGCAAATTCTTCTCGGTCTGATCGACGTTGGTCATGGGGTCGCGGACGCACACGATGTCGTAGAACATGTTGATGTCATCCTTCCAGGAGATCATCTTGCCATTGATGCTGGCGTCACCCCCGGCGATTGATACCGCTGGCTCCCTGAACAGCTTGATGGATTCGGTCACCTTCTCAACGTTATTCTTCATGCTCATCATCATCGTCAAGTAGTTCATGGTGGCAGACGTGACCACCTCGTGCTTTGCGTCGTCGTCGACATAATCTACCACAGCCTTGCCAATGCCGCCGTCGTCCCCTCCTCGGCCAGGCAGGAAACCATACGCGAACGTGGCGAACGTAGCTGGCTCTTCCTTCGAGGCCAACTCCAGCGCGCGCTCCCAAATCTTCATCGCGACGAGCATCCGGCCGCTCTGGTTGAAGGGCCCCGCGAGCGCCTCGGACAGCACATCCATCAAACTCGAAATTCCGCCCTTGAAGTCCTCGACCTTCTTCGCCAGCCTGCTAGGGAGCGGGCAAGAATCATAATTCAACCGCAGGCCAAGAAACGCCCAGCTTGCTTCCAGGGTGCCCTGGTCTTCTTGGGTTTCGATGGATTTCCCATGGGAAGCGCGGCGTTCACACGACCACAAAAGGGCGTCCTGGGGTCTCGCGGCTGGGTTTATCGTGTGAGGTTTTCCGTGATCGAGCCCCGCTGTACTCCTGTCAAAACGTCATCCACATCGCCCCCATCGTCGCATCGATCCTCCCCATCCTCCTCCGCCCGTCGCTCCCAATCGCGCGCCAGCATGCTCCTCATCCCCCTGCCTCCCCCACCTCCTGCCCGCCCTCCCCCCTCCGCGGACGTCGCAGGATGAAGGGGGGGTGTCGTGTTCGGAACTTTCGAACTCGACCGCAACCCTGTCTTGACGGCCAACCACGCGCTGACTTTCGTCTCCATGTCGTTGAGGTCGTGCAAGATCTCCGCCCCGGTCCGGAACTCTGTCTGCTGCTGGTCGCCCGCGATCATGTCCTTGCGGTAGAGCTCCATGAGGGCGTCAGTCTGACGGCCCTTCACATCCTTGAGGAGCTTGGCCAGCGACTGGATCGTCACGCTGTCTATCTTCGACTGGACGAGGTTGAGCGTCTGCTTGCCCTTAAAGAGAACCTGCTCGGACTCGTTGTACTCAATCTGTCGTCTGGCCTCTGGGTCTTTGGCTTTGTGAGTTTTCGGCTGCGGCTTGGGCCTATTCGGGTCGGGGGCGGCCTTCACTTTCTCCTGCTGGAACGGGTTCGTCCAGAGGTCGTCCAAGATGTCGCCGGCCTGCTGCTTGTGCTTGCACTTGATGTTGACCACGTCGGCACTGCTGCCCTCCTCGTTGTCCCGCAAGCTCGCCGCGACCCCCACGCGCTTCAACAGGGCGGCAAACGTGTCCTTGCACTGCTGGGAACCGCGAACTGCGCGATCTGAATCTTCCTGCACGACTGTCATCACGTGGCTCAAGCTGGACTTGGAAGTGACCTCGTACGTCCCTGGCGGGTTCCCGTGCTTCGGGTCTCTGATGACTCCTTTCACCTTCTCCCCATTGTGGATGATCGTCGTCATGTCGGCAGCTGTCGGCTTCCTATTGAGCGCCCTCGTCACTGCGTCGCTGAAGGATGGGAGCGGCCACAAGATGCCAACCATCAGCTTGGACTCCATCGAGGCCGTCTGCTGGGACATAACTTTCGTGAGGCAATCGTCGGGCAGCTCCTGCACGGTCTTGACGCATGCCGTGGTGGGGTCGTTGTACCTGTCCTCCCATACGTACGTGATGAAATTGAAGCGCTCGCGCTCCACGGGGTCCTTGCACCGCTGGATCATCTGCGCCTCCTTCACGCCTGCGGGGGGGGGCTGGGGGGCGGTCGCTTCCACGGAGGGGCTCGGCCGATGGGGACGGGGTAGCAACGTTGATTCGGCGATGCGCCACCAATGGATCGGCGATAAACACCCGACACATCGGCGATGGGCACTCGCAGCGAGGCGGGGCGGGACGCGACGCCCCAGGGATGGGGTGTCGGCTTCGGTTTGACTCCTAGACGTCCGCGGACGATAACAGTCACAGTTGCGAAGGAGCGTATCGATAGGAAAACTCTTTCTCTGGAGTGCCTGCTCTCGGGATACCTGCGGCATCGAACATGTGTTTCGCGATGCCCCGAATGAACTGACGTCCGCGAGCCGACAACTCCGAAGTTGCGTTGATCCTCCTATCATAACCGTTCACAAGCCCGAAGGACCATAGTCAGAAGCAAGGTAGTATCAGGAACAGGTTACCCCAGTGCGACCATACCTAGAAGTTGGAGCCCCTAGGAAAGCAACATTCGTTGCTATGCTATGCTATGGTATGCTATGATATGCTATGATATACAGTGCTATGCTGCGCTCTACAATGCTATGGTATGATATGATGTGACTTGATATGATATGTTATGTTATGCTATGTCATGCTAAGCTATGGTATGTCATGATGCGATGTGTTGTGCTAAGCTAGGATATGCTATGATATGCGAAACTGCGCTATGATATGCTATGATATGATATGATATGATATGCTATGCTGCGCTGTGCTATGCTGTGACGTGCTGTGCTGCGACATGCTATGATATGCTATGTTATGCGCTGATGCGCTATGCTATGATATGATATGATATGTTGTGCTGCGCTATGCTGTGCTACGCTATGCCATGCTATGATGTGCTCTGCTATGCTAAAGCTCAGCGAAGCTAACTGAAGTTAAAGTATGGTAAGAAAAAACATGATCCAAGATGCAACTAAGGCAAGCTGATATGTAGTAAGCTAAGCTAAGATGAGAAAGCAACGCTACACTCAGGGGGCGTAGCTGGGGGAACCGCGAGGCGGATGCTGGGGGAACCGCCTGGGGCGGTTTGCACTGCCCGGCTCGTTGAGATCACGGAGTAAGAATCCTTCTGGGCAGAGCCTAGGTAGGGAATATAGGCAAAGGAAGACAACTCCAACCGAGACGATGTTTCGATATGGCAACTGCTATCATCTGCGCACGTCCCAGGCCAAACCGATGCCAACATTTGACTGGCGGAGGAATGGGGGGGGAGGATCTGAAAGGGGGAAGGGCAGGGGAGGGAGAGGGGATGAGAGGGGACATGACACCGTCAATCGACGCGACCCCGGGCCCCGCCTTTGTATGCCCAGTTCAGCGAGTTCCGGCACGGAATGCAAATATTGGAGCCTGCGCGGCTGACCTCTAGGAATGGACACGGGCGCCCTTTCAAAGGGTTCGGCGTAGTCTGCCAACAACGGGCACACAGCTCGCACTGTCCCGCGCGTGGCAGAGGGAACTTGTCCGTAGGGCACGGCGCCGGCAACTGCTGCCGCTGGGCGAGGACGTGGGCGATCCTCTCCCGGAGCTGCGCGATGGGGACCTCGCGGGGGCGGATGCGCATCGCGCACAACAACATCGAAACAACGACGCGATCTGACCCGACTACTATCATGACATGGAATGCCATGGCGGCCCTCGGTCGCCATTAAGTTCAGATCCAGGTCTGCGGAGCGGCCCGAAACCTCAAGCACAGTGCGGGCCCCAAATTGTCATCGATTAGTTGCGCAGGTCAGACCTCGTAGTTGTTTCGATATTGTATTATCGGGTCGGGCGAAAGGGGTGGATAGCAAAAGGGGGTTCGAAAATCAGGTCACACAGCCGATTTTCCCAGCGCCGCCCGGCGCCGGAGGCGGCTATGCATCGAGAAATGGGCCTCTCGGCGAGGCCGAAACCAGCCGCATGCAGCAAATTTCGCCCCCCCCCTCTGTTCCCAATCCCCCCCTTTCGCCCAGCTCGATTTTACATGGCGCGCGCCCAGACAACCTTGCCGCTTGGCCTGGGCGCGCCTCTCGGCGGGTTCAAGAGCGAGACCTCCGTGCCAGCCTCGCTCATGGCATCCTCCCCCTCGGTCACCTTGGCGCCTTCGTCGACCTCGACCTTGACGCGCTTCGCCTTGCCCATCTTCACCATGGCCCAACAGCGAGGTGCCGCTCCCCCAAAAAAAGGAGAAAGTGCGGGGCAACTGCCGCGGGGTCTCGCTCACAAATTGCTGCGTGTGTTCCCCAATCGGTGCTTGCACTGAAGGTGTCATTGCGGAGATTGGAATATTTGGCGAAGCTTTCTGGCCGATTTTGGTGCGCGGCTGGGTTCCCGGGCTCATGGTTCTGAGTTCCCCGGTTCCTGGTTGTTGGTTCCAGGCAGGCAGATTTCGATGGGTGGCGGGGTTCACGGGTTTCCTATTTCGGGCTCTTGGGTTCCCAGGCGATCTCATTATCGATCTCACTATCGATCTCACGATCGAACTCACGATCGAAGTCACATTCGATCTGACGATCGATATCACTAACCGTTTGATTAGTGATCTCACTGTCGAAATCACTCAATCGACCTCCCTATCGATCTGAATACCGATCCCACTACGTTATCGATATCATTACCAGTCTTACTCAATCGATCACACGATCGCTCTCGTTATCGATCTCACTGTCGATATCACGGTCGGTGGCGCGATCGATATCATACGATCGATATCACAATCGGCGACGCCATCGGTGTCACTATCGAGCTCACGATAGATTATTTTATCGCTCTCACATCGATCTCATGGTCGGCCTATCATCACACGATCGATATCCACATCGATCTAATGGGTGGTGGGTGGTGGGTGGGTGATTGGTGGGTGGTGGGTGAGTGGTGGGTGGGTGGTGGGTGGGTGGTGGGTGATGGCTAGATAGTGGGCGGATGGCGGGTGGGTGGTGGATGGCCGGTGGGCGGGAAGGTGGGTGGTGAGTGGGCAGTGGGTGGGTGGTGGGTGGTGGGCGGGCGGTTGGTGAGGCTTTAGTGATGTTCGCGAGCCCGGGACCTCAGGATGCTTTAGGGGTCGATCTTTCATACTGTTTCAGGAGATGGGTTTTGGGGATGTTTTAGACATGGAGCCCGGGCTTTATGATGTTTTAAGAACCATTTTACGGGCTGGGCTTTCGGGATGTTTGAGTGGCCACGCTTGAGGGATGGTTTAGTGGACTGGCTTTAAGGATGTGTTGGGGGCCGGGCTGTAGGGATGTTTTAGGGGCCGGGCTGTAGGGATGGTGTCGGGGTTGGGGGGGTCGGTGGTGGGTGGGTGGTGGGTGGGTGGTGGGTGGTGGGTGGTGGGTGGGTGGCGGGTGGGTGGTGGGTGGTGGGTGGGTGGTGGGTGAGTGGTTGGCGGGTGGGTGGTGGGTGGTGGGTGGGTGATGGTGGGTGGCGCTGGCAATATCAGAACGGCGTGTCAATCGTATGTTATATGTTTTGGTGAGTTCGCTAAGACCCGGAAGAGGAATACGATGAGGTCGTCAAGGGGGGCACCCGAGGGGGGCGGCCGTCAAGACGATCACATAGCACATGGGCCGGGGAAGTGGGTCAAAATTCCAGGGAGGCGGGTGGAATGTCGACCCCTTTCTTCTGGGCCAGCCGCTCGTCCCTCTTTCTACCATTGCTCCCTCCTTCCACTATCATTCTTCTCTTGGGGCGGCCCCCAAGACGACGACGACAACGACGACGACGGGAGAAGGATGGTTGATCGAGGCATCTGCGGTAAACGTCGGAGATCCACTAATTGGGTTTCGCCGGAGTAATGCTTGGTGTGTCCGCTTGCGGGGGGGACGTGCGATCTCGTCGCGGCAGCGCAGAGTTTCCCCTGAAATGAGTTACGTCCATGGCCCGCCGCTGAAACAAAACAGAACAAAACATATGCGGCATTTTGTAACGCCGAACATAAAACGCGATGCAAGCGAATAGCAAAAAACACAACGCGGGGTGGCCAGGTATCGCGACCATATACCGCAGACCACGATCAGAAACCACTGGACACCACGACCAAGGACCCCTAGTCACGACCAAAAGGGATCCGCAACCTGCCACTGGTCACGACCGAAGCCGCTGGAGATCACGGCTGGGGGCCGCGGGCCACGCCTACAGACAACGACCGAAGTCCACAAGGTACGGAGCGCGGGTCGCAACCGCCTCCCCGGGTTTAGAAGTTCAGCGGATGAAAAAGGTACCGATACCTCTACTATGTCCATGGTGTTCCACTTTCTTTGGCCTTTGGAGAGGCCCTCAACGCCACCGCTGGGTTCGCCTCGAAGTCCTGGTCTGAACGCGCCCCCAGAGGGATCTGGAATGTAAAGGTATGTGTGCCTGTCGGTCCCCCCTGACTTCTCATCGTGGACCCTTACACACGCAAGCATCCTATGGCATACTTCCTGGGTGGAGAGCGAGCGAATGAGCGACGTCTGGGCGGTCGGGGTTACCCTGTGGGAGAGTTGCCAGATCTACTAGCGGGTGCCAGGTGCTGATGGCGACGACGGGCACTTGAAGAGCGCGCACTACGGCTCAGTCGGCCTGGGCGAGGCCCGCGCTGGGGTCAGGGAGCTGGGGCGAGGAGGAGGAGGAGGAGGAGGAAAAGGGGGAGGAGGAGGAGGAGGAGGACGAGGAGGGGGAGGAGGAGGAGGAGTTAGTGCAGCGTCCAAGATGGCCCAAGATGGCTCCACCGACGACGACGCACATCCCTTCCCCCTCGATCATTGCGCGCTAGGGGGCGGGAGGGCCCGCGCGGACCGCGGGAAATGTTAAGACGGCCCAAGAGGCCAAGGGCTATGTTCGATCGGGTCGAACATCCGTTTTTGCCCACCAGGGCTATGTTCGATCAGGTCGAACACCCGATTGTGCCCACCAGGGCTATGCTCGATCGGGTCGAACGCCCGCGATCGGGTCGAACATCCGATTGTGGGCCCAGGGGCTGTGTTCGATCGGATCGAACGTCCGGTTTTGGGCCCGGGGGCTATGTTCGATCTGATCGAACATCCGATTTTGGGCCCCAGGGCTATGTTCGATATGATCGAACATCAGTTTTTTGGCCCGGGGGCTATGTTCGATCGGATCGAACATCCGATATTGGGTCCCAGGGCTATGTTCGATCGGGCATCAGGGAACCCGAAATTACATGGCCCAATACCGATAACTTACGATCGCGTCAAGATAGCTCCAAGATGGCCCACTACGCCTCAAGGGGGCGCACAAGCGGCTTCCAAGACGGCCCCAAAAGCGCCCAAGAACGCTCCAATACCACCCCACGAGCGCACCCACAGGGGAGCTTTTGCACTTTAGAAGGGCAGTGCATATGAACCCCTCCCCCTTTTTTGACCGATATCCTCCAGTATGGCCCCAAGAGGCGCCCAGGAGGGTCCAGTATGGCCTCGATAGGCTGCCCCAGAGCATCCAACATGCCCTAAGATACCCCCGCGACCGCCAAGATGCCCCCACGACGCTCCAACATGCCTCCAATAACCTCCCAGATGAAATCCCAAGAGACTGACAGGAGCCTCTGGCCCTTCTGACCAGCCCACTGACCCAGGAAGTTGTCGCGCTGAGCTGGGCCCTTTGGGCCCGGGAAGTTGCCGCACTCAGCTGGGCCGTCGATCGGTCCAGGATCGATGTGGGATTCCAAACATATAGAGCGCATTGGCATTCAGCACATATGCGATGAGAGGCTCTGATTGGAAAGGTAGACTACGCGAGTCGCCCCGCGCCTCGGAATAAGAGGGGGGAAAAGGAGGAAGCGGAGGATGGGCGGAAGAACGGGGGGGAGGGGATGTGCAATGTGAGCGACGAAAATAAACGGGTCTTACGCGAGACGGCGTAGCGATCTCACGCGGTGGCTTACGCGGGCAGCCGGCGCGGCACGCCGCGTTGAAGACGAGTGCGCTTCCGCGCGACATTACTTTACGCAGGGCAATTTACGCGCCACTGGCGGCGCAGTTGGAGCCGTTGTTTTCGTCGCCCACGCGGTGTTTCCCTCGCGGGTCTGGCGACGCGGCTCTCGCCAGAGGCCGCCCCGGCGTGTCCACGCACGCGGGCGACAAGAGACCGCAGCGTCAGGTCGGCTGCGGCGGCCACGATGGCCTATTCCATTATTCCTACTAGGGCACTCCCTGGCCTGTAACACCTCTGATGCCCTTGCATGGGTCAGCGTCTGAATGCTCAACTTTGTCTGTTAATAATTCGCCAGATCAGGGCGACAATCGTGATGCCTATCCACCGCCGATGGCCAAATCCAACCTGGGTCCGCGAAGCGGCTAATGCGCCCCTTGGTTGGACCAATGAGGCGCGCCGATCCCGATCCGAGACCCAGGAAGGACATGCACACTGGTGGTGGATATGCATGCATGGATATCGCCAACCGACATAGCACCATATATTATCCCCGGATGTACCGGCCTGGGTGGAGCGCCCATCTGACAACCTGGTGGAAGACATCATGGCTTAGGGGCGCTCATGATTTCATCCAGGAAGTCGCACGCTGCGGCGCGATCGGCGTCGGAAGCGGCAGGAGCACTCATGGCCTTGGCCACCGCGTCTTTGCGCTTGACCTGCTTGCACTCGGCCCAAGCGCGGGCCATGATCACAAAATGGCACAGCAACGCAGCGCCGCAACAGCCAGCATGAAAGGCATTGCCGGCCAAGTCGCACAACAAGCTTTGGCTCACGCCACTCAAGCGGTCGCGCATGCCCGCGAAGCCGAGCCCCTGCATGGCCAGGAGCTCTTCTCCGTGGGCCAACCGGCACCGGGTCGTGATCCAAGGCCTCGACTTCCCTGACCGATGGCAGGAAGCGGGGTCTGCCCTTGATCGAGAAGCCCCGAGCGCCGACATTGAAGCAAACGCCTACTTCGACGGTGGAGTACAGCCATCGCGCTACCAGAAGGAACGCATAATAAGGAACGAAGGGGCTCGCATGGCAACAGCGGGCCTGGGCCACAAGCAGGCCCCGCGACATGCATCCAACAAACGGATCGAAAACCAAAGCCCCGTCCGAGCCCAAAGCAGTCCGTATTTAAGCGTCTTGGCTGCATATGGCTTCTCTCAAAAAGGCGGGCACGTGAATTGGTGGTGCGACGGCGACGGAAAGCAATCTAGAGGCGGGGGGGGGGTCGCAGACTCGATAGACGAGCAAACAGCGCGCGCCCACACCCGAAGAACTGGCTACGGGGGCGGCCTGTCGGACCCGTGGTGGGGGGGGGGGCAGTCAAACGGGGGCCATGTATCCGACGTCGCGCGCCCGCGGCACCGTCGGCGCCCCCTATGGGCATGGGCATGCGTTGTTCGCTCGTCAGTTGATGACCGGACGTCCTGTGACGCAGAACATGTTGTCGTCTGAGCGGCTGGACGTGTCCAAGCCGCCGCGACCACCGCTCTGGGACGTGTCGATGAGGCGGAAGGTCGCGCCCGGGACCTCCACGCCGCTCATGCACAGCAGGTCCAGGCTGCGGTCGGACAGCTCGTTGATCCCTGGGTACTCCTCTTTCGCTGCCGCCGTGAATGGACCTGTCGTTCAGGGCGACGAGGAAGAGAAGGCGGACAGTGACGATAAGTAGGAGGAGGAAGAGGAGGAGGAGGAGGAGGGGGAGGAGGAGGAGGAGGAGGAGGAGGAGGAGGAGGAGGAGGAGGAGGAGGAGGAGGAGGAGGAGGAGGAGGAGGAGGAGGAGGAGGAGGAGGGGAGGAGGAGGAGGAGGAGGGCTGGTAGGAGGAGGAAGATGCGGAGGAGGAGGAGGAGGAGGAGGAGGAGCAAGAGGAGGAGCAAGAAGAGGAAGAGGAGGAGGAGGAGGAGGAGGAGGTAAAGGAGGAGGACGAGGAGGAGGAATGGTAGGAGGAGGAAGACAAGGAGGAGGAGGGGGAGGAGGAGGATGAGGGAGAAGCGCCATGGCAAAGAAGTCCATCGATGGACTTTCTAGGGTCAAGAAGTCTACAAGTGGACCGTATTCAGACCAATAAGTCCACGAGTGGATGTCATTGGACAAAGGGGTGAAAGCCGAGATGGGGATGGGGATCGGTTGAACGATATTGAAAACACGTCAGTCGTCCAACTTTGCGAATCGGGGCCCGCAGCGCGCACGCGCACTCGCGCCCTCGCGCCGTCGCCCAGGGGAATAACGCTTCCACAACTTGGGCCGCGATGCGCGAAGCACGATTCAGGAGGAGGAGGAGGAGGAGGAGGAGGAGGAGGAGGCGGAGGAGGAGGAGGAGGAGGAAAGGGGGGGGGAGGAGGAGGACGAGGAGGAGGGCGACGAGGAGGAGGACGAGGAGGAGGAGGGGGAGGAGGAGGAGGGGGAGGAGGAGGAGGAGGAGGAGGAGGAGGAGGAGGAGAGGAGGAGAAGGAGGAGGAGGAGAGGAGGAGGAGGAGGAGGAGGAGGAGGAGGAGGAGGGGGCGGGGGCGGAGGCAGAGGTGGAAGAGGACGAGGGCCATGGGCACCGCCCCTCGCCAAATGCGGCGGGCATTCGGTCATGGGAGAGCCGTCCGGGAAGTATGGGGGATCATGGGATCCGAGCTCGTCTGGTCGCGCCAGAAAGGAAGAGCGAGGGGGGCGATGGCGGGGGGATCTAGGAGGAGGAGGAGGAGGAAAAGGAGGGGCAGGAGGAGGAGGAGGAGGAGGAGGAGGAGGAGGCGGGGGAGGAGGAGGAGGTACAAGAGGAGGAGGCGGAGACGGAGAAGGGGGAGGAGGAGGAGGAGGAGGAGGAGGAGGAGGAGGAGGAGGAGAGGGCCCAGAGAGGCCCCGCGATATTTGAAGATGAAAGGGGGTGGACTTGGCTTCCACCACGACTGGCCCTTCTGCGACGTGAGCTTGAGGTGCTTCGCGGCCCAGTCCGTCGAGTCCCTACCCGCCTTGTTCTTGCCCTTGCCGCCGACCTGCGCGTCCGCCGATGATGCTGCCTGGGGGCGGATGTTACATTCCATTGAGGTGTCATGGCGTGGCCGGGGTGCCACACCCCCCGAAGTCCGTCCAAGACGCCCCGCGAAGCTCACAGCAAGGCTCCAAGACGGCCAACGCAGGCGACGAGACTGCCCAAACAAAACCCAACCAATAGGGCCCCAAAAAGGTCCAGGTCGTCGCTGGTTGAAGAGGGTCCACTCCGCTTCTGGACTACATGCGCATGGGAATTCAAAGTGCCCGGGACCTGAAGGGCCAATGACGCCCCAGACAACCGCGAGGGCGCCCAAAGAGGGCCCAAACGTCATTGTGCAACATGGACACGCGTGACACAATAGTGCCAAAGCCCCAAGCGTGCAGCAATACAGCACCAGAGGGGGGCCCGCGAATACCAAAGCCGTCTCTGGACAAAATGCGCATCGGTGCCCGAACTGCATGGGCCCCGCGAGGGCCCGCGAACGCCCAGGGCCTCATGAGGGCCCCAGTCGTCGCTGGACGAACGTAAACATGGATGGCAATATGTATCGTCCGAGCTCCAAGATCTCCCCTAGAGGGCCCAAGCCGTATATGGACACAATGGACACGGGTGTCACGCGGGCGGCGCGGGGGGGGGTCAGAGCTGCCACTCGCCGAGGGCCAAATTTGAAACGACCGCGCTAATTTCCCGAAGGGCCCAGGGACGCGCCGAATAGCGGCAGTCATGGGGGGCGCCCAAGAAGCGCTGGGATCCAAAGGGGTCGGGCAAGGGCGGGCGTCGGTCATTGGGCGGCCCGTGGTGCCGCCGAGCCACTCGCAGCCGCGCCCGCGACGTACGCCGCCGCCTGGGTCTGCGCCTTCTCCCTGGCCTTCTCGAGCATGGTCTGGATGGGGGCGCTGGTCTCGTCGAGTATGAAGCTCTCCAGGGGCACGGTCCCGTGCCCGACGAACGTGGTCATGATCTCGCGGGCCCACTCGACGAGTTTGGCCTCATCTGCGCGCAGCGCGTGCATCATCTCCTTGGACACCATCATGATGTACAAGCGAGGGCGCGACACAGGGTGGCCGAACTGGTCGGGGTGCAACTCCATCGCGTACGCGAAATGCCCCCGCCTGTACAGGGAGTCCATCACGGCCGCCAGGTTGCTGTCATCGATGGTGCCGCCCTTCGGTGGCACGGCGAGCTTCTTGACGTTCTCGAAAGCTCCCCATGACACCGCTTCCGGGTCCGCGGAGTCGATGGTCTTCATGATGTCGTTCCAAACCTTGCCCGTGACGCCGACGTTCTGCTTCACGCACTCGCGGAACTCATGCGCCTGGTTGTTTGGGCCTGCCACGCTTTTACAAGGGAATCCGGCAATGTATCCTTTAGCATCACGGGGTACCTCGGTCTTGACCGTGGTCTTCTTGGCGCTGTCCGTATGCCCGGGAGCGAAATCGTGAGCAGCACTGCCAGCCCTGCAATACTTGACGTCGCCGTAGAGGTGCTCCGTGTCCGGGAACATCAGCCTGATGAACTCGCGCTTGGCGGAGTTGACTTCGGAAGACCACGAGTGCTTGACGCGACCGTGTGCGCCCCCAATCTCCTCGATGGCCTTGGCCATCTCCATGATCGCGACTCTGGGGCATTCAGTGCCCGCGCACATAGTGGCGTAATTGAGCGGTTCGAACGTGTCGAAAAACAACCAGAGCTTGCCTTTGTCGGCGTCGTCCAGCCTCGTCAGCATCGCCTTGAAGAGCGACAGCAAGTATGTATCTCGTGATGCGAGTTCAGACGGCGCATCGGTGTGCGCAGTTGGCCTGGGGAAGCTCAGGATGCCAAACTCGGTGAGGAGACTGGGGTCGCGAGCCTCGCGGATGTACGCGTCCTCCAGACAGGGTTCCTTCTCGTCGGCATTGTCCTGCTCGTCGTCGGTTGTGCTGGACGATGATGACGATGATGATGAGCTCGAACTCGAACTCGTAAGGTCCGTCGCCGCCAGAATCTCTGGCTCGTCCGTCTTGCGGGGTGATGTGTCATCCTGTCGGGCATCATCGTCACCGTCGGTGAAGATGGCGTCGTAGATGGCCGTGTCTTCGGCGTCAAGAACAGGCTGGGCAGCTGGGCGCTTCATGCAGCGAGTCGATGCAGGGCGCTTGGTCATGGCGCGCTTGGGCCGCGGCGCGGCCCTGGGTTTGGTGCCGACACGCTTGCCCATGGCACCAGCTGACAGGACAAAGGTTGGGGCGCGCGAGTGCGCGAACCAGCCTGAAGCCGAAGTGGCACTGAAATGAGCAGGTGGTGGCACCGCGGACAACCCAAAGCGGCGACGTGGCATGTTGCATACAATCAGCCCGTCTAGTAAGGACGCATGATAAGGATACAAGGGCCGTGGAGGGCGGGTTTGAACCCGTCGACTGGGGCGTGGCCAGAGACGGTGGCAACGGACGGACCGAAGGGGCAGGGATGCAAGGGTATTGCTGGAAAAGGGTCCCATCATTACGCGAGGTGGCTGTGCAGCGCCGCGAAGACGTTGCAACGCTGTCCACGCTAGGAATACAATGGGCCATGGCTGTCGAGGGCCCCCCTTATGTCGGGGAGGTGCGTCGTGACCCCCCCCCAAGATAAACCACAGATCAGCCCGAGCGCCGTCGTCGTTGGGAAAAAAACAGTCGACGGTTTTTTGCAGTGTCCAAAAACACATGGGAGTTGCCACATTTTTGAAATTAGCTGGCACTCTTCACGCAGATCGGCGGGGTCGGAAAGGTAACGAGGGAGGAGGTGTCGGGGGGGGCTGCGCGGAAGGGGATACCACATAGGGCTCGGGGGTTGTCGGGAGGCTGTCGGGGCACGGTGGGAGGGTTGTCGGGGGTGTGTTGGTGTGGTGTCGGGGTGATGTCGTGGGGGTTGCCGTGTCATGTCGGGGGCCGCAGGGGGTTGTCGGGTCATGTTGTGGGGTTGGCGGGGGGTGTCCGCGTGATGTCGGAGGGGTTGTCGGGGGTGGTGTCGGAGGTGTTGTCCGGGCGGGGGGGGGGGCAGTGGGGGGGTCGTTGCGGGGCTGTCGGGGCGCGTCGGGCTGTCGGATGGTTGTCGGGGGTAGGGGGGGAGTTGATGGGGTGGATGTCGGGAGGCTGTCGAGGAGCTGCGGTGAGCTATCGGGGGGCTGTCGTCGGGGGGAGGGGGGGGGCTGGCAGGGTGCTGTCGAGGTGGGATGTCGGGGGTGCTGTCGGGGGGCTGTCGGG